>VDFB02281492.1:1011679565-1011738795 GCA_007258455.2 Sequoia sempervirens | reverse complement strand
CCAACCAAAAAACTAGCCCCCAAGTGAGACCCATCAAGATTTACATTTAGAGCTTCTCTTATGGGAGCAGAGAGTCATGTCGAAAGAAGGCCTAGAAAATTTTGCTTTCTTGCCCATAACAGTAATCCAACCTTCTTCCACTTGTGCTACCTTTTCTTGCCAAACCAACACACTTTTTTCCTGAAGATGAATGCCTGTAGCCACAGTCTCAGTGATTTCAACATTATTCTTCTATGTGGGCACATGCATAATAGAAGAGCCACCAAAAATGATAGTCGAAGCACCATCACCCGAAGAGACAGCCTGAGACCCAATCTCACGCCCTTAAGGGGTTTCAACAAGATGAATTTGTACAACATCAGTAGCCCCACCATTTGAGACATCTGGAGGGGATGCCCCAAGACCTTGTGGTTCCGACGCAACCACATCAGAAAAACTCCTGTGTTGTTCAACTTTCTTCTCTACCATATAATGTTGTAGAGAGGCACCACTCCACCATGTAGCCATCATTTTTTTTTCTCAAATCTGCATTGAGCAACAACATGACCTATTTTAAAACATCTTCTACAATGGAAGGGAATCCCTTCATAGTCCAAAGATTGGACCCAAGAACCCTTAGGAGATTTAAGTAAACTCTCAGCAGACAATCCTTTTGAAATATCCATTTCAACCAATATGCGAGCACAGGTGGAATGAAGAATATTAGAGGATTCATCATCCACCAACAAAAAATCACCAAGGGCATCACCCACTTCTTCCAATAGAGGATCATTCCATAAATGGAGGGGAAGATTAGGCAGCCGAACCCAAATCGAGATCTTATCGAAAGTTTTAGAGGTAGGATTGAAATCAAAATGCCAAGGCTTAATCATCAGCATAAATTTGTCCTCCTAGCTAAAAAAAATTGTCACATAAAATTTTGTTTCTATCCAGAGCATTGCCAAACTTAGCAACAAAAAAACCCTTAGCCATGGGGAAAATATGAAATCTACCATAAATTAATGGCTCCCATTTGTTGGAAATACAGGAGTGCAACTGAGAGAGGCTAGGCCAAAAACCCCTAAACGGACACATCACCCCATGAGTGGAGAGCACATAAAAAATCTCATCTATCACCTCTATTGTCTCAGCTTTCAGATCAACATATATGGTATTTGCAATAGGAATAAACCCTCTATTCGATAGATTCCAAGGCCAAAACCTTGAAGCCATCCGCGATGCCCTTGCAGCAGAACCATTACGCTTTGAATGATCACGTTTCTCTGCATCTTTCCTTTTTCTGCCTCCTTGGACAACAGAACCATCAGTGCCCTTGCGAAAAACACAGGCAGCAAGGGAAGAACCCCCACTGCCAGCAAGAGCCGCCATGAAAGGGTTTCCTTCACCATCGACAACTGCAGTAGGGAGGCCATTAGAACACCCTGCGTCGCCATAATGTATCAGATGATTTTTTATTATATGTCATGGTCTACAAGATGTTTCCATACCTAGAGAGGTGTGTTTAGAGTGACTTATTAGTGTTAGTGCAGGTTTGGCCTACCTGGCATGTTAGCGCTAATTGTGGAGAATGATTGTTGTTTTTGGATGTGTTAAGTAGCATGGTGATGTGGATTTGGGTCCTAGTTAATTAATAGCATGGTTTTCCTTCACTTCTTTCCACTAGCACGGAAGTGTTTAGTGTTGACGTAATTGGTGTTGCACACTTGAGGTGTATAAGTTTCTTTGGTGTCGACCTTAAGGGTTTGTAGAGTTATGTTGTAATGAGTTTATAGGAGTGATTATAGATCATGTTGACCTATTTTTATGTTGTATATATGTTTTGGTTATGGAGTGGGCATGTGTAAGATCATGGGGGGCTAAAATGTGGCAATGAGAAAAAAGGCATTTTTACTTTGTCAATAATCGTGAAACAAAAAGTTGACTTTTTGTATGGGTCCAGTAAAACTTGATTTTGGATATCCGTTAATAAATGAATATCCACTAATGGAATATATCCATTAATAAACAAATATCCATTAATAACATATATCCAATAATAATGGATATTTGTTTCCCAAAATTATTTTTCATCAATTTATGTATTCAAAATTGATATTCGTTTTGCAAGAAAAATGGATATCCATTTTAAATAAGTATTTTAATTAATTTTATATTTTCAAAATGGATATCTTTTTTTCTCAAAATGGATATCCATTTTGAAAAGTCCAAAAAGCACACTTCAATAAAATGGGCATAACTTTTATGTTATTGATCAAAATTTTGATTTTTTATGGGTGTTGGAAAGGTGATTCAGAGGTCTACACAATGGATAAGATTATTGTGATATATTAAGTACAAAAAAATAATTATAATCATTTTAAGTTCCTCCTTAAGTTTTAAAATTTTAAATGCTCATAATTCTTGTATACAAAGTCTTTTTTCATGTTTTTTTGCAATAATCATCATAAATGACTTGAAACATTAAAGAAGTAATAAATAATGAAATATTTAGATTTTTTACTAAAGAGAGTAAATTTTTTACATAAATCATGTCATAGAAGGCCTCCTTGTTGTCTTTGGTCCTATGTGCACCTTTACCCAAGTTGATCTAAGAGAACATGTATCTCTCTCCCTCTATCTATTTAGCTATATCTCCCTCTCTCGCCCTCTCCTTTATTTACCCTCTCTACCTATCTCTCCACTTTTCCCTTACTTTGCCTCTATCTATCTCTCCTCTCTCTCTCTCTCTCTACCTAGCTCCCCCCTTTCTCTTCCCCTCTATCTTTCCTAGGTTATATATATATATCCCTCTTTCTATCTACATCTCTCCTTGTCTCCCTCTATTTGTATCACTCCCTCAAGTTCTATAGCTCTCTATTTCTCTCCCTCCCTCTCCCTCCCTCTAAATCTATTTATATAATCTCCCTCTTCATCAAGTTATCTCCATGTATCTCTCACTCATATATACACACACACCCTATTTATGCCTCCCCATCTCTATCTATTTGTCTATACCCCTCTCTAAGTCTATCTCTCCCTATCCCTATTACTTTTATCTATCACCTTTCTCTCTCACTCTTTACCCCTCTATCTATATCTCTCTATCTCTCTCTTTATAGCTATCTATATCTCATTATATCTACCTCTCTCTTATTCATTCTCTCTCTATCCTTTTCTATCCATATACTCTCTACCTCTATCTCCTTAATTCTCCATATCCCTCTCCATCTCTCTATATCTCCATCTTTCCCTCTCCCTCTATATATTGATATATCTCTCCCCCTCATCTTTTCTCTCTACCTCTCTACCTATCTCTCTCCTTTTCTCTACCTCTATCTCTCTATCTACCCCCTCTCTATCTATCTCCCACTCTCCCTCCCTCCACTATCTCCCCCTCTCTATCACTCCCTCTTTATCTCTACCTCTTTATATCTCCCTCTCCCTCTCTATTTCTCTCTATTCACTTCCATATACATTGAAGATATACATATACTTCTAAAAATATCATTGATGATGGTGATGAAGAGATTAGTTCTATATCATCTAGCCATGAAACAATTAAAAAAATTATACAAAAACCAATCAATATTACAACTATAAATGAAAAACAGGGGACAACTATGTGTGACTCAAAAAAATGCTTATACATTACCAACCCAACAAGTGAATATACAAATAAAATTTGAATCATATAATTCTATATGTATAATAAAGTTTCTCACAAAGTACTGTAAATAGAATCACACAAAATATATAATACCACAACCTTTTAAAAACTGTCAGGAGTCCCATTACATAGCAAAATATATCAATTTGCATGCCAAAATGTAATACTTATAGATGGGATAGATAAAACTTGTTACAAAAGAAACTCTTCCCATTTACTCTCTACCTATCTCTCCATCTATCCCTGCAACCTTACCTCTCTCTCTGTCTCTACTTGGAATTCATTAGCTTTCATATTTGAATGAGTATACCAAAATTTAAAAGGAGGTTGAAAAGTCTTCATAATAAAAGATAGTTAATTATCAAGAATCAGTTACGAATAAGAATAAAGGGGAAAAGTTTCTCTTGTAATGAGTTTTAAAGAAACCATTACGTGAAAATGAAAAGTGGCTCACTGGTGAAGTTTATAAAGAATAAGAATAAATGGGAAGAGTTTCTCTTGTAACGAGTTTTAAAGAAACCATTACGTGAAAATGAAAAGTGGCTCACTGGTGAAGTTTATAAATATATAATCTGTGGATATTGGTGGGGTCCGATTTTTGTTCTATCTCAGAGATTGAGATGAGGAACAATAAAGCTTTATAGTTTTGATTTTCTTTCTCTAGATGTTTATTGTCTAAGTGCAATGAATTTTAAATAAAATACTAATATTTATGAGTGAGTCTATGAGCTTTGATAAGAATTTAAATATTCGTTCTCTGTAAGGATGTGTTGTTCTTTGGTGCCTTTTTCATTTATCTATAGTGAGTGTTGAAATTTTTGAGTCAAGTCAACAAACTTTTGATAGTATCATTTGTGAGTCATGATGTTCATAGTTTGCTGGTATAATTTTCAGCATTATTTAGTTGTTTCAAATTAGTTTGAAACAAATATATTTCATGGTCATGGATTGATGTTAGTCCACCTTTTCTAATTTCCAGTTAAAAGCATACCCCATTTCCATTATATTAAAAAAAAAAGTTTATATTATATAAGGGAGCTACCCCTCTAAACGCAGAGGATAATTGCTAATCTCATAACAATTTATCCATTTGCTGGTGCATATTTTCATTGCCCGTTGGGCAGGTCTATTTATTATTTTCAATGACAAAATTGTTTACCAACAACTAGCAACTCAAAATTTTCATCCCTCATGTTTTGCAAGAAATATGATATTTCTCCATGATTATTGAATATAATGTAGGGGCATATATAGATGGCATCAAACTTACCATGTTTACCTTTATCTTGAACTTTGGTATTCCATATTATGACCATATCTACTATTAATATTTTTTTGTCTATTGTTTTCTTATCAAACAAATACTTGGCCTGCTACTATTTCTTGATATTTGTATCATGTTCTCTTCTTGTAGACTCATCCAACTAAGTGATTTGGTTTATCCTAATTAACTATCATGGCATCATTTAAGTCATTCTCATACTTCTAAATGAGGTTATAAACTAGTAACAAATTATTTATAGGTAACCTTCCATATTCCTAAAACTCAATTATTTATAAACTAGTAACAAATTATTTATAGGTAACAACAACCTCCCAACTAAGTATGAAATTATTTATAGATGGGATAGATAAAAATCATTACAAAAGAAACTCTCCCCCCTGACTCTCTACCTATCTCTCCCTTTATCTCTCCAACCTTACCTCTCTCCCTATCTCTACTTCTCTTTATCTCCCATCTCCATCTTCCTCTCAAAAGTATGTATAGAGAGAGAAAGAGCCAGAGAGGGAAGATAGAGAGAAGCATAGAGGGATGGAGGAAGGGAGAGGTAGAGATAGAGAGCTAGGGTGGGAGTGATATAGGTAAAGGTAGGTAGAAAGAGAGGGGGATGAAGGTGGGGGATAAAGAGAAGTAAATACAGAGGGAGAAAAGGAGAAGGTGGGAGGGATAAAGGGAGAGGTAGGTAGAGAGAGGGAGGGTCAATGGGATATATAGGAAATTATAGAGGGAAGGAGAGAGAGAGGTAAGGTGGGAGGGGAGATGAGATGTAGGGAGAGGAGAGGGGAGATAGGAGAGAGAGGAGGGAAGAGAGAGAGGTATAGAGGAGGAGAGATAGGGGGAAGGAGAGAGGGAAAGGAGAGTAGGTAATGAGAGAGGTAGGGTAGGAGGGAACGAGGGAGAAGTAGGTAGAGAGAGAGGGTGAATGGGAAGGTGCAAGAGAGGTAGATAGGAGAGAGAGAGTAAGAAGAGAGATATAGAGAGACATCTAAAGGGAGCGAGAGGAAGGGATGGAGTGAGAGGTAGGTAGAGAGAAATAGAGAGGGGAGATAAAGAGAAGTAGAGAGGGAGGGAGGAAGAGAGAGGTAGAGATAGAGAGGTAGGGTGGGAGGGATATAGGGAGAGTTAGGTAGATAAAGATGAAGATGTAGATGGGAGATGAAGAGAAGTAGAGACAAAGATAGAGAGAGGTGATGTGATCATCCTCCATCTCTCTACCTATCTCTCCCTCTATCCCTCCAACTTTACCTCTCTCTCTATCTCTACTTTTTATCTCCCATCTCCATCTTCCTCTATCTACCTACCTCTCCCTATATCTATCCCACCATACCTCTCTATCTTTACATTTTCCTTCCTCCCTCTCTCTAATTCTCTCTATATTTCTCTTTACCTACCCCTCACTCCATCCCTCTCTCATTCCCCCTCTCATTCCCCCTCTCTATCCCTTTAGATATCTCTATATCTCTTATATCTCTCTACTCTCTACCTCTCTTACCTTCCCTCTCTATTTCCATTTATCTTCCTCTCAAATTCCCTCTCTCTTTGTAGGAGTGATAGGGAGAGAAGGAGAGAAGGAGAGGGGTATAAAGAGGGAGAGATACATAGAGATATATATGACTTGGGAAAGATAGAGGGAAGGAGAAAGGGAGAGAGTGTGTGGGGAGGGAGAATATATAAATATACAAAGAAGGAGAGGTGGAGAGGGAGAGAGGGAACTTTAGTAAAATGGGCATAACTTTTATGTTATTGATCAAAATTTTGATTTTTTATGGGTATTGTAAAGGTGATTCATAGGTCTATACAATGGATAAGATTATTGTGATATTTTGAGCACAAAAATTATTTTTAATCATTTCAAGTTCCTCCTTATGTGCTAAAAACTTAAATATTCATAATTATTGCATACAAAGTATTTTTTCATGTTTTTCTTGCAATAATCATCGTAAATGACTTGAAACATTAAAGAAGTAATAAGTAATGCAACATTTATATTTTTTATTAGAGAGAGTAAAAATATTGCATAAATCATCCTAGAAGGCCTCCTTGTTGTCTTTGATCCTATGTGCACCTTTTCCCAAGATGAACTAGGAGAACATATATCTCTCTTCCTCTATCTATTTAGCTATATCTCCCTCTCTCCCCCTCCCCTTCATTTACCCTCTCTAGCTATCTCTCTAATTTTCCCTTACTCTGCATCTATCTATATCTCTCCTCACTCTCTCTTTCTCCCTCTCTACCTAGCTCTCTCCTTTGAACTATTCCCCTCTATATTTCCCAAGTTATATATATATACAAATCTCTCCCTCTTTCTATCTATATCTCTCCTTGTCTCCCTCTATTCATATCACTCCCTCTTCCTATATCTCTCTATTTCTCTCCCTCCCTCTCTATCTCCCTCTAGATCTATTTATATAATCTCCATCTTCATCAAGTTATCTCCATATATCTCTCTCACTCACACACACACACACCCCCTATTAATGCCTCCCTATCGATATCTCTTTGTTTATTCCCCCCCCCTCTCTCTCTCCCTATCTATATTTCTTTTCTCTATCACCTCCTTTCTCTCTCACTCTTTACCCCTCTATCTATATATCTCTCTCTCTTTATATCTATCTATATCTCATTATCTCTACCTCTCTCTCTCTCTTATTCATTCTCTCTCTATCCCTTTCTATCCATATGTTTCTCTACCTCTATCTCCCTATCTCTCCATATCCCTCTTTATCTCTCTATATCTCCCTTTATCACTATCTCTCCCTCTTTTCTCTCTCCCACTATATATTGATATATTTCTCCCCCTCTTCTTCCCTCTCTACCTATCTACCTATCTCTCTCCTTTTCTCTACCTTTATCGTTCTAGCTACCCCCTCTTTATCTATCTCCCACTCTCCCTCCCTCTATCTCCAGGCCCTCTCTATCTCTCTCTCTTTATCTCTACCTCTTTATATCTCCCTCTCTATCTCTATTTCTCTCCATCACTTTATCTTACCATATATATCTTTCTATCTCCATATTCCTCTATATCTCTCTATCTCTTCATCTCTATTACTAACTCCCTATCTCTCTATATGTATATCTCACCATTTACCTCTCTTTATGTATATATATTCTCTCCCTCTCCCTCTATATTCCTCTCTACCTTTCTATAGAGAGAGAGAGGGTGATTGTAGATAGAGAGTAGAGAGGGGAGGTTAAAGAGGTAGAGAGGAGAGAGAAAAGAGAGATATAGAGAGACATCTAAAGGGAGAGACATGGGAAAAAAGGGAGGGATGGAGTGAGAAGTATGTAGAGAGAGAGAAAGAGCTAGAGAGGAAAGATAGAAGCAGAGAGGGATAGAGGAAGGGAGAGGTAGAGATGGAGAGTTAGGGTGGGAGTGATATAGGTAAAGGTAGGTAGAAAGAGAAGAGGATGAAGATGGGGGATAAAGAGAAGTAAAGATAGAGGGAGAGAATGAGAAGTAAGGTGGGAGGGATAGAGGGAGAGGTAGGTAAAGAGAGGAAGGGTCAAGGGGATATATAGGGAATTATAGAGGGAAGGAGGAAGAGGGGTAAGGTGGGAAGGGTAGAGTGAGATGTAGGGGAGAGGGTGAGGGGAGATAGGGAGAAGTAGAGAGGCAAGGAGAGAGGTATATAAAGAGAGAGAGGAGGGAGGGGGGAGAGAGGGGGGAGAGAGAGAGGGTGAGTGGGAAAGTGCGAGAGAGATAAATATGAGAGAGAGGGTGAAGAGAGATATAGAGAGACATCTAAAGGGAGAGAGAGGAAGGGATGGAGTGAGAGGTAGGTAGAAAGAAATAGAGAGGGGAGATAAAGAGTAGAGAGGAGGGAGGAAGAGAGAGTTAGAGATAGAGAATAGGGCGGGAGGGATATAAGGAGAGTTAGGTAGATAAAGATGAAGATGTAGATGGGAGATAAGAAGTAGAGTCAAAGATAGAGAGAGGTAGTGTGGTCATCCTCTGTCTCTCTACCTATCTCTCCATTTATCCCTCCAACCTTACCTCTATCTCTTTGTTTCTACTTCTCTTTATCTCCCATATAAATCTTCCTCTTTATCTACCTTCCTCTCCTTATATCCCTCCCATCCCACCTCTCTATCTCTACCTCTCCCTTCCTCCCTCCCTCCCTCTATACTTCTCTCTATCTCCCCTCTTTGCTTCTCTCTACTTTCCTCTCACTCCATCCCTCCCTCATTCCACCTCTCTCCCTTTAGATATATCTCTATATCTCTCTTCACCATCTCTCTCCTCTCTAACTCTCTCACCTCCCCTATCTACATATTTCTATCTCCACTCGCCCTCTCTCTCTACCTACTTATCCCTCTATCCTTCCCACCCTAATATCTCATTTTTTACCTCTCCCTCCGTCTCTCCCTCATTCCCTCGCTCTCCCTCTCCCTCTCTTAATAAATCTCTTTGTCCACTTCCCTTTGATGAACACCCAAAATATTGAGGGGGGGTGAATTAGTATTCTCTTAAACCATTCAAACATTAAAAATCTAGTAACTAATGCATATTCAACTGCAGTAAGGAAAGAAAGCATGAAATATTCACATCACATAACACATGAATACTAGGATTTTTACATGGAAAACCTAAAATAGGAAAAACCACAGTTAGGGTTAGCTCACAATATATTATAACTAATTATAGGATATTACAAAAATGCTCACTATAGGTGGACTCACTTTTCAAAGAGAAAAAGATAGAAGAGAGATGGTGGCTCATAGCCTAAATTGGACTGTTACAATTGCATCTTATGTATGCATGAATTACAATTCTATTAAAGCACAATTAACAAAATTTATCTGATTTTGATTCAACACTCTACCTCTCTCTTCATTCACACAACTTTAATCTTCAACTCAACATTCACAACTTAATTTTGTATTGCTCTAATCAAATTTGCATCACACACATCTTACGTCACATTCATTACTCAATCTATATCAAAACACTGAAAGAAATCCAACATATATATATGTATCAAGTGTAGCATCAATTAGGTTGGCCTAATTAGATGTAACACCCAAAATATAACTTGTCGGCTCTAAAAAATATCATCCACACAAGTCACCACAATAAAAAACTCAAAACATCTTAATATAGGTCAGCATGGACCTATAATAGATTCTACATAAGTCAACAACACATTAATCCTTCGCACAACATCAAACATGTTAGGTCAGCTCCATATAAGACCTAAAAGAAAAAATTCCTCATCTATGTATCCACCTATCAACACGTGGACCTCAAAACTTGATGCTATTTGGAATCCATGCTCAACTAACATCTAGAAGCTTATCTTCAACACCACAAGGCCAAAAACTCATTTGTGAAGAAGTGAAAACTCTCCCACACAAACACACTATACATAAAAATGATTGTAATATGCTAGGTCACTTTATTACTCATATGTCTCAAAGTACTTGTCCAAATAAGATGAAATATTGGATTTAGGTGCAAACATCCAACAAAGTGATGTTAGAAACGTAAAGTGATATCTTCATTTGCAGAGTGGTGTGGACCCAAAAATCGACACACTATTAGATTGAACTAGTAGATTTGACACTTAGTTAAATTTCTATGCAACTGATCTTTTCAGACCAAAACAAATGGAAAAAATGTCTTCCATAGCAACTCCAAAACCTATTAGAATTGATCAAAATGATTCGCAACAATGTTGACATCAATGAAAACACTGCATTACGTCATTATGAACCACTAGGTCACTCCGTTACTCATATGTCTCAAAGTACTTGTCCAAACAAGATGAAATATTGGATTTAGGTGCAAACATCCAACAAAGTGATGTTAGAAACGTAGAGTGATATCTTCATTTACAGAGTGGTGTGGACCCAAAAATCGACACACTATTAGATTGAACTAGTAGATTTGACACTTAGTTAAATTTCTATGCAACTGATCTTTTCAGACCAAAACAAATGGAAAAAATGTCTTCCATAGCAACTCCAAAACCTATTAGAATTGATCAAAATGATTCGCAACAATGTTGAGATCAATGAAAACACTGCATTACGTCATTATGAACCACCCATGCTCATGTTGCCAATCAACATCATCAATGACAAACTTCAGCAATCTCCCCAAACTTCTAACAATCTCCCCCCTTTTCATTAATGGAAACTCGCCAAAAATCTCCAAAAATACTCTCCCCCTTTGACATCAAGGGTAAAGGGTGCCTATATAAATAGTTTCGACTCTTACCCAAACTCCCCCTAAATGATGTAGTCATATATACAATTGGAAAATAATGAATCAAATCCCCCTAAGTCATGTATTGAAGCAAAAACCAAAAAAGAACTAAACAATTTCTTTATATTTTCTACATATATACAAACAATTTGAATATAAATGCATAAAAAGATAAAGAATGAGTTAATCGAAGGTGGTTGACGCTTGCAACGCTTGCCTATATAAATAGTTTCGACTCTTACCCAAACTCCCCCTAAATGATGTAGTCATATATACAATTGGAAAATAATGAATCAAATCCCCCTAAGTCATGTATTGAAGCAAAAACCAAAAAAGAACTAAAAAATTTATTTATATTTTCTACATATATACAAACAATTTGAATATAAATGCATAAAAAGATAAAGAATGAGTTAATCGAAGGTGGTTGACACTTGCAACTTCTTCAGGTGATCTTCCCAGGCTTGCCTTCCATTATTCCATTCTCTTTTAGCCTCCACAAGCAAGCTACTTTGCATTTCAAACTCTAACAATAGTTCTTCTCCCTCTTTTGGAGTAGCAGGTACCCGATTCATCTTCTTTGCTTTATTTGTACTTAGGAGAGATTTTAAAATGAGTTTAGAGAGGGCCCATTCGCCCATGGGTGAATGGGTCCCAGGTCCATAAATCTAGAACACACATTACTTAATGTAAATGTTCTATTTAGGCATTACTTATTGTCGGGTTTCACCTTCAGAAAATGTAATTTAATAGGCTTGTAAATGAATTAAAGTGTAATTAATCTCAATTAATTAAGAGGGCCCAAATAAGTGTGCAAATGTAAAGAGGTACATTTAACTACACTAAATTAAGGCATTATTAAGTCCAATTTAAAAAGGAGGGCCCAAACAAGTGAGAAAACATAAAGGGTTACATTTTTCTACACTATAATATATATATATATATATATATATATTGATATTGTAATGGTGTAAAATTGCACCCTCACAATTTCACATACATTCTTGTGCCCGCTTTAGTGTCCACTCCCTTAGCATCTTGAGTAGGCTCATTTTAGCCCTTGTATCAACCTTTTTCCCCTCTCAGGATGCTCCGACACCCCTTTTCAGTAGCTACACTTTGCGCATCAACCTTGAGATTTTCCCATTCTTGTCCTTTTGTAGCATGATGTGTTCAGACACTAGCACGTTGTATAGACGTCTGTGTGCCGCGCTAGCATCTTGTGGCATTTCAATGTTCAAACAACCATTTTCATGCATGCTTGCCACTTGTCACCTCCTTTGGTCAGTGGTAATGACTCGAGATGCCTTGAAACAGCTTGGGAAGCTTCTTTTCCTTCCTTAAATGCTATCTTTTCACTTCATTTGCAACTCTCTTCAGCTTCTAGCTTCACTCTAGCTTCTTGGATTCTCTCTTTCCCTCTTGGCTCTCTTGCTTGCACAAATCTCACTTGTTACAACAGCTTCAAGCACCCTCAAGCTCTTACAATACCCTCTACCACACTCTTGGCTTTTACAGCTCTCTTTGTCTCCCTCTTTGCAACTCCTTTGGCTCTCGCAGCTTCATCTCCCTTATCTCATGCTTTATAGCATCCTAGGATTCCATATCCCCCAGCTATTGCTTCCTTACTTTGTGATACAGGTTCTCCTCTTTGAGCGGGGATTGCTTTTGTCACCCATATTTGGTGGTGTGGGTTCTACTCTTGAAGTGGGTTTTTCTTTCACCACACACTTTATCCATTTCGGTTCATTTCTCTCTATCTATTTGGCTATTTGTGGAGGTGGGAACACCAAAACAAGGATTTGACTGAGGCAAACCCCTATACAGCCCCAACACTTTCTCCAAATATTGTGCATGCAAGTTTTGAAGACATTCACGTGTTGGAGGCTTCATTACTTGGATTGTTGTGAGCATTTTCTTTCCTTTCTTCTCCTTCTCTTTATCATCTACTTCACTTTATTTTAGTTCTATTACATTTCGTTACTTTATCGCATTCTATAAGTTCTTAGTAATCAGTTTGCTAGGAGTCATTTAGTTATTTTTTGTAATAAACTTTCTTTTTGATCCGTACGAGACGCCAACGTGCCTCTGGTACACCAACACACCGCACTATCATCCTTTGGTTGAGAGCCTGTCAGTTTGTCCAAAAAACCTCTGTGACCTGCTCTTTCCAATTCTAGAACTCTCACATTGTTCCTTGAGGTAGTTTAGGGCAGTTCACCTCGTGAGGCTCTCTGAATGAAGAGAACTCGTGAGAAGTGAATCCGGCCCCACGTCCCCCCCCCCTCGCGTCCTCTTTATATATATATATATATATAGACTAATTTTAAAATATTTTTTAAAACTTACTACAAGTAGGTTATTATAATCAAACATAAAGATGATTATAAGTTTTAAAAAAATATAATGTGCACTTGGAGAGAGAACAATAAGGTATTTTTTTACATGATAACAAATTCAAACAAAATCTAATGCCCAATGAAAGCTATGGCATTCTAATTATGTTACTTTTAAAATTTATTAAAACTAAATATTTATTGAATTTATTTTTTAAATTACACACTAAATTTTCAAGTTACCTATGTGGGAAAAAAATTAACCCTTTTTTATGGTGTCCCATATACCTCGCTTTTAAATAAAAATAAAAATAATCTCTTAAATTTATAAAAAAATATTTCCAACCAATTTATAAACATAAACTACATTAAAAAATTATATTTTATTAATTCACATTATTTTAATGTTCAAAATACAAATGCCATTTTAAAGCAATCTAGGTTGAAAATTTGTAATTGTGTTGATTGTTCCTATATGAAAGTGTGACATGATTCTAAACTTACCTGCCAAAGATAGAGGACTATGAGAATCCATGATGTGAAAGCAAGGGGCTACCCAAATAAAGGATCAAAGTCCTAATAGAATTGATGTATCATTAGATTTTTATTAGAATATCAATCTTCTATCAAACCTAGAAAGTTAGTAAAATGAAGAACTCTAAGCTAATCAAGGGTTGTTAGGGTGGTTGATAAATAAGAAGGAAGAATAAGCACTAAATCTTAAGGGAAAAAATAGATCATTGAAGCAAAATGTCACCAAATAAAGATAAGCTCTAAAAGTGAAGTGAAATTTAAAAAGGAACACATCTAAAACCCCTAATATTATTCTAGAAATTATGGAGTGAAGATAGGTTGTATGTGGGATCAATTGGGCTCACCAAAAATTTGGAGGAAAATATTTTTTCCTAGAGTTTAATAATCCAATAAAATGCATTCCTATAAGCACAATTTATCTAAATAGATAATGAGATGAATATAAATAATTTGGTAACTTATAATGGCAAAAAAATGTAAATAAAAATTAATTGTACTAGCTCAATAACTAATTGTTGCTAAGAAGATAAGGTTCTAGACCTTGTATTGTTGTCAAACCTTGGAAAATAATGCCTCTACCAATATAACTACTTGGAATCTTGTGCTAGATCTTTGTCTTGTCAAACGACAAATTCATAGCCTTGGGGACTTGTAAGTGACTACAAATATGTCCTTGTGTTATGGGTCTGCCTGTGTGATTTTTAGATTTCTACTTTGTAACTTTGCCTCATATTTCTTCCATTCCTCTGTTTTTTGAGAATTAGGGACTTGTAGTATTGAAAACATCTTTTTAGGTTTGTCATACAACCCAACTATGAGAGCAATGTACCTTGATCAACCCCTTGAAATTGAACAATATCAAAACAAGAAAGCACCTAAGATACAAAATCTTTACTCTTTTTGTTGTACTAGATTGAAGAGTGTTACTATTGATCACTAACTAGAATGATTAATCTTTCAAATGCTATAGATTTTGGGATGTAAGAGAGATGATTAGGATGAATGCATTGAATGCCTATAGATACTAGCATGCAACATTAAATTGCATCAAAAGTGAGTCTAGTTGGCCAATATTGAATGTGAAATTAGAAAGGATATGTTCACAACCATGAGGTTGATTATGTGTCTATATCTATAGACTTGTTCTAGAATGGAATAACACATAGATCCAAGTGGAAAATGACTAAATGTAGGTAGGTGCATAGATAGATGTGATTTACAACCGGTAAGATGAATGTATAAGAGTGTATAAATGGTTAGGGTAAGCTAACTTGTGTATGTGTATGTGTATGTGTATGTGTATGTGGATTAAGAGATTACAACAATGAGCCCAAATTTGCACAATATCATGCCATTAGTCATTATGTGTGTGTATTCAGCACAAAACAAAATGAAAAATGACAGATATATAATTTACAAAATAATATCAATTAATAGTGAGAAATATGTAGAGTTAAAAGACAGAACTTTGACAGCAATTAAGAATTACAATTTTTTTTAATGACATCTTTTGTTTTTACAAAAATGCAAATGCCATCTACTATAATTATGGCTAAATCGCGTGGGTTAATCATGCCATGGGATTGAGAAAATTAAAATGTAACAATACAGACTAGAAAAATGACTATGATAATACAGAACTTCAGTGAGAGTTGACCTCAACATGGATCCTTGAATGGTGGGCTCCACTCTATTAAATTATCAATATGCTGGACATTTCTTATATCTTTTCAATTTGCAAGTATTCTGTCAAACATGTTCTCACATGTCATTCCACACTGGTGACTCACAATACTAGAAATCTAGTCCCCTTCTTCTTAATCTACTCCAACCTATTTGTGGGCCAGCTATAATCAATACAATTGCATATGTTGAGTATTTTGTTGTTAGAATTACAGAATGATACCTCATCTGTCCTCCATTTCTGGTGGACCATTTATATTTAGCTTGCTTTTGTCTGGAATTTGTTTGATCAAAGAATGGCTAACATTGTGATTAATTTGACTCCTAGCTACAAGTATTATTAATCAGGATGTTTTAAAACAAATGCTCGAGGATCTGAAATCAGGAATCCCAGACAAGCCTTTAGGATGGCAAGGCATTTGATTTTTTATGGTTTTGCTTCTGTTAGCTCGTATGGATTGGACTTTTGGAGTTAATATGTAGGTCAGAAGCTATTTCAGGATTAGTAATGGAATGAAGAAAGATCCTCCACTGAGCTTCCCCATCATCCTTGTGACTGCCATCTAAACTTGATTTATTTAAATCATTTTCCTGGAGATTCTCTTTCTGCTCAGTTCACTTTTGTTCTGTGATATATTCTTCAAAAGCTACAGAAAGTGAATTTACTGTCTTATCATATAGCTTTTCCCGTTATAGTTGAAACTGTAACCAATTGAGATCCAGAAAATGATTAAAAATCATCAATCTTTAGCTAGAAAATCAACTCCCTGTTTGGATGAATCTTCTGAAATTGATTCCTGCCGATATATGGCTTCTGAAACTACTGTGGTGGAGACCGGAAGACACCGAAAATTGTCCCAATCATCATCTTCTTCTTTCTCCAGACTGTTTATACCATATGGCAGGTGGACATGATGGAGTCCAACTGTGAAGGCATCTCTGTTTTAGCTACTGATGACTGCACAGCCAGTTTTGGAGCAGGCAATGGAAGAGGCAGAGTAGTTGCCAAACTTGACGTGGGCAATTGAAGCTCGATGTATCCTGCATAGGAAGAACCACTATTAGATAAAGTCTGAGACCACTAACGCGCAACATTAAGTATACTTAGAAAAAACAGTTGATCATGCTCCAGAATTCTAATGATTATCATGCTATTTTTGTATGTTTTCATAATTTACAATCAAATCATTTAAATGCTTTGTTTTAGATCTAACATAAACTTAAACATGCTCGATGGTATTGAAGTGGGATATTCAAGTTTCTTTCCACGAGATCGATTATTCATGTTTTACCAAAATGTGAAGGCCAGATTTAGCTAAAAATATCAGCAAGATTGAAATTGAATGGATATTAAATTATAGTTTTTCCTGTTAAAAAAATTATAAAAAGACATTAAATGAGAACTCGTCTCAATTGACTATACCTGTGAATTTTCTTCAGTTTCTACTGTGGTGGATATAATTATTGTTTGTAGAAGTAAATTGAGCATATATTGTTTGTTTAAATCATCTTCTTGGAGAATCTCTTTCTGTTCAGTTCACTTTTGTTCTGTGACATCAAAAGCTACAGAAAGTGAATTTATGTGTCTATCTTATTTGTTTTCCCCTGTTATAGTTGAATCTGTAACCAACTGAGATCCATAAAATGATTCAAAATCATCAGTCTTCAGCTGGGAAATCAATTTCCTCTTTGGATGAATCTTCTGAAAATTGATTAGTCATAGCTGCAACACTTGAATATTATAGAGTGTGGCAGTTTAAATAACCTCCCTGATTCCATAGGCAACCTGCTGCAGCACTTGAACATAGAAGGGTGGAAAAGTTTAAATAACCTCCCTGATTCTATTGGCAATTTGTCACAGCTGCCACACTTGAACATAGAAGACTGTAGAGGTTTAAATAACCTTCCTGATTCCATTGGCAACCTGTCACATCTGCAGTACTTTGAAAATAGAAAGTTGTAGAGGATTAAATAAATTCTCTGATTCCATTGGCAACCTGTCACAGCTGTAGCACTTGAACATAATAGGAAGTTTCAAAGGTTTAAATAACATTCTTGATTCTATTGACAATCTATTGCAGCTGCAGCACTTGAAAATAAAATATTGTCATGATTTAAATAACCTCCTTGATTCTATTGGCAACCTGTCACAGCTGCAACCTTTAGCATAGAAGGGTGTGGACATTTAAATAACCTTCCTGATTCCATTGCCAAACTGTCACAGCTGCAGCACTTGAACATGGTAAGGTGTATAGATTTAAATAACCTCCCTGATTCCATTGGCAACCTGTCACAGCTGCAAAACTTGAACATAGAAGGGTGTAAAAGATTAAATAACCTCCCTAATTCTATTGGCAACCTGTCACAGCCGGAGCACTTGAACATAGAAGACTATAGAGGTTTAAATAACCTTCCTAATTCCATTGGCAACCTGTTACATCTGCAGCACTTGAAAACAGAAAGTTGCAGAGGTTTAAATAACCTCCCTGATTCCATTGTCAACATGTCACAGCTGCAATACTTGAACATAATAGGAAGTTTTAAAGGTTTAAATAACCTCCTTGATTCTGTTGACAATCTATCGCAGCTGCAGCACTTGAAAATAAAATAGTCACAGTTTAAATAACGTCTTTGATTCCATTAGCAACCTGTCACAGCTGCAACACTTGAACATAGCACTGATTCCATTGGCAACTTTTCACAGCTGCAGCACTTGAACATGGTAAGGTGTATAGATTTAAATAACCTCCCTGATTCATTGGCAACCTGTCACAGTTGCAGCACTTGAACATAGAAGGGTGTAAAAGTTTAAATAACCTCTCTGATTCTATTGGCAACCTGTCACAGATGCAGCACTTGAATATAGAAGATTGCAGAGGTTTAAATAACCTTTCCAATTCCATTGATGACTTGTCACATCTGCAACACTCAAAAATAGAAAGTTGTAGATGTTTAAATAACCTCCCTGATTCTATTGTCAATCTGTCATAGCTGCAGCACTTGAACATAATCGAAAATTTTAAAGGTTTAAATAACCTCCTTGATTCTATTGAAAATCTATTGTATCTACAGCACTTGAACATGAAAGATTGTCATGGTTTAAATAACCTCCTTGATTCCATTGGCAACTTGTCACAGCTAACAACACTTGAACATAGAAGGGTGTGGACGTTTAAATCACCTCCCTGATTCTATTGGCAACCTGTCACGGATGCAGCACTTGGAACCTATGTTACCAGAAACGTGACGGCAAAGTGCCGTTTCGCGTTTCAACGGCCGAAACCCGTTTCCCCGTCGCCAACGGCCGTTTCCAATCCGTCGAGACGTTTCTAAGCCGTTGGAGTAAACAAGATAAAAACTGCGGGTGTTTTTAGGCTCTCCAGGAATTAACATACACTTTCAGTTAACCTGCGAAATTCTGAGTAGAATTAATACAGTGCCAGTTAGTTAAACTGCACAATTCAGTTAGTAAAATAAATAATGCTCAGATAGTTTAACTGCAAAATTCGGTGAGCATAATTAATAATGCTCATTATTATCGATAGATTAGTTTTTTAACCTTTTTTGTTATTTTTATTTTTTTGCTGTGTTATATATTTTTAATAATTTTAGTATACATTTATAAAAAAATTAATAATTAAATTGTAATTTATATATATAATTGAAGTTTTTTAATGTATCTATGTATATAAATCTATTTAAAATATAAAAATAAAAATATGTTTTATAATTAGATTATATATATATATACACAATACATACAAATATACATACATATGCATACTATATATATATATATATGAATTTTTGAAAATATATATGTATGTAATCCATTTCTTATACGCAACCTGTAAATATCCCGTTTCTCATCACGTTGCCGTTGCCGTTGCGGTTTCCGTTTCTCGTTTCTGGTAACATAGCTTGGAACATGGTACGATGCATAGATTTAAATAACCTCATTGATTCCATTGGCAACCTGTCACAGTTGCAGCACTTGAACATAGAAGGGTGTAAAAGTTTAAATAACCTCCCTGATTATACTGGCAACCCATCACAACTGCAACACTTGAACATAGAAGACTGTAGAGGTTTAAATAGCCTTTCTATTCCATTGGCAACCTATCACATCTGTAGTACTTGAAAATAGAAAGTTGTAGAGGTTTAAGTAATCTCTCTGTTTCCATTGTCAACCTGTCACAGCTGCAGCACTTGAACATAATAGGAAATTTTAAAGGTTTAAATAACCTCCTTGATTCTACTAACAATCTATCACAGTTGCAGCACTTGAAAATAAAATATTGTCATGATTTAAATAACCTCCTTGATTCCATTGGCAACCTGTCACAGCTGGAACACTTGAATATAGAAAGGTGTGGACATTTAAATAACCTCCCTGATGCCATTGGAAACCTGTCAAAGCTGCAGAAGTTGAACATAATAGGAAGTTTTAAAGGTTTAAATAACCTCCTTGGTTCTATTGACAATCTATCACAGCTGCAGCACTTGAAAATAAAATATTGTCATGGTTTAAATAACCTCGATTCCACTGGCAACCTGCCACAGCTGCAACACTTGAACATAGAAGGGTCTGAACGTTTAAAACACCTCCCTGATTCCATTGGCAACCCGTCAGCTGCAGCACTTGTACATGGTAGGATGTATAGATTTAAATAACCTCCCTGATTCTATTGGTAACCTGTTACAGCTGCAGTACTTTAACATAGAAGGGTGTGGACATTTAAATAACTCCTTGATTCCTTTGGGTACCTGTCACAGCTGCAGCACTTGAACATAAGATGGTGTGAAGGTTCAAATAACCTCCATGATTCCATTGCAACCTGTCACAACTGCAACACTTGAAAATAGAAAATTGTAGAGGTTTATATAACCTTCCTGATTCCATTGTCAACCTGTCACAGCTGCAGCACTTGATCCATGCCAATAAGTGTTTTCAAAAATTACTGTGGTGGAGACTGGAAAATGCTGAAAGTTGTCCCAATCATCATCTTCTACATTCTTCAGACTGTCATCAGATTTTACCATATGGGAGGTGGACATGATAGAGTCCCAACTGTGAAGGCATATCTATTTTAACTGCTGATGACTGCACAGCCAGTTCTGGAGTAGGCAATGGAACAGGTAGAGTAGTTGCCAAACTTGACATGGTCTCTATCCTGTACAGGAAGAGCAACTATTACTTGCAGCTTGTGGCCACCAACGCAATGCTCAGTATATATTAAATACTAAATCATAAGGGAATTATATATTAAATGAGAGCCAGACTTGACTATACCTGTGAACTTTCTTCAGCCTCCATAGAGGCAGACATAATTATTGTTTATAAAAGAAAATTGAGGACATCTTGTTGGGATTCACTAGCCTCTAATAAAGTGTATAGAAGGAGAAAAAGTTATAAACTTTCACTAACAAACGTTGCTAGCTCATTTGTTATAAATTGAAGAACGAGTTCAAAGAGAACAAAATAAGCCTAATAACATAACTTTATATCTCAATTGTAAATCTGAAAAGGAAACGAATCGCTTCATCAATACCTGTATTAAAGTTTGTATTCAAGAGAAAATATCATAAGCATGCTCTCCCATGACAACAAGTGACTCTTGGGGCTCTCCTCAACAGCTCTTTGCAGAATCCTTCTCAATGCATACAATCCAGCCATCTCACACTAAAATGTAAAAATGCATAAATCCCTGTCAACTTTCGAATTATGCATCTTACGTCTTCCGAAAATGCACAGCAATCCAAAACATACCTGCACATTCGAATTATGTGGAATGGTTTGCCCCAAAGACCCTCAACGAGTTTCTATATAGTCCCCGCTATTTTCATCCAAGCAAATTTCATCTTTACCTTGAAAAAGTAAAAGAAAACACAAGTAGGTAAAGGTAACTAGAAAGGAAAAAATATTCCATCATAATATTTTTTCAGAGATAGATAATAGAACGGATCCTGGAATTCATCACTTACAGATATTTATTTGTTAACATGATTAGGGTTAACATATTTGTAAATGTTTGTAAATTATTTTCAATTTAAATAGTTATATATAGATATTTGTATGTTAACATGATCAGAGTTAATATATTTAGATCAGAGTTAATATATTTATAAATGTTGTAAATTATTTTTCAATTTAAATAGTTATATAATTATTTAAATGATAATTATACAGTTTTTAAACATATTTATGAAATACTTGTAATAAAATATATTTATACTGTTTTAGAGCAATGGTTTGTTGCATATCCATTGTTCATTTGCTGAGATCATGTTGAAGCATCGACATATTGTTGATGGTTTGAGATTGAAGTAAGTAGATCCTTTCCAGTGATAAATACGAACGAATCTCCTTTTTCAAGCTCTTCCAAATCAAGAAACACCCGTATTCCCAACTCTTTCAGAGAATTGCAAAGCCTAGAAGTCAGATCTTCATGTCTGACATGAGGGCATCTGTAATTGATGAAGATATCAAATAATTTTGGAGATGGCCTAGAGAAAGCTTCGTTATTTTTTTGGTGAGCTGAGGAAGAAGATGCCATATACGTAAAACAAGGTTGGGGTAGAAATCTTACAAAGAAGGGAAAAGTGACTTGGAGTCGAGCAGAGTGTGCATATAAATGAGGATGTGGATGCCAAGATGTTTGATGAACCTTTCTAGAAACAACTTGTAAAATGAGGAGCACATTCTTGCTCATATAATAAGCAGAAGCAAGAAGAAAGAAGAAAGAAGATTGTTTTTCTTTTTCTCAAGCGCATATGTTTGTTGCCGCCATTGTATCTATTGATTCAAGTTGTTTCCCTTAGCTATGTAAGGATTTTAAGTTGATTATACCCTCTGTATAAATTTATTGAGGTAGGTGATTTCTTGTATGTTATTGAAATTGTTTTCTTAGTGATTTCTGATTAAAAAAGAAAACATTAATACATATTGATTGCAAGTTGAAAGTTTTTATTTGCAAAGTCAAAAATGGGAAAGAGTCTAGTAATGCATGAAATATAATCTTTGCTTCAAGGTTGGGGGGGGGGGGGGTTAGTTTGAGAAAGGTGTTAAAAGGTCAGTGATTGTTTCGTTGGAGGTTCATTTTACAGAGCCTTATTTATAATCATGTTCATATTATTTGTTGATGACATATTGTCTCTACAAATTCATGTAAGCACAACAAATGAAGAAGAAGAAAAAGAAGAATTAATATCACTTATATACCTTTATAATAAATAAGACATTCTCACATTGAAGAGTTGGCTAAACTAAGTTCCAAATGATCGGTAATAAATTTTAACACAAAATGTTTCTAGCAACAAAATTCATGCAAGAAAATATTGTTTACAAGAAGAAATGTTACAAACCAATTCACTGTGTCCCATAAATGCAGCAACCATGAAGATAGATGGTCCCATTGGAGGTAGATGAACATATCTATAACTTCCTTAGAACATGATTGATGCCACTGGTGTTTGCATCTGTGGAGCAGAGTAAGCAGGTGAAACTTAAAAGGACTACCAAAATTAATAGCTTGAAAATTAATGAGACTTTATTGAAATACTTCATGCGTTTCTATATTCAAAGCATACTATCTACATAATCATTTAATTCCCAAGTATATGCGTGCATTTGATCAAAGAAACAATTGAAGCATCTAAAAGGAGTTATCCTTCAAACCTCAATGCCCCATAGTCATTAGAGTGACATACTAGCTATTTGATAAAAAGAATAAGAAGGATGCAGATTTAGTAGAACAATTGAGACAAACAACAAACCTCAGAGCTTAGCGGACAAGCAAGTCTCCCAGCTATTTGTAATGAAGAAGCAATTATAACATATCTTGGGAAAACAGATTTAAACCACTTCCCATTATATCATATGCACTTGCAACCACACACTACAAAATGACATACAAAAACAAGATTTTGTTGAAACAGTTGGATCAATGAGAGTATCCACCTGTTAGCCAAAAGATCAAAACTCATAACATATTATTTTATGCAAAATATATCTCTTGGCAATTGCGAAAGACAAATCATGAAGCATAAGAAGAACAATTTAAGTCCTAAGTAGTGCACATGACAGTCAAATAATTATACCTTTGAAGTAATTTAAGCATGTAGTGGATACACAGCTCAGTTATAGCAAGTAATTTAAGTCCTAGGTAGTGCATGTGACACTCATCCATGAAGCATTCATCTGCAGAAAATTTAGCAACCCGTTTCATTCAAAATACATCCAATTCATTAGAGGTTAAAGTAAAAGTGAGAGCAATGACAAGAAAAATGAGATTTTGCATTTCAAAGCTTACAAAAGTGGGATAACTACGAGTAGCATTTTAGAGTGATGTACAAGGTGGATATATATAGCAACTGTGTTCTACGTGATGCCAATTTTTGCATAAAAAGTTCAACTAGGATTCTATGAAGTATTGGGTTTAATGAATATTTAATCTCATAATAAGAGGGGTTTTTGAATTGGTATGAAGCCTTTCATAATGTCAAAAATAGTTTATGGTCTAGTTTGGGGACTTAATAGAAAAGTATAAATGTACAATCTAAGGTATGTACAAAAATTAAATTGATTATTCAGTTAAAAGAAAATAAATTTCATTTGAAAACTTCGTTTATTATTCATAAGTCAATGATTACAATCCACTTGTAGAGACTACAAATTTATAGAAGTATCACCAACAAGAGATTTAAGTAATTTTTACAACATAACAATACATATAAACTCTCTATGAAGCCTCCATCTAAAGCACCAATAAATAGAAGTGATACTTAAAAACAATAAGTAATTTGTATTTTAAAAATCATGACCCAAAACCACCCAAAATATGGTGCCTAAATCCCTAATAAAAATTTCAATGCCCAAATCCCCACATTTCTTTTGTCCATCATAAATTTATCATAATCCACTCAACAACTTGGTTGATCCATTTTGGCTTCATTATCTCCATTCAAAGATAATTTAAGATGTTTCATATCATATGTCATAAGTTGGTCAACAAGTGTAACTCCCCCTTATAGCATTCTTATGTGTTATAGATGCTCTTACATTTTTGTATGTGGGAGGCCCAACTTCTAAAGGTACTTTTGATTTGGGAAGCTGATTGAGCCCCTTTGATAAATTGTATACCTAGAAGAAATCAATGTCATCACATTATGCTTGCCCTAGTTAAAACACATTTCAATATTTTTTGGGACCAAAATTGACCTTTAGAGCCCTAAAATTTGCACTTTTATTTTATAGAAAAAAATTACTATTTTATTCTTAACATTAGGATTGATATTGCAACACCTTTCCTCGTATTCTCTCACTTGTCAAACACCTTGCAAGAGCAAAGAGAATACCGACACTATAAATTATTTGCTAGGGATTGAGAGGCTCATAGACTTATTGCACCACTTAAACTCTATATGTTGAATTCTCTTGTTAATACATTTGTGACATTCTACAAAGTGTAAACTCTCTATGTTGAATTGTCTTGTTAATACATTTGTGACATGAACTACAAAGTGTTAACTTTCTTTAGCATCATCTTGTCATCCTCTACCATGTCATCAAAAAAATCTAATAGTCATAAATAACTTTGATAGCTCCCTAACTTAACCCAACATTTAAACACAATATCTTAAGACAAATGACCTTCATACATGCAATAGTAGTATACTCAACCTTCATAGTGGAAAAGGTAACTACAACCTATTGCTTACTCATCTAGCTAATAGCACCACCAAATAAATTAAAAACACCCATTGGTGGATCTTTTTCAATCAACATCTCTTATCCAATTTGAATCCACGAATATCCACTGAGTGTCGGTCCCTTGTGGAATCAACATTATAACAAATAAAGTACTCAAAGGTACATTGAAAATATTTGAAGATATTTTAAGTACATGCTAATGATCTTATCGAAGATTAGGTATAAAATGGCTCAAGAATCCCATTTATTAGGTGATGTCTAGTCTAGCATAGACCATAGCATACATCAAATTCCCAACTACAATGGCATATAGAACATGAGAAATAGTCTTCATCGTTTTTGCGTCATAGAACATTCCCCAACTAAAAGCTCAATGCCCATGAAAATAGGAACACTGAATGGTTTGTTTCTTTCTATGTTAAAACAATGTAGTATAGAGTTCTCATACTTATTTTGGCCCAAACATATATTTTTGTTTGCTCTATATCTCTTCTAATATCTGTACCCAAGCCAACACAAGTGAATAAATTTTTTTCTATCATAGTTTAGGAGATTGTTTGAGACCATACAAATATTTTTTCAATTTATATACAAAAGACTCATTTTCCTTTAGCAACATAATGTTGTGGTTGTGTCATATAGATCTCTTGCCCCACTTCACCATATAAAAAATTATATCTTTACATCCATTTTATTCTATCTCTAAATCAAAATTTATTGTTACAAATAACAAGAACCTAATGTTGTGGTTCAACTATTGTCTAAGAATTGGGAGAAGGGAAGCTAGTTTGCTGTTGGTTTGTTGTAGGTCCATGTGTGATTATATCAGTCCCGGTCTGTGTTTTGTTAGGTTTTTTTTTGGTTTGGTGTTTTCGATAATGTTTTTTTGAGTTGGACTTCTTGGCCCTTGGGGCTCTCTGTGTAGGGTACAACACCTTGTAAATGCTGCTTACATTATATAAAACAAGAACCTAATATATGTCATCTTAGGAACTAGGAAAAAATTTCACCAAATTTCATCCTCTTAACTTGAGAATATCATTTTGCAACTAATCTTTCCTCGTACTTTTCAAATACCATCTCCCAATCCATAGCCACTCTTTAAGACTCAAAATAGCTAATATCCATTACCACCTTCACAATTATAGGCTCATCAATATTAATAATCAAAATAAAAATAAATCTCAATTAAGGAGAATTATATGTAGGTGGTTAGTGTATCTATTGAGTGGACCTCCTCAAGAGCTGGGGTAGAATCAAAACTACTTGAGCTCTCCTTTACTTTAAATCCTTCATAAGCTTTCAATTAAATGTTCTCAATTTTGGGGGTTAATTGAACCACATCTATCTTCTCATCCTCTTTTGGCTACAATGCTATGGAATAAATCTTAATCTCTCTTAAAATAACACTCTTACTACATAGAACTCTCTCAGCCACAAGGTCCCACAACTTATACCCTTCCACACTAACACCATAGTTGATAAAAATATATTTCACTACCTTGTTCTCCAATTTTGACTACTTTTCCTTAGCATGTGCATATGCCTTAGCCAAGAAGTATAAGAGGTTGTAATAAGGGCCTTTTTCTCATTCATGCCTCCATAAGAGTCTTATCAAGAATCATTGATTTAGGAGATATGTTAATTAGGTAACAATCCATACCAAATACTTGTTCTTATGAATTTTTTCCAAGATGGTTCCACTAAGCATACTCCTATCCCTCTCCATCAACATCATGTTTATTATCTCTTTAAATCCATTCTATTGAGGGTATATGGAGTTGTCTTATGTTCCTCAATCTCATGATCTTTAGAGACCTTTTTTAAAACTCGCTAAACAAAATTCACCAATATTGTCAATCCTCAAAACCTTAATCTTCTTACTACTTTGATTTTTCAAAAAAGCTTTAAACCCTTTAAACCAACTAAAGAATTTGAATTTTCTCATCTCTTTCTAGAATAATAATCTAAATGATTTATGAGTCTAAAACCCTATAATAGTTGTGAGAAAAAAAGAATAAAATTGAATGTGGTTTTATTTACCATATATAAAGTTCATGTATAAATAAAATTTAGTAGCTCACTCATTCAACCCCTCAACAAGAATTGTACTTTTAGGGTCCTTAGGCCCTTCTCACCTACATGGCCAATGCTTTGGTGCTACAACATCCTTTCCTCTATATATAAATTACTCTTAAAATAAATAGCTTACTTAGGTACTCATAAATCATGGCCATCAAAAATAAACAAAATATCCCTCTTTGTTGTTAGTTCTAAAGGTGAGGATATATATTTGTAACATTGCAAAATTGCACCTAGGGGCAATTCCACATTTTTACATTTTTTCCTAGCATTCATGACACCTTGGAACATTAATGACAAAAATCCCATGAGTCAAAATTCCACGATTCTGACTCCATGCCGACTTGTGGCAGAGCAACAAAATCCTAATGACATATTTCTCAAAAATCTAGGCTTTGGACACCTGCATAGTGCATGGACATCAGCATGGCACACTAGCATCTGGTTAGTTTTCCAAATTTGAAATGGGGAATCTAGAATCTTGACTCTTTTGACACGTATCGTAATGGTCAAGTTTTGTACGTAACAACTCTTTGCCGCCCTTGCAAGCATTAAAAACCCCTTTCTTGCTCTCATTTGGGGTTGGAATTTATTCATTCAAGCTCTCTTACCACTTGTTCCAGTTTAGAGTTCTCTTCATCTTTGATAGCAACACTCTCACAAGCGAAGCCATGCCCTACTGAGGTCCTTCCAACAATAAAAACTCTCAAGAAAGTGCTCAACAGTGCATCTGTGTGCTCCAAAGAGGGCCTAGGCCCATGGGTAACACACACACACTCTCTCTCTCTCTCACTTTCCTTTCCTACTTGTTTATTTACCATCTTGTGATGAGGGTTCTACTCTTGAGTGGGTTTTTCTTTCACCACATGCTTCAAGTCTACTTCATTTCTACTCCTTTCCAACTTGGTTATTTGTAGGGTGGGAACACCAAAATAGGGGTTTGACTGAGGCAGACCCCTATACAACTCCAACCCTTTCCCCTTGTTCTTCTATGTGTAGGTGTAAAGTGGAGCTTGGAGTGAAGAGTTGAACGTTCAATGAAAAGTAAGCTCTCTCCAAGTCCCCTTGTGTTTATTATAGTTCCTAGTTTCCTATCTGTTTATTTCACTTAGTACGTCTCAAACCTAAGCTTAGAAATACGACTCGGTTTGTCCACTTGAGTTCCTGAGCCCTCTGTTTCTTGGGACACCAATGCATCTTTTAGATGACAATGCACCGCAGTGGCATACTGAAACTGCACTGCTGTCTTTTGGCTGAGAGCTCACTCATCTGGGATAGGAATCTCATGGTTTCACTCTCTTGGGATCTGAAATAACCTTCTTTGAAACATAACTCGAGTATACTTCTGTACATTTTCATTGACTTGCTTATGTTGAGGTGTATAAGGGCAGTTCATTCCCTGGTGATCTCTTGAGAATAAAGATACCCGTGTGCAGCGAATCCCTCTTATATCACATTTTTGGTGAACCCAGCGTGAACGTGTGTTAGATCTATTTTCATAAAGTTGCATGTTTGTGATAATCCCTTTTCTGAAGAAGATTTTGATATGTCGGAAGACGCTCTAGACGACTTCTTAGAAGTGCTTTCCCCTATTTGCAAATCTTCCAAACCAACTTCCTCTTTACAAGCTGAGGAGTCAGTAAATGTGGTTGTAGTTTTTGTGGCTCCTCCGAGCCCTAAGAAACCCGTCATTTATGTGACCCCAGCTGATTCGTCCTCTAAGGAGAACTATTATGTCTATGGGACTTCATGTCGTAGTGATTCATCAGACTTATATTCAAGGTTTGTGAAAGCTATGGAATCCACTTCTTATAATGTTGTTGGGCACACATATAATACAAGGAGAAATAAACAAAACTTGGATCAACAACATTTTTTTCTTGCATCACAACCTACTCAAGTTCCTACCTCTTTACCACCTTCTCAACTAAGGCTTCCTTCAGCACCTAAACCTCTGATCAAAGCACTAGGCGATTATGATCTTTTCGAGCAACTTCGTGTTACTACGGCTAAGATCTCACTTTGGGATTTGCTCCAAACCGCTCTGATTTATCAAGAGATGCTTAAGGAAGCTTTACAAAATATTCTCTTGCCTACCTCCTCCAGGCCTATGGATATTAATGCATTGTTGGCTCATATTCGCACGGATTCACAAAATATCACATTCCACCTGCAAGAACTCCTGCCTTTGGATGTGCAGAAGCAAGCAGATCCCTTGATGATTATAATTAATGTTAATAATATCAGTATTAGGAATACTCTCATTAACATTGGTTTGACTCTCAATGTTTGTGGTATGGACCTAAATTACCTAAGATTAAAGTTGATTTATCTTTTCTAGCAACTTCTTGTATATTTGTGGGTTCGCTAATGTTGGCTGCCAAGCTCTAGGTATGATAATATTACCTTTGCAACTAGGTCTCGTTACCTTACCCATGTTGGTTTACGTGATTCCTGGCACATTACCCTATAACCTTCTCTTGGGAAGAACCTAGATTCATGCTATGGGTGTTGTGACTTCTACTTTACACTATTCTTTGAAGTTCGTCACAAATAATCGGGTGGTTATAGTTAAAGCAGATCCAAAAGCTATTCACCTTTGTGAGCTAGCGACTGTTGGTTGTGCTTCAGTTGTATCCACTCTTAAGAATTATATTCCATCCTTAAACCATTGATGCTATGGCCTATTCTTCATCAATACCCTTTGTGGAAGTTGTTCCTAGAGTGAGTGTCAAAAAAGATGAACCACATAAAGCAAAAGATCCTAAATCTCCCCTATCTTCCTCTTCTTCCTCTCAAACAAATGCTTTCCTAGCAATGATTGGGGCTCCTTGGATTTCTCTGAATTCTTCATCACAGAATACAAGGAAAACCCCTCTTGCATAAATTTTCCAGGTACTTCTGACACAAAGATGAACAATACTCTTGCTCCAGAAGAGAAGTGTGATCCTGTTCAGGAGATCACTTCTTCCTTTGCTAAGGAGAGTAATCCTACTCTTGCAAAGGAGGTTAATGTTTGTGGACCTGGTAAAAAAGGTGGGAGCGCTCTCGTAGAGACATTCAACATCCATTGGTGGAATGAAACACTCTACGTAGAATCGCCACCTCCTAAAGTTTTGCAAACTCATTATGGGTTTGGATATGAACTCACTTGTCAATATGGCTATGGGAAGAAAGGTTTAGGATGTATTGAGCAAGGAATTCAGGTCCCTATCCAGTTCGATCCATGATAGTGCTATTTGGATTTGGGATGCTCTATTGAACAGTCTAAGCAAAAGCCTTGGTGGAGTGTTAATATGATTTCAGCCTAGCCGTTGAGCTTGGTTCATCCTGAGTTGATAGAGGAAAGGGAGCAAGCCAAGAAAATCCCGTTAGATGTCTTATCTTTAGACGAAGAACTAGGGGAATTCCTAGGTGCCTATTCCCTGTTGCCTCTTTTTCATCACAAGAAATGATTCTTGTATTGCCTGCATAAACAAGCATACTTTGGAGAATTCGTTTTGAGCATTGATGAAGAGGACCCTCTATCCAACATAGGTAATAATGTTTCGATGCCTCATCCTGAAGATCATAGTTCTCTCTTTAAGGGAGATACTGTTGAAGTTCCTATGGATCCTAAATCCTCAGAAAAATTAATCAAGATTGGGTAATGTCTCTCTTTAGAGGAAGCAAATGGACACTCTAATCTCTTGCATTCTCAATTGAATACTCCCCTTGGATTTCGAACATCATTGTCTTTAGTAACATTGATGGCCGTATTCATACATGTATTGAATTTCTAGATCTTAACAAGGCTTCTCTTAAAGATGATTTTCCATTGCCAAATATAGATATGATTGTAGATTCGACTACAGGCCATGCATTATTATCATTTATGAATGGCTTCTTAGGTTACAATCAGATTCGTATTGACCTAGATGATCAATACAAGACAACGTTCACTACCCCTTGGGGTACTTTCTATTATGTGGTCATGCCCTTTGGGTTAAAGAATGCGGGAGTGACTTACCAATGGGCAATGACCCTGATATTTCACAATTTTATTCATAAGATCTTAGAAGATTATGTTGATATATTGGTGAAATTGATAACCCATTAGGATCATGTGAAGAACCTTTGTCTTATCTTCAAAAGGCTTCGACTCTACCAAATGAGACTCAATCCCCATAAGTGTGTCTTCGATGTGGACGCTAGAAAGATTTTGGGGTTTATAGTTTCTCACCATGGAATTGAAGTTGACAAAAATAAAATTAACACTATTATTAACATGCCTCCATCGAGGAATATCACTATGTTACAAAGTTTAGAAGGAACGATTCAGGCGATTCATAGATTCATATCTCATTTGGTTGATCGTACCCTTCCTTTCACTCGTTTATTGAAAAAGGATGTTCACTTCACATGGGACGAGGAGTGCCAGAAAGATTTTAATTCAATCAAAGCTTATTTAGCCAATCCTCCTGTATTGATGCCAATTATGCAAGATAGACCCTTTTTGCTTTACCTCGCTGCGTCACCATCTGCCTTGGCAGCCTTGCTAGCTCAATATGATAATGCAGGGAAAGAAAGAGCGGTCTACTACATTAGTCATGTTCTAGTCGATTATGAAACTCGTTACTCCTCCATGGAGAAGCAATGTCTCACTCTTGTCTTTGCTACACAAAATTTGAGACACTACCTTCTCCATGCCGAAACACATGTCATAGTAAAAATAGATCTCTTAAAGCATCTATTCTCTAGTGTTGACCTTGCTAGGAGATTAGCGAAATGGGTTATGTTGCTTTCTGAGTTTGATATAAAGTTCGTTACTCAGAAGTCAATAAAGGGTCAAACGGTTGTCGATCAATTGGTAGATGCTCCTTCATCCCATTCCTTCCCAGGGTTGGATTTGTTTCCTGATGAGAATATCCTCACAATAAATTATGACCTTGAATGGAAAATGTATTTCGATCGATTGAGGTGTTAGATTGGTTCCAGAGCCGATGTGGTATTGATATCCCCCAAAGGTAAACCAGTGCCTCTATCCTTTCGATTAAATTTTCCTTGCACCAATAACATCACTGAGTATGAAGCTCTTATTACTAGCTTGCATGCCGCGATTGCACTAAGAATCAAACATCTTCGTATCTTAGGCGATTATGAACTCATTGTGAACCAGATTACAAGAACCTACCAAGCTAAACAAAGTAAGCTATCCCGATATCAAGACCTTTCTTTGTCCTTTCTAAATTAGTTCTCCTCTTTCACAATAGACAATGTCCTTAGGAGAGAAAATAGACATGTTGGTGCCATGGCAAGCACTACTTCCTTGATGCCTTTAGAAGAGGATATGAAAGAATACCATTTTGTAGTTCAGGTCCTGCGAACCCCTGTGGTTTTCGATCAACCTGAATCCGAGTCTCTTGTGTGTTCTTATGTAGACTCGGGGGAATGGTTTTCTAGTATCTACAATTACTTAAGGACTTGAAAATTTCCCAATGATGCAACGAAAAATGATCGCACTCATATATGAAAGCTTTCATCATATTATGTCATTTTATCTGATGTTCTTTATAAAAAAGACTATAACGACTTGTTTCTTAGGTGTCTCACTAAAGTGGAAATACCCCTCGCCCTTAAGGAAGCCCATTCAAGCTCCGAGGGTGGACATTTTGGTGGTAGATCCCTAGCAAGAATATTGATACACATGGGGTACTATTAGCAAATGATGGAACAAGATTCCTTCAATTTTTTTAAAAAGTGCCTTCAATGTCAACAAAACAACCATATTATTCATGCACCTACCCAAGAATTACAAAATCAAACTTCTCCTTGGCCATTCAAAAATTCGGGTTGGATATTATTGGAAAGATATCACCTCCTTCTTCCAAGGGACATACCTTTATTATTACCACTACGGATTACTTTACGAAATGGGTCAAAGCTATTCCACTCTGATCCATGAACATTGAAGCTATCTGTAGCTTTCTCATGAACAACATTATTTCTCATTTCAGATTGCCTGCTATACTTGTTTTTGACAATGGTACACTGTTCAAGAACAAGGAAGTAAAGCAGTTCCTAGAGAAATTTCATATTCAACATAGGTTTTCTATGCCATACTATCCACAATCCAATGGTCAAGTAGAAGTGTCCAACAAAACTCTTGAACTCATTCTTCATAAAATAGTTAATAAGCACAGTAAGGATTGGCATATTCAATTAATATACACTTTGTGGGCCTATCACACGAGTGTTCATACGGTGATGGGAACATTGCCTTACAACCTTGTGTATGGTGCCAAAGCTATCATTCCCTGAGAGTTGGAAATTTCGTCCTTATGGGTTTCCCTTAAAGGGTTAATTGATGATGAAACCTATCGAGTTAACCGTTTGCATCAACTAGAGATGCTTGATGAATGATTGTTACAAGCTCTCGATCATCTTAAAGCTTATCAACGGTCATTATCAAGGCGATAAAATCAGAGTGTGCTTCCTAGGACCTTTAAACTGGGAGACTTGGTTCTCTGTGAAAACCAAAGAAATGTAAACATGCCGCTTGATCAGAGAGGGAAATTCAGCCCTAACTGGTTAGGCCCTTACATTGTGATCTTCATGTATGGTTTGGGTGCTTATGGATTATCATCTATGGATGGGATGCTTGCGCACCTCGCCGCCTTGAAAAATGCAAAAAAAAAGCTAAAATTCATAAAAAACCAAGGCTTAGAGGCCAACCTGGTCCACCTCATGACCCTCGACGATGTTTTCGCATAGCTACTCCAACCTCACTACCTCATACTCCCTCCTGCTAGGTGTTTTGTTGAATTTTCTCTAACAAAAGTCAACAATTCCCTCACAGTGAATAGTGAAAATGACCCTTCTAGGGGCCCACCTAGGTATATATAGGCCCCCCAGGGCCCATTTTTCCTAGTGCTTGTGCTCCTCAGTTTCTCCTGAATTTTCCCCACCGAGTTGGGGGAAAAATCAGGAGGGCGCATAAGGTCACCTCTTGATATATTTTTTTTCAAATTAATGAATTTTTCTTGATCATTCCTCTCTTTGTTGTAGCTTCTTTAAATTTTTCAAGGCTGACCTAAAATTTGAGTTTTGCAGCTTGTTGAGCTTGGTTTTTGGGGGAATCTTTGGTACCCGATAGCTCGTCTTTGGTGGCCTTTGAGGCCCCTTTTCTTGGCACACAAATCTGTAAAATTTAAAAATTTGAAGAAATTTTTCTTCTCTACTTTAGTGAGGGTGATTATTTCCAAAATCAAGCCTACTAAAGTGGGGGAAAAATGTAATGTCATAGAATTGCACCTAGGGGCAATTCCACATTTTTGCATTTTTTCCTAGCATTTATGACACCTTGGAACATTAATAATAAAAATCCCATGAGTCAAAATTCCATGATTCTGACTCCATGCAGACTTGTGGTAGAGAAACAAAAGCTTGATGACACATTTCCTGAAGATCTAGGCTTTGGACACCTGCATGACATGTGAACGTCCACAAGGTGTGCTAGCATCCAAGTGGTTTTCCGAGTTTGAAATGGGGAATTTGGAATCTTGACTCTTTCGACATGTATCCTAATGGTCAGGTTTCAGACATAGCAACTCTTTTCCACGCTTGCAAGCATTAAAAACCCATTTTCTTGCTCTCATTTGGGGTTGGAAGTTATTCATTCAAGCTCTCTTACAACTTGTTCTAGTTTAGAGTTCTTTTCATCTTTGATAGTAGCAATCTCACAAGCGAAGCCATGCTAGACTGAGGTCCTTCCAACAACAAAAGCTCTCAAGCAAGCACTCAACGGTACATTTGTGTGCTCCGAAAAGGGCCTAGGCCCATGGGTAACACTCTCTCTCTCTCTTACTATCCTTCCCTACTTGTTTATTTACCATCTCATGGTGTAGGTTCTACTCTTGAGCGGGTTTTTCTTTCACCACATGCTTTGTCTACTTCATTTCTACTCCTTTCCAAATTAGCTATTTGTAGAGGTGGGAACACCAAAATGGAGGTCTGACTGAGGCAGGCCCCTATACAGCCCCAACCTTTTCCCCTTGTTCTTTTGTGTGTAGGTGCAAAGTGGAGCTTGGAGTGAGGAGTTGAACGTTCAGTGAAAGGTAAGCTCTCTCCAAGTCCCCTTGTGTTTGTTATAGTTTCTAGTTTCCTATCTATTTATTTCACTTAGTATGTCTTAGACTTGAGCTTAGAACTAAGACTTGGTTCTATAAGCTTGACTTCCCGAGACCTCTGTTTCTTGGGATGCCAACACGTCTTTTAGATGGCAGCGAGCCACACTAGCATCCTAAAACCGCGTTGTTGTCTTTTGGCCAAGAGCTCACTCATTTGGGATAGGAAACTTGGGGTTTCACTCTCTTGAGATCTGAAATAACTTTCTCTGAAACATAACTTGAGTATCCTTCTCTACATTTTCATTGACTTGCTTATGTTGAGGTGTATAAGGGCAGTTCATTCCCTAGTGATCTCTTGACAATAAAGAGACCTGTGTGCAGTGAATCCCTCTTATATCACAATATTGTACATGTTTCTTTAGTATAAAAGAAAATAATTATTATAATAGACAATGTATAAATCTAGTTGTTACCCATTTTTCACCTGTGGGCTCAGTCAGGAAGGGTCTGTATTTTCAGGTGTTCGTGGAGGCCAAATGGAGGAACATGCGCAGCAAGGTGTAAATCATACATTTGATGCTAAGTCACAAGAAAACCTGTTGGAAAGTATGCCTCAGTCGGATCAAGCATAAAACTCCTCAAGGAAGAAAGTCACTGAGACCAGCTAAATGTCTTGTCGACTAGTAGTGTGTTACACCTATTTGAAATCCTCATGGTCGCCAAGACATCTCGGTTGCTGTGAAATTTTATCTTTCTCCGCTTGGGATGTCTCGCTAGTAGTTGTTCACAAGGGGGGCGTCTGGGGGAATGATTTGGTTCAGGATGATGTCTCTTTGACTGCATAAAGTCTCACTGAAGGGGATTTCCTTCGGCATAAGGTCTTGCTGAAAGATGGAACTCTTGGCGAAGGGAGGCGTCATCGGCATAAAGTCCCAGAATGAGCTCTCGCCGAAACGAGGTGGGTTCGATGAAAAGTCTCGCCGACCAAGCAAAGTCTCACCAAAAGGTTTGAGTTCGTCAAAAGGGCATGGCTTCGAGGTAAGGTATCACGGACAAGGTGGACTCTTGCTGAAGTGAAATGACATTGGGGAAAGATTTAAGTTCGGTATGAGGTCCTGGCGACTGAGTGATGTCTCACCGAAAGGATGGTGCCTTCGGTATAAGGTTGTGGTCTCGGGGAGATGTCCTACCGACATGGGGAAGTCTCAGCGAAAGTTGTGAGCTCGATGAAAGGTCTTGCCGACCAAGCAATGTCTCCCCAAAATGAAGAGAGCTCTCATCAAAACAAGATGGCTTCGATATGAAGTCTTGCCGACTCGCTATGGTCTTGCCAACATAGAATGGTGGTCCCAGGTAAGTTCTCAGCAAAAGGAGGTGCCATCAGGGAGATGTCTCGCTGATGGTTGTTAGTCACGTTAAGGGATTCTCCCTTCGGCGTAGTGTTTTGAGCTCGACATGAAGTCTTGCCGACTCGACAGTATTCCGCTGAAAGATTGTTGCCTTGCTATGAAGTCTCGCCGACCAAGCAGGATCTTGCCGAAATGAAGTATGAGCTCGAAGAAAGTTTTGCACTCGGTGTAATGTCTCACCGACAGATGGTGGTCTCGCCGACAGTGGCTCACAAGATTATAGATATCACCGAGACTCCTGGCCGACTGGTTGGTCTTCGCCATGATGTTTGGCTGACAAGATCGAGTCTCCCCGAGATGAAATAAGCTCACCGAAGGTTTGAGTTCTACATAATGTCTGGCCGATAGTGATTGTCTCGGTGACCACTATGGATATTGATATGACTCTGACCGCTCGCTATGAAGTCTTGTCGATCATCATACGTTATGTCGATAGCTGCTAGGAGGTATAATCGTATTAGGGAGACACAATTAGTGTCTCACTGACATGCAATTCTGTTCGAGTCACCTTTGACCACCCGGGAATCTTACATGGAATGTGTTCACCCAATCAGAGGCAGCTAAAAGGCGAACCATTGGCAGTGTGACTGATTGATTGCTCCTGTGACGGAAATCAATAGAATGTAAACCAACATGGATCTGCTCTGAGGTCAAAAGTGATGGAACAGCTTGGTGAACAATGGTGTGCGGATCTAATGGGAAAATCTGATGTTGCTTCCAGAAGAGGGCAACTTGCAAAAAGATCTTGAGCACAAGGAAACCGAAAAGAAGAAGAGGACGCGAATCTCAGGGACAGCTTTGGTGTCTACTGGCAAAGGTAGATAAACATTAATGATAGTGCTTTAGGGCATTCAAAGCAGTTCGACAAGGAGGTTCGAAGGTGGACCCCAAAGGCCAAAAGTTAATGTTGTGGTTGTAAAAGATCTTAAGGCTTCTCCTGAGGGCGATCTGTCACCAACATGGACAACGGGGATACACATTTAATGCAAAAGTAACTTGATTCAAAAGATCTACAGGCAGATTTTTTTGGAGGTTGATATTTTTGTAAGCCCTAGGGCAGGGGCCAACACTTTTTGTATATATGGATTTTTTGTCTCTTTGTAAAGGGAGTTCTTCTTATGCTTTTCAGAAGTTAGTGAATTTTGCAGTCCTTTCTCAGATTAGCAAACTTTTGTAACTCATTTGGAGCATGATATATAGAGTTTACCTTGGTTATTATTGATGGTTCAATTTGCCTTCTGGTTCTTACAAATATTGTGCATTTTCAAGTGATTGATCAAGCTACTTCGCGAAATCTTTCTTTTTCCTTATAGCTTTGTCTCATGTCAGCATGCCTTTCTTTGCAAAAAGTAGTATTATGTAGGTTACAAATTGTGTTTAATGAATTGCACATGAGCTTTAATTTGTGAAAATTTGCTTTTCCTTCTTAAAAGTGTGTGCATATCAAACCTTTTTGTGAAATACTTATGCATAATCTACATAAACTTGTTGTGTAGTCCCATATCCATCATCAGTATTCAAGTGTCACCTGAGTGTCTCATTGCTCTTGTCAATTATGTGCATCACCATAGGGTTTAATTTTAATTTTAAGGCATTCTCCTTCTCCCTTCTCCTTTCAAAATCAGTAGTTTTAGGTGATGATCCAAAGGAAGTCGGCCTTCTCCAGAGGTTCTTTTCCATTTTAGGTGACCCACAACCTGGAAAAGTTCCCATGTTTCTCTAGAAAGCTCAGTTTTTCATAACTTTGCATAGGGTGCATTTCTAGGAGATAACACTAGTTGAAACAAAATTCCCATACAAAACCTATAATACAAGCGATATAGATCCCCACACCATCTTACAACATCTACTAGAGAAAACAACCTACACACATGTATTATTGAGTTTGTTAATTGATAATAGGTTCTATGTCAAACTAAGAACATGTAGGACACTATTTATCCCCCTTCACTTATCTATTTGGGAATCAAATATAAAGTCCATATCATGGTCGACTATGTTTGAGTAAAATTCATCACTAAGTTACACCTTTCGACCATCATATTCTTCATATTTCAAAAAACAACCTTGATGGGAGGTCATATGGAAGGAAGCTCATGAGTCTAGCAACTAAACACTGTTTTAAGCATGAGTTGTCAAGGTCATGATAAAATTATTGACGTTATCTTGAGAATATTTTTCATACTTATTAAATATTTTTTTCTCTTTCTTCTCCTCTTTATAGTCTCTATGATAGTTCTTAATCTTGATACAATTTTGACACTTGGACTTGGAATTTCCAATAGATTTGAATCTCCCACAAGATTTGAATTTAGAATTTTATTTCTTCTTATTTGTGTTCTTACCTTTCTCCTTTGATCTTTCATGAATAACTAGGGCATATTCAATACATTTAGAAGCTTTCCACTACACCTCTTCTAGAGACAAATAGCCACTATCTCATCCATTTAAAATTTTGAGATAGTTATTCCAATTACCAAATTACTAAGTGATCGCATGAGTCTAGAAAAGAACACATAAATGTCATACAATAATATTTCTTCTCCATTTTCACTCCAATAGAGTGCAACAAGGCTAGAATCATATTAATTGCATTCAAATTCTTGGTCATATAACCACCATCATCCATTATCAAGGTGTATAAGGTCTTTCTCAAGAATTTTTTTTTAACTAGGGATTTAGCCTAGTAGTATCCCAACTTCTTGTAAGGGGCTTGTGTAATGGCCTCTTCATGTATATTCAATAGAACAAAATCTATCAAGCAGATCTTAATGAGTTCTTTTTCCTTTTTTTCAAATAGATCTCAATAAGCTTGTACCATTGAAGTGGTTTTTGATTCATAAAGTACCCATAAATCTCTCTCTATGAACATACCCTTAATTTTGAGCTTCCACAACTCAAGGATATTTCTTGTAAACTAATATATCTATTCTCAGTGTGCTTGTCATTTTCTTGCAACTAGATCTTTTACACTAGCTCCCACTCAATATAAAATTAATACAATTTTTTTTCCATAACACCTAAAACTCAAGGTGATCAAGATTTGATACAAAATAAAAGGAAAAAAGGTACAAAATATGCTTCCTACACTAATCAATGAAAGGAGGTACATGTAAAACACAAATTGATCATACAATTACAAGAAAATAAACACGATAATAATATTCCATAACATAGTAATTTACATGGGGAAAACCCTACAATCAAAAGAAACTTAATATATTATTCAATAATCAAAGGTTACAAACACTTGAAAATCTAAACCTTTGAAAGAGTATTATCTATAAGAGATCTCAAGCAATTCTAGCAGAATAATAGTATCTACAAAATGTCACTAAAAAACCTCCATATCAAGAACCCAATCAATAGAAGAAATGCATGAAATAATCAAATGGTAATTAAAAATCAATGAGTTAAAAGCACCCAAAATGTGGTACCCAAATCCCAAGACAAGTCCATAGACTAAAAATAGCATATTTCTTCCATCTACCATAAAATCGTCATAATCCATCTAACATTTTTTTCTCTATTATCTCCATTCAAAAATATCTTATGACATGTCATAACATGCATCATAAATTAGTTAGCAAGTATAACTCTCTCTTATAGTCTCTTATGTGTCATAGGTGCTCTTGAATTTTGATTTGGGAACCTAATTGAGACCCCTTCCTTTTAAATTATAAATCTTGAAGAGTTCCTTGTTGCCATAACCCACTTAATTAAAACTTGTTTTAGCATTCTTTCAAGGCCAAAATTGACTTCAAAAGCCTTGAAAATACATTTTTTGTTCTTCAAGATTAAGATGCAAGATTGAGACATCTTTACTAACAATTTAATTTTTTGTTTATAAAAACTTTCAAATATGTGAGCTAGATTTGACATAAACCTATCCACCCTAATATTTTATAGTCAAGGAATATTCAGCTGCAAATATTTTGTACTTTCATGAAATACAAGTCTCCATGAGTGAAAATGTTGACAATTTTTTTGGGTGCATTGTAAAACATGGGCTTATTCTTTTGAGCAGTATAATTTTTCAATGTTTGGGGTGGACTTTGAACTAATATAATTTATTTTTGAATTCAAGTCTAGATATCTTGTATGTTTTTTAAATTTCAATTATCATAATATTAATGATTGATAAATTGTATCATATTATATTGAACAAGATACCTTATAGACTTGCACCAAGAATTTGAGAGATTGAAAAGAAACTAATTACTTGTCAAAACCTGCAATAGTCTTGACAAATTGAGGTTAAAAACCATTAATTATGTTGCTAAATAACAACATCCTCACTTATAAAAATATAAAGCTAACAAATACATACTAGCATAATCTAAAAACAAGCTATAAGCACCAACTTATTAGGTATTTGGTGGGTAACTTGCTCAATGTTCAAAATCCTATGAAGCAACCAAGTCTAGCATTACCCTCACTCTAGGCCTATAGCTCAGGATCCTTAATCTCTTCATGTCATAGGGGAATAATGGGTAACATGGTTAAAAATCACAATCAAAGCAATTCTGAGTACATAAACACTAAAAACTCAAGAAAAAAAGATCAATTACACCTATGCTCAATGAAATAAGAATACCAATACTTCAAAGATTCAAGCTAAAAGCTATGAAAACCAATTCAAATACAATCAAACCAAAGAAACATGAAAACCTTACAATCCAATTACAAAATTATGACAATTTATTATGTGGATTACTCAAATTATGCATAACTCATGTTGCAAAAGATTTGATAATGAATGCGACCCACAATTGATACTTAAATTGCTCAATAATGATGAATTCTCAAGCTCATGAAGATTGTGAATGATTTTTATGAAGAAATGACTTATTTAATAGATTTTCAAGATGTCTAATCAATGGTCAAGATTGAAGGATGAAGATCAACGGTGGAGATTAGATCAAGAGATAAAGGGTGGAGAATTAATGAGAGCTTCAATTAACTCAAAATATCCCCTTAATTCATTTAAATTAGTTTTAGATATTTTGAAGTGAAGATATTTGAAATTTGAATTTAAATTATGGAATATTCCATTTGGAGGGAATATGCCATTTAGATATTTTGGAAAAGGGAATATTCTAATTTTGAAAGGAATTTTCTTTGTGCAAGTTGGAGGAAAATTAGTGAATTAAACAATTAAGAAAATTATTTAATTGTGAGGATGAGAGGAAGTTAGGATTTTAATTAAATAATTAAATAATTATATAATTAGGTGGGATTGAAGAAAAAAAGAATTTAATTGAATAATTGGGAAATTATTTAATAATGTGGAAAGAGGGAAAATGATGAATTAATCAAATAAAAACAATTATTCAATTAATAGAGGAAAATAATTAATTTCATCAATTAATTGGAAATTATTTAATTAAAAATGAGGAATTAAGAGATAATGAAGAAAATTATTTCAATTAGGAAAATTAGGAATGTATGATGTGCTTAGACAATTTTTGTTGTTTATACTTCCATCTTTCCTTTAGGTTTATCAACTCTTTTGAAGTGACCTTGCAAATCGAGTCACCCCCCTTTTACCCCACATTAATGTGTAAGTGCTCTATCGATAATAAGATAGGGCTAAAGTGTTTATTTAGTAATGTTTATGTTTGAAATAGAGCAGAAGAGCCTTTAGTTATGAAGCAATTATGTCTTTTTATCCTCCAATTAAACAACAACTAGGTCTTTTAGTAAGATAGTTGCATATTAGAATAAGGGGTCGTGTGTGTGGCATCAACCCTATTTATAACAATTTAGTTATTAGAATTAGAATAAAGGTGGATGTGTGGTTAGTCAACTATTGGAACTACCACTAATTAATGAGGTTAACTGATTGAAATTACCACTAATTGAGGATTGATTGTCAATGATTGAAAAATGTGGTCCGATTATAAAATAACAAACAAGGTAGAAGAGAGAAAAATTTTGGTTAATCAACAAAACATTTACCCCTAATTTTAGTGTCAATGGTATTGCTACAACTAGATGTACTAGAGACAAAACTATGTTCAATGGTGAACCTATTGTCTTAGGGATAGAAACCCATAGGAGTAATATGTGGTGTATCTTGATAGTAGATTTGTCAATAGTGGATTCAGACTTGCAGGCTATAGAGTGCATCAGAATCATCGAATATACCCAGTTCTATATCAAGATTAGTAAGTATGGAGTTTGTATGTTGGGACTATCAGTGGCAAATATCATGCTATTATCTTCAATCTTAATGTATGTCTATGATTGAAAACAATAATAATAAATATGTGCATCTACATATTGGTTAGAGTAGTTTTGGTTTTGTTTCCTATACTATTTGTTGAGGTAATTATTATAATAGTTTACTTAGCTTAGTTTATTATAGTGAGTTAATGACATCACATCCCTTGTATGAACCTTGGCCTCATCAGCACCATCATAATAATAATTATTGTAGGTCAAAGAAGCAACATTGGGTAAGCTCCAATTCTTTTGGAGAAATGAACAGATGTAGGTGCCTTGAGGCACAAAATTAAGCAAGGAAGGTGCTTTCTTGGAGGAGGCTTAAATAAAATACCAGAGATCTATTTGAGAGGATCCAAGCCTATATCTTCAAGAGAGACTGTGTTGTTCATGGCGATCCATAGTGATTCTTGTAACAACTATTTGTGTAGAGGAGACGCTACTCTAAAGATAGTCTCCATGCCCTACAGTGCATGGTAGAGTAGGTTTTCTATGACTCTATGGTGATACAAGAAGCTAAGGATTTTGATTCCCTCTAGTTTTCTTAGGATACATACAATTAACTTGAAAAGTAGGCTTGGCTTAAGAGAAATTAATGTGGTCTTATGATCATCCCCCTATCCTACAATAAAATAACTCCCTTGACCAAAAAGAGTAGCATACAACAATAGAAGAGAGGTAACTAACAACAAAGGGTGATTGAATTAGAACAAGATTGAGCAAAAAAAACACAAGACTCCTTGGGAGAAGATTGTGATATTTTGAAGGAGGGTGTAAAATCTAATGAACCCCAATAACCATCTAAGAGTTTTGTTATACAATCATGATTATCTTCAATATGCATAGGCTCTACCTTTGATGTTGGTATCAAAGTAAATATTAAGAGAGTTGGAAGTGTTATGTTCGACTTCGACGTGTGCATTATAACTTTTTTCATCTACTTTAACTATATATATCTTATTATTATATTTATGTTTCATCTCACAATGAAGAGTAGACAGGACTCCCTTCGTGGTGTGAATCCATAGTCTACCTAGGAGAAGATTATATGAAAGAGTTCTTGACATGATAGGATAGGGGTAGGCAAAACCATGGGCCCTACCTTGATGCTAGGTAGTGTGGTCATCCTCAATGGTTGCTTAAACTAACATTGGAAAAGACATGAAAAGAAAGGTCATTAGGTTATATAAGATTTTTATCCACACCAATTTTATCTAGAAGATCAATGGTATAAACATTAAGACCTAATTCATTGTTTATGAGGGTATGCCTAACTCTAATTTTATTGATGACCACCATTATTATTAAGGCTTAATGTTTATTTTGGATCTCAAGTAAGGGTAATTCATGTTGAGGGAATGTAATACCCAACTTTGTCTCTTGCATACAATTGAACAAGGAAGATACATCATTCAATATAATATACTTTGCGACATCAATATTCTACAAAGCCTCTTGGATTATCATGTGGTATGTAAGTGATGTTTGAATCAAATCCCAAAGGGAGATTTTTGTTGGATTATTACGAAGTTTCTCAACAAGATCATATTCTTTACCACTACGCTAAGGAATATTAGGTGGGGTTGGAAGGTATGGTTGAGTTAATGGGATGGATGTTGGTGTTTGTTTTGGTTTTTTATTATTTCTAGTGTTATATGTGTGAGCAAATATGTGAGAACTTGGTCATTGCAACACATTTTGTTATACATGATTACTAGTGAGTTGTTTTATAAAATTTGGGATATGTCCATGAGGTTGAGGAGGTCCTAATATGAGAGGTCATTTAGGAGGTCCAATAAGTATAGGATTTTTAGGATGTCCAATAATTAAAGGAGATCTAATAGTCAATTGTGCGTTCATAACCTCAACTGAGTAAATTACTTGTTGATGATCTTCTATTAATGGGGGATTTAATGCCACCTTAGAATATTCTTCTATGCAATCCATCTTACTAGCTTTTGAAATAAATGTACATCAATTATTTCATCCTCTTGTGCCACAATATCTTCGTAAGTAGGAGAGGTATTGGGAGAGAAACAAACAAGATTCTCATGACACTCAATGATGGAATCTTTTGACATCAAGATACCTTCTTCACAAGTAGGTGAGATATCAAGAGAAGAATAAACGTGATTATCATGATTGTCAATGATTGCATTCTCTTGCACCAAGCTAACCTCATGCATAGGAGAGATAGTGGGAGAGGGATCAATGAAAATGATAAAAGAGGTGAATGGAACTCATTTTTGCATGCTTGTAACAAAAAAATCTTTGAATTGCTTAACAAGATCTGACAATAGAACATGAATTATGACAATACAATATTTTTACAATGAAAACATTGTGTTATGTCCTATGGATCAAGTTAGTAATGTTTAGCAAAACTAGAAAGTTACAGGACAAATTTTTAGAGACTAAGGCCAAATCTAGGCAGAGACTAGAAGCAAGATTTTACACATAAAATTTAGGCTCAAATTGGTTGGAAAAGGGTGCCTAGGGTTCCCTAGACTGGAGAGGTAATTTTAACAAATTCAAAATATGGAAATTATCTATAGTAGATCTGAGAATCTTGTGCTTTAGAGAATCAGATCTAGAAGTGAATGGATTTCTAGAAATGCACCAAAACCTATTTTTTCTATATGAAGCACATGTATGCATGCAATTTTGAATCAGATCTAGAAGTGAATGGATTTCTAGAAATGCACCAAAACCTATTTTTTCTATATGAAGCACATGTGTGCATGCAATTTTAGATATTTTTAGGATAATCAAATATTTTCAAATGATGATTTCTAAAAATTCAATACTGTAATTGATTGGTTTTTCTAAAGAATATAGAAAAACAATGCCTTTTGATCTTTTGAAATGAAAATAATATGCAATTTTGTCACTTTTTTAATGTTTTTCACTAAAATATGAATGCATAAATAATAAAATAATTTTCTCAATGAAAATAATTCAAATCTAATCCCTAGACAAGGAAAATCAGATCTGAAATATTTTTGCAAATTTTTCAAATTATTTTTCATTTTTTTATGATGGAAAACTAATGAAAATAGATAGTTTTTTTAAAATAAATGAAAATTATCACCAATATTTTTAAATAACCTAGGTTTTAAATTCAATTTTTAGATTTAATGCAATGAAAAATCATAAAAATTACAACTGTAAGATATGTCGGGTTCACAAAAATACAATGTAGGAAAAGTGAAACCTTAGGTCTAACTAGGGTTAGTCACCATTCACTTACATAAAATTTGTTTTTAGATTGGCAAGGGTACGAGATTAACTTGAAACCTAAAAGGTGAGTCAATCCAACTTAGTTCAAAATTTATTTTGGGGGGTTTGAAATTAATTTTCTTAATGAAATGCAATGGTGCAACTAGTTAACTTGAAAATGCAACATTCTAAGATGAATACAAAAAAACTAGAAACACACAGGAAAATTTGGGTTACAAAAAAGTAGAATGCAAACGCAGAGTTACTTCACTTGTGAATTAGAGGTATATTTTGCTGGAGAAGGGCACCAAGGGCGCTCTATACTGGAGATCTATAACTAAATCTATTTTCACAGTCCTCGGGTCCCTAGTCTATGGCTTCTTCCTTTCAAATCTCATTGTCGGATCTTTGTATGTTATTGAGATAATTGAGTTTCCATATCTTGTCAAGTTTTAGGGCTTTAATGCATCAATGAATAAATAGTCTTCCATATTCTCCCAATCTTCTTCAAATCTGTAACTTGCACATTCAAAGAGAGAGAAATGGTTGTACCATATAGGGGCTTGCCTCAATCAAACCCCGTGTTGGTGTTTCTACCTCCACAATAGAAAAATTGATGATAAAGAGAGGTTATCCTTTTGAGGGATAGAGGTTCAATGATAATGGAATAATGAATCAACAACTTATTGCAACTCACCACTCAAATTTGATCTCCTTGATGGATTGAAGTCATGCTCATCACCTTCAAGGATTGATTGCAATTTGACTTGATGATAGATACAAGTGTTAGTACACATAAATTCACATAACATATGACATGATGCTTGAATGATGGAGTACTACAATAATCTTTATAATTTTGTTTTTGGTTGTACTTGACTGATTTTAGGATCTTCAATTTTCTTGATGATTTCTATTTCTTGCTTCTACCATCTCAAATGATAAAATGACTAGGTATTATATGCAACTAATCTAATTATTAAATGCATACTTTAAATTTTTCATATTTTATTTTCTTGATAAATGATAAAATGAGCCACAAAATGTATAATTTAGGAAATTAGATGCATAATTAGGTCCAAGCACATAGGAGGGAGCAAATTGTAGTGTGAAATTGTCAAGGGTGGCAATTTCTGATGCTACAAGATATAAAGTCTTGAAAGTTATGTGTTGTGTTTTAATGTTGTTTTCTATTGTTAACTAGTGGCAAGAGAGGAGGGAGGACAATTTTGGTTTTACTTTGAACCTTTTTTGTTGACATTTCCATCTTTTCCTACTCTTATAGTTGATTTTCTATTGTTTCCTCTCAGTGTATCCTCCATAGTGCTATCATTTCTTGAACCAAGTGCCCCCTATAATCAATACTTTTTTCTAATTCTATGCACCATTTGTGTTGACTCTCAAGTATGTGGTGAGTTTAATATAGAGAATTTATAGATTGGTGTCTTAAACCCAAGTTGAACTCCTTTCAATTACATGAAAAGTTAAAACCTAGCTTATTTTTATATTAAACATATTGCATGAGTAATGGAATTCAAAGATGGAATGAGTTTTATGGCAATTGTTGGTCATGGATTATAAATAAGTTTTTATTAATGTAATGGTAAAATTAGGATACTCATGTTAATTCACATTTAATATTGTTCCTACCTTGATGGGGATGACTTAATGTACTAATATATTGACAAGTGACATTATTGTTAGAGTTAGCTTGCAATCCCATACTTTGCATGGACATATCCATCTCTATTTTACTAAAATTCATACTAATTTCTAGATATTCATTCCTCAACTCAAAATTAAAATTTGATTTCCTCAAATCACTTTTGACTTGACTCTGGATTGATCGAGGTCAATCTTAAGGAGTGCAAGAATGATTCTTGAAGTCCAAAGTCTCAAAATGAAATTCAAACTTTTTCATCCCTTTCACTTGCAATTATAGTACATATTTCCTACAAAATATTATTATGTCATGTTATTTAAATACATTCATTGTGTACTTAAACATAACATGATGGAATTGAGTAATCGTATGCAGATTCCTACCAAGATGGCATGGATAAATATTTGAAGTTAAATATCCCAAATCAATAATATTATCATTATTATTGTTTGAATGATTTTGTAAGATAGAAAATGCAAATTACATTAATGGGAAGAGAAAATAAGGAGCGATGGTTTATGTTATTGTCTCTAAGTTACCTCTTAAATAAAACATCTAATAATTTTTTTGTTTTATTGTGATTGGTTTTGATAAATATTCATGATGTTATTAAAGAAATGTAATTGTCTTTGTATTTACATCAAAATTTATTTTGATTTTATCAATATGATTTTATGTTCACACAACTAATTATAATATGATTTGTTAATATGATCTCTTATAAGATATAGTCATTATATTAAAGTGGTTTCATATTCTTATAATACATGTTGTGCTTGTTATCTACATGTCTTGGTCAGCCTTTCTATATCCAATGTCTATATTACACAAAATACATTCTTATCCTATACTAGTAGATTGTGATAATAAACAAATATTAAACTTTCAAATGCATTCAAAAAGTGATGATCAACCTAGCAATGTGTATATCAAGAAAAAAAATACAACTATGAATTCTAGTAAGTATATACAAATAATAATATTTTTTATAATTTATTTTAAATTTTAAAACTATTTTAATGATAACATCAAAATTACTATAAAGTAGTTGATAGATACAAATATTTATAGCCTTGTCCACCAAGTATTACCAATAACAACTTTGGAAATATATATATATATATATATATATATATATATATATATATATATATATATATATATATCTTGATCATGTGCATACTAATGTCATTTAATAAAAAAATATAACTTATTAGTAATGTCTTATCAATAAAAGTAATTTATAAAGGAAATAAAATATATTAAAATTATTGTGTTGAATTTTTTTTATTTAATTGTTTTATAACTGTTTTCATGTGTTGTATTATTTATTTTATTACCATGAAAAAATATTGAAAAATCAAATAGGTCTTTGATTAAAAATAAAGTTAAAATAGTATTTTTAGTCTATTTATGTATGCATGCATCTAAATGACAATTTTATTAAAAAAATATATTTTTAAAGTGAAAGTTGAAGTAAATCATTAGTTTTTTTTTAGTTTTAAAAATGTGTATGAATTTTATGATTTATTCAATTATAAGAAAATAAAATAAATGCTCAATAAAGAATAAAAATATATAATATTTAAAATAAAATATTTTTTGTAAAATTTAAAATGACCAAAATAATAATAATTTAAATAAATATTAAAAATTGATATTTATAAAGGAAAATATTTTCTTTATATTAATTTAAGTTAATTAAAAAAAAAAATTATACAAATTTCAATCTATTGTATGTAAGATATCTATATTAAATGTATGTAAAACTCACTTCATTTACAGATTTTTAAATCTTTAAATACTCTATATATCAAAAAAATTAATATCTTTTAAAAACAGGAAAGAACTCTGCTACATTAGAACAATAAATAGACCATATATTTTAAATGAGTAAAATTTACTCTCCCATAAAAATAAAGTAATGGAAATGAGAGCTTACCATTGATCATCATAAAACTGGTGAAGTTTACTCTCCAAACTTAAAGCGCATCTCTGAAACTCGTCAACCAACAAAAAAAACGTCAAATTCAAAAAGTAAAAAGTATATATTAATTCTCCTAATCTAAATAACAAACTAACACTACTCATTAACTTACCCACCTTACCTTCAATCTCTCTTTCCCACCACCACCAACAATAACACTCGTTTTCGTTCAATCTTCTACACCCTCCAAATAATAATAATACTCAAGTTTGCAGCTGTGAAGGTTGCGAATGCTATAAGGGAGGGTGTCTAATTTTAAACACCAACTCAAGTTTAAATGCTGCAGCTGTGATAGGTTGCCAATGCTATCAGGGAGGTTATTTAAATTTTTACACCATTCCAAGTCTAAATGCTGCAGCTGTGATAGGTTGCCAATGCTATCAGGGAGGTTATTTAAATACTCACACCAACTCAAGTCTAAATGCTGCAGCTGTGATAGGTTGCCAATGCTATCAGGGAGGTTATTTAATTTTGTCCAACTCAACTCTAAATGCTGCAGCTGTGATAGGTTGCCAATGCTATCAGGGAGGTTATTTAATTTTGTCCAATTCAAGTCTAAATGCTGCAGCTGTGATAGGTTGCCAATGCTATCGGGGAGGTTATTTAAATTACTACACCAAGCCAAATCTAAATGCTGCAGCTGTGATAGGTTGCCAATGGTATCAGGGAGGTTATTTAATTTACTACACCTTCTCAAGTCTAAATGCTGCAGCTGTGATAGGTTGCCAATGCTATCAGGGAGGTTATTTAAATTTGTCCAACTCAACTCTAAATGCTGCAGCTGTGATAGGTTGCCAATGCTATCAGGGAGGTTATTTAATTCTCTACACCATCTCAAATGTAAATGCTGCAGCTGTGATAGGTTCCCAATGGTTTCAGGGATGTTGCATTCAGAGTATGTCAAGTCTAAATGCTGTAACTGTGACAGGTTGCCAAGTATATTAGAAAGTGAATATTGGAATTTGGAAATATCTCCCTCTACTTGCAATATCCGTAACCATCTCAAACTTGGAGGAAGCTTGGCTCGCGTGTATTCTGCGATGCCGTCAATTAGCAAATTCTCGAAGTGAAGAAATTGAAGAGCAGGTCCGCACAACGTTTCAAGCCTTTGCCAATTACCGCCATTCAGTCGAAGGCGAGAGAAATTGGTGTTACTGGATACGGTGTTTAAATGGGCTCCTTCCCATAGTCGGGTACCCTCTTTTTCCTTTACAGCGATGGTTCGCCCCATATCTCGCAAATGGTCATGCATACCAAATACACCTTTGTCGTCAATCTTTATCAGTAGCTTGAGGGAAAGATTAGATATAGCCGTGTCTACCATCCTGTACAAAGATTTCCAGAAAACAATTGGACATTTTTTGTGTTCTCCGATGAAGAAGCAAGCGATGTCAAGAAATATTTCTTTTTCCTCTTCACTAAGACCATTATAACTGATTTTGAGATTTTTATGAATGTCTGGGTTGAGAGTAATGTTTTTAACGGCTTCCATCCAGCAACCTGGGTCATTCTGATTAGCATACAAGAAAGATCCAATCACTTCGAGTGAAAGAGGATGCCCTTTACAAGCTTCCACTATTTGTTTGGAGATATCATAGTGAGTGGGAGTTGGAGATGCTCTCAGAAAGGCGTGCCAACTAAATAGCTGGATACTTTCATCTATCTGCAATCCAGTCATTTTGTGGATGCATTCAGATGAGACCCCTGCAATTTGGAGAATGTATTTGTTTCTGGAAGTAATAATAACTCTGCTACCAGGGGCCAGCCAATCCCCAACCAAAGCATTTGATTGTTCCTTAGCATCCACATCATCTAAAATAAGAAGCACACGCTTTCCTCTCAAACGATGTCTAAACAAAGATTTGCCCTTATCAACACTATCCACTTTCTCACTATATTTGGTTAAATCCATAAGAATTTTTTTCTGCAATTTTGTGAGGCCGCCCATGGAGTCTGCAGTGGTGCGGACATTGAATACAAAAGAAGCAGCGTCAAATTCACCAGAAACTTGATTATACACAGCCTTGGCAAGTGTGGTCTTGCCCATACCACCAATACCCCATAATCCAGCTTTAACCACACCTTCCTTTGAATTGAGTTTAAAGTTGTCAATGAGATCCTGGGCGATGCTTTCCAGTCCCACTGGGTGCTTGGCAACTTCGAAGGGCACTCTGTCCAGTGTCTTAATGACGTCATTCACCACCCTCTTCACTAGCTGAGCTTCGAAGCTGCACATGGCCGATTTAGTAATAACCAATTAGAGAGACATGCAAAAGTACTAAATATTACCATCATTCTACATATATGAAGAGTTGCACGAAAGTTGGAAAATAATAAAATATTATTGTATATTGATTAATCATACAAATATAAATATAAATCAAAATATTTATTTATTTAAGAATTATTTTATTTAATAATTATTTAAAAATTATTTATTTTATTTATTATATTGTTTATTAAAGAGTATTTTCACTTTAGATCAATTGAAAATTAATTTGAAATAATAATATTGTCAATTCATGTGAACTAAATTCAATTTATTTGAATGAGTTAATTTTATTTTACATTAAAATGGTTTAATTTAATATCATATATTTTTTTATATCTACACAAAAAAATTAATTTCGGTATAGTTGAAATAATTTGATTAGTCCAATTTATTTTGAATTAGTTTAATTTATTTAGATTGAGTTAATTTAATTTCACATAATTTTAATATTTGCATAAGTAATTTAAGTTCATTTTATTTAAAATAATAAGATAGGTATGCTCTATTTTAAATAAACCGAACTTGTTTAGAATAGAGTGTAATTTGTTTGAAAGGAATAAAGTCTTGTTTATTTTGAATAGATTTTAGAAATATAGAATGATTATAAGGCTAGATTATTTGAAATTATCCTTTATTACTATTGAAGACTCGTAAGTAGATGCTTTTGGTTAGTTGGCACAAACTTTCAATGAGTCTTAATTACTACATGTTATAGTTGTATAGTGTTACTATGACATTTGCAAGTGTTTTTTTGTAAAATCATTTTCAATGAATCCATTTCGTGCATATTCTATATATAATTGATGGATGCCCACCCGAACTTTCTTTTTGACACAAGTAGTAAGGGTGCTGAGAAAGGTTGTGAGCTTTGGATTTTTCCACACACATCTTCCTATCTTCCTTTCCTTTCATGTCTACCAAAAAAACTCTCTATAGAGCGCAAGCAAGAATGGCATGTTCAAGGGTTGGTATTTTGTTTTGTATTTACACTTGCTAGCTACCTTTTCTTGAAAGTTTCTCAAAGTAGTTAAGTAATTATGGACACGCATGCTTTTTGTTAGGATGCTTAGGTCCTCCTTTTTAGAGTGAATAATTTATCTATTCACTATACTTAAGTTTACTTAAAGGTTGATGAGGTTAAACAACATCTTGATAACTAAATGTATGACCTTTAAGCCTCTAGAGGTTACCACGTTTTTTGGTAAACCTCATGTTCTACCTTTTTGAGGTTGGTAGAATTTCCATCTCACCTCAAAGGTCACTTAGAACTTGGCATCAAGGTTGATGACTTGGTCAAATGGGTTATCGGTTCGCACACTCCTAGTGATCCATAGGTTGACACTAATAAGACACTTTGTCTACTCATTTGTGCCACATCATGGGGTACTTTTCAGTCCACGTGATAGGTGGATTGTCTCTTCCTTACCTATATATGAGAGGCTTCCTTATTTGTACATTTAAATCGACTATGTTGGTGTACACATGACTTACTTAAGCCTACTCAGGTGTCTTTATGCTTAGGTGTCAAGGAAATGATCTTTAACACCTCTCGCTATCTTCGTGGGTGGTTATCCGCCACCACTTCATGTTGAAGGAGTCCTTCCCTTCATTCATGGGAGGTTAGGAGTCTCACCTATCTTCTTAATTAGCAATTTTCCACCACTCCACTCCTATCCACATTTTTGTGGATCTTGGTTTCCTTGTACATTCCTATTTAAGGTTGCTCTTTCAATCAATCTAATAAGCTGGTTTTTACATCATTTTGTGCTTGTGTGATATCTGTTTGATCCAAAAATCCTTCATGGTATCAAAGCTTAGGAAGAGATATTTTCAAGCCAAAGGACGTGAGGCAATGAAGAAATCTGCACTTTGGAGGCATGGAGGAGAGGCATAAATATTGGCGTGTAAAACCACACTGCAAAGACTTGAGGTCCGATTGTCTTCATTTCGCGCGAGGAAATATTTGTGCAGCACCAACATGTGAAGTTCTGCCCAAGCTGTGTGGAAATCTTGACCGATGGCCAACGTCAAACCTCTGTGGCAAGCGTGAAACCACCACCCAGTCGTCTACATAGAAGTCTATGTGAAGGCGCATGTTTTTCTCTGCTAAGGAGGCACCTCTAAACACCAACACAGGCGCCTAAAGACAAGCACGAGTTTTTCTCATACCCATCCCAGGCCGTACCCAAAGACAGACGCGATTTCTTTTGACTTGGTGTGCGTAGGCGGGGGCTCCTCTCTTGCGATGGTAGTTGTGCTCATTCCTAGCAATGATTTTGTGTTGTGGGTGCTCCAATCATTGTGATAAGGCGTTTTCAACATTGAAGGCAGCGATTTACATTGGCAGAGGCATTTGAATCTGCACCCCTGACATTTGAAACTGTGGTCAGAGAGACATCAATCTCTGCTCAAACTTGCAACCCACGTAAGAAGGCTAGTATGTTTTGCTGCGAATTTATGGCGGATTCGTTGGAGGCATCAACTCCAAAGTCTCCTACAGGCAAGCTTTAAAGGACTTCGACATCAAGCCTCTCCAATGCTTTGGCCAGAAGACTAGCAATCGGCCCTCATAAAGTGGTTTGACTCTCCAAATTTGTTGTGCATAGGTGGAGGAGGCATGAAGTTCTTTGCTTGTAGGAGTCTTTTTGGCCTATGAAAGTCAAAAGGTCAAATGTCCATTTTGAAATCAAACTTTTGTAGTAGCCACTTGTGGTTATTTAACTTTCATGGTTTAGTTAAAATATCCAGATTAATATAGTGGTTTTGATCAACCACAAGAGTTTGTAATTTAAGGGGGTGTTGTGCATAGGTGGAGGAGGCATGAAGTTCTTTGCTTGTAGAGTCTTTTTGGCCTATGAAAGTCAAAAGGTCAAATGCCCATTTTGAAATCAAACTTTTGTAGTAGCCACTTGTGGTTATTTAACTTTCATGGTTTAGTTAAAATATCCACATTAATATAGTGGTTTTGATCAACCACAAGAGTTTGTAATTTAAGGGGGGTGACTTTTTATATTTTGTCATTGTTAAAAATTTGTAAGAGATAATTCACTTTTGCAATGAGTTTGGCAAAAGGGGGTCATATTGGGGTTTTATTTTCTATTTTCCACTCTCTTATGGGGGGTATCTGATTGTATATCTACATATGTTCTTGAGAGAGTCTCTTGAGACATTTCATTTGTACTTTCTTTCTGTTTCTCGTTTGGAGAGGAGTTCTTTCCCACAAGGTTTTCTTCTTTTTTTCGTTTGTGAGAAACTTTCATGTTGTTCATGGGTTCCTAATATGGCCTAGTAGTCGGGACCCATCTTTTTTATGTCCACCTAAGTTATGCTTAAGGGGGGTGTTGGTGTACACATGGATTCCTTAAACCTACTTAGGTGTCAAGGAAATGATCTTTGACACCTCTCACTATCTTCATGGGTGGTTATCCGCCACCACTCCATGTTGAAGGAGTCTTTCCCTTCATTCATGGGAGGTTAGGAGCCTCACCTTATCTTCTTAGTTGGCAATTTGCCACCACTCCACTCCTATCCACATTTTGTGGATCTTGGTTTCCTTGTACCTTCCTATTTAAGGTTGCTCTTTCAATCAATCTAATAAGCTAGTTTTTACATTATTTTGTTCTTGTGTGATATCTCTTTGATCCTAAAATCCTTCAGACTAAATATAATATTTGCATTGTTCATTGTGCTTGTTTTTTTATCTCCATGATCTCCTAATTCTTATACGGTGTGAGAGAGCAGAAGGAGATATTCACAGGCTTGAAGGTGAACTATCATTGTATGTTCTTGTTTCATTCTTCTCTGCTAGTTAATAATTTGCAGGAAAGTTTGAATCGACCCAACTACACCCTCGAGCATTTGAAATTTTTGTTTGTGTGAGGCACAGCCTCTCAGCTGCAACGTTCTCACTCCAAGCAACCTACATGTGTGGAAGTTTACTATGCAATTGAAAGATAGAGTGTGTGGTTCCAAAATGTTAGTGTATTACATTATAATAGTTGAATAACAGTTGGTATTCGATTATGCAACCGCATCCACGCAACCACTTCCTTTGTACCTCTCTATATATGCAGATGCAATCATCAAATAATATGATCTACTTTTTCTGCCATTTTCATAACAACTAGTATCAGAGGGGCAACGATTCTCGTGTGCATGTACGATTGTGGAGACTTGCAACACAATGAAGGCATTTAGAGTTAGCATATCTTGCGATGGCAATGGAAGTGTGCAAAGGCAGTAAGATACTATGGTATATTGAAGTGAAGTAGTTTTCATATAAAATCTATCCAAGGAGAAAATTATACATTCATTTCTAATTTGACTAACATTTGTTGCACAAATCACAAAGGAATGGAAGAAAAATAAATACTTCCGAGTATAACCGTCTTTGTGCCTATGCAGCCGTATGAAGGAATAGATCTTTATTTGTTGTGCCTCTTTCCATTTATTTACTTCGCTGAATCTGTAGCTTGTGATTTCTCAGGGTGACTTGCTGCTATAGAAGGACGTTAAAAAGGTAACTTTATAAGGTTTTTGAAAAAAAATCAATTTTACTCAAGTAGCCATTTTATATCTATTTTCAAGTATGTAGGTTGGCAGAGATGCATTAAAGGTGTTTAGTAAATGAATAAAATATATCTTCTATTGTGAGAAGAGGATAAACCTGCAATAATGAATAAAGAAGGTGGAGATTAGGGAAAAGGATTATAGGGGAAACACAGTCAGTTGTAGATGCAAATTATTTCTGTTACATTAGTCTGAATCTTCTTTATGGATTTTAATGCATGGATGAACTATAATAAAACACGTTAAGGAGAAATAGTTTTTGAATGATACTTCTAATTTACTTGGTACATATTGCATTTGGACATTGCTAGTTCTTTAAAGAAATAAGGATATTATTGTGCTGAAACTATTGCAAGTGGGGTGTGAAAAAGGAGAAATAGTGCTCAAGGATTATATAAGAGTTCTTCATCCATATGACAAAACAAAATAGAATGGTTATCTCAGGTGCATTAAAAGTTTTTATTGTAAGAGGTGCAATTTCAGTTAAATATAACACTTTGTTAGTTTTCATCATGGTGATATGCATGTCAAATAGTTATATTTGAATTTTTGGGGTCATCTTTGTTATATCTGATGAGGCCTCCAAAGACTCATCCAAGACATCAGATGGATAAAGTGTAATTGGTTCATATTGGAGGCCGGTGGCACCTGAGGATGGAGGAATTTCCATCATCTCAAGTTAGTTTCTCGCTTTGAGATGATGCTTTGCATGAGAAGCGTTTTTGGATTTAGTTTTTTCTTTTCCTTGTTATTGCTAATAGATTTGAAGATATACATATATATATATATATATATATATATATATATATATATATATATATATATATTTTGTGAAGTTTGATTTTTTGGAGACAGGCAAGGGGTTTGGTGTAGAGCTCAATATGGATGGTTGTCCAACAAGCACTCGAGGCTATGATATGAATTATACCATTTTGAGGGTCATAAAAAAACTTGGAGCCATGTGTTTGGAGAGCTCAATATGGATTGTTGTCGAATAATTCAGGAATATGTGATTCAGGAGTTCATGGGAGGAAGAACTCGAGAATTCAAATAGGGGCTACACCTTTCTGAGGGTCACAAGGCAGCTTGATGGAGTTCCACCTGATTTAGGATTTGTTTTCTTCAAAGAAGATCTTCACAAAGATCTATAAACATTTTGTAATCAGCAAGTTTTGTTATGTAAACCTTAAGGGGGGTCTCTTAAAAGATGAATACAAGCTTTTAGGGTTACATTTGTATAAATAATGTAATAAGGGGGGGAATGTTGGTGTATTACATTGTAATTGTTGAAGAACTATTGGTATTTGGTTATGCAACCGCATCCATGCAACCACTTCCTTTGTACCTCTCTATATATGCAAATGTAGTCATCAAATAATATGATCTAGTTTGTATGCCATTTTCATAATACAAACATAGTCGTGTGGGGTGATTGGAGCAAGTGTGAAGAATGCAAGGTGCGTGTAAAGATTAGAGGCATTTGTGGCTCACAGGCAACCTACCTCATTCGACCCCTGTGGATCACCTCTTTATTTCCCATCACAGAAGCTTCTACACCAATGATAAGTGTGAAAATGATGAAGGTACTATGGCAACAACTACAAATTTGTGGAGGGGGAGGAGATTTTATGGTGTGAAGATCAGTTGAGGCGTTAAAAAATTGGTGCACCATCCTCAGCGAAGGAAAGTCCACGTAGATTACACTCATCTACACATGACCTCTATCTTCTACAAGTGCCCTCCATAATTACCAAATCCCAATTTGGCACAGTAGCTTGGGGATTTTTCAAGAAATCAAATTCACCACATTTTTTGCCTCAATGGCCTTAACATGTCTTTGATCGGTTTTGTGCTTTTCTTGCTTGAGCATGTCATTTTGTAAGAAACTACAAATTTTTGACCCCTTAACACAGATTGCAACCTCCCACATGGCCCACATTACCACCCAAGGTGTGTTCGGCTCAACTTCTCTAATTGGCTAAAGCACTAACTTTTGCTTACAATTAAACCGATTTTATTATAACAATTAATTGTGGGCTAATTGTTAGAATTTTGTTGTAACCATAAATACTTTTGCTAACCACAATATTTGATACTGACCATTAGTGGTCAAAATTAAACCACCTATGTATCATCCAATACTTGTAAAAGGGAGGGACTTATTTATTTTTCCAAACATTGGCAAAAAGATGTCCTTTTGTTTTGTAAAAAATTGCAAGCGTAAGGGGTAATTTTTTTTGCATAGTGGGCTTTTATTTATTGTTTTTGTCATTTTATTGAGGTTTTCTTGAG
>VDFB02281492.1:1011539791-1011679465 GCA_007258455.2 Sequoia sempervirens | reverse complement strand
CCCATTTTCCCAAGGTTGAACCACTTCCTTAGCAAAGATCTCAAAAATAGATTTTGGTGATAGGTACATGCCATCAAACCCTTCTCAGATATTCCCACAAATTGTCATTTATGTCTCAATACATTCTAAAGTCTACATTTATACATTAGGTCTTGTTGTTCATTTAGTTTGAGTGCTTCAAATCATTTTCATTTGTCCCTAGATCTTTCCTATTGTCCTAAGGATTGAGATCCAGGTCTGATTGACTCACCATTGAGGTTGAAAGTCCATATTTACACCTTGTGATCTCTTTCCTAATGAAATCCCTAGGGACATACACCTATTGAGATTCCTAAGTTTTATATACACACAAATATAACTTTGGGGATTCCTTTCCCCGCATTTCATTTTGATGAACCTGATATTCTTACATCATATATCTTTTGAAAAATTGGAAGCCTTTCAAACCATAGATATAGGTCTTGTATTACATTGTTTTGCATTTTTACATTAAGGGTTTCATTTTTGCATTCTAAAAGCATAAAAGAGTAAAAAAAATTGCATTCCATATTGCATAGGTTTCATTAAGGTTTGTTTCAATCATATTTAGATCTTATTTACATTCATATTGCATTCATTAAGAGGTTAAAATTGGAAATTTTTAATTGCATGTTCATTGCATCTTTTGTTTTAAGCCAAAATCAAATGAAAAATTGGATAGTTTTGTTTCAAATTGGCATAAAACCATCACTTTCTTGCATCTTACAATCAATTAATTATTGCATTTTACATCTAAAATTTGCATTCAAAACTCGTCTAAACATTTTCAACTTTGTTGCACACTTGCATCTTACCTTGCATTATCTTAGTTTGATCAAAAACTTGAAAAATAATCACTGATTAACCTATTTGAAAACAAAACTCGTACTCTTAAACAACAAATTACACATTCATTTTTTTAGTTTTTAGAACCCTGGAGAAGGACACATTTGCTCCTGGGAAAACCTGTCCTTGTACATGTGTTCCTTAAAGCTTTTTCACACTTTTTTTCTTTGAATTTACAATTTTTTTCTTGTTGGTAAATCTTTGTTTTGAAATTGTAAAAAATGTTACTATATGTGAAAGAAAAGGTTTAATTTTTTTGATTTATTACAAATATGAGAAAATTTGTTGCATTTCAAATCTATAACTAGGACAATATTTTACATCATGTTGTCATTGCAAAAATCTCTGGTTATCATAATTCATATTCTATTTTCAAATCTTGTTGAGAACTTTAAGAAATTTTGGCTACAAACATACAAATATGAAGTTATTTCCCCCCTTTCTTGTTTTTCATTGATCCCTCTTCCACTATCTCTCCTATGTGTGAGGTTAGTTTGGTGAAAGATAGTACAATCCTTGATAATCATGACAATAATAAGTGTTCTTCTCCCAATACCTCCCTTAATTGTGATGAAGGTATCTTGGTGTTGGAAGATCCAATCATTAAGTGTCATGAGAATATAGTTTTTTTCTCTACCACTACCTCTCCTACTTGGGAGAATATTGTTGGACAAGAGGAGGCAATCATTGATAAGCAAGAAAATCATACTTTTTCTTCTCTCGATACCTCCCCTACTTGTGATTAAGTTATCTTGGAAGACCCAATCATTGAGTGTGATGAGAATCTTATTTTGGAAGAGATTATGTTGCAAGAGGATGATATCATTGATACATGTCTTTCAAACGATAGTAATGTGGATTTCTTAGAAGAAGATGATAAGGTGACATTAGACCCCCCTTGATAGAAGATCATCAACAAGAAGTCAAATTCGTTGAGGTTATGAACACACAATTGACCACTGGATCTCCCTTGATTATTGGACCTCCAAAAACTCCTTTTGGATCTCCCAAGAGTCCTCTAATCATTAAGCCACCTAAAATTAATTTTTAACCTCCTAAGATTCTTTTAGTTATTGGACCTCCTAGCCACTTCTCATTATAGGACCTCCTAAACCTCATGGCCATATCCTAAGTTTTGCAAAGAAACTTACTAGTAATCATGTGTCACAACAATCAAGTTATCATATCGTAGCTCACACATATAACTTTAGTAATATGCACAACCAGTAAAAACTCCAACATCCCTTCCATTTCCTCAACCATACCTCCCACTAGCACTTAACATCTTGCAGTGTAGTGGTAAAGAATATAATCTCGTTGAAAAACTTCATAACACTCTTTCTAAGATCTCCCTTTTGGATTTGATCCAATCATCACCAACTTACCATAGTATGCTTCAAAATTCCTTGCAAAAATTTGTCATCCCTCCTAGTGTGCAACCAAATGATATGGCAAGTTTGACTGATAATATTAATTCACCTAATTTGGACATCATCTTTCATCAAAGTGAATTATGTCCTTTGGACAAGAAAAACAAAAAGGTGCTTTGATGATAGTTTCTAAAATTAACAAGTTTGGGATTAGTCATGCCCTTGTTGAAATGGTTCAGTGCTTAATGTTTGTAGTGTGAATCTTTTGGATAAAATTGACATAGGTAAGACAAAAATTCAACCAGTTGAGTTGTCTATTTGTGGTTTTGACAATATGGAAAAACAAATGCTTGGTGCATGATAACATTACTTGTTAAATTTGGTAGAGTTACATTACAAACTCTTATCCATGTCATCCCAAATGATCCTTCATATAAAATTCTCTTGGGTAGACCATGGATTCATAAAATGAATGCAATACCTTCAATGCTACATCGTATGCTAAATTATGTTTACAATAATAAGGTTTATGCGATAAAAATTGACCCTACATTCATAGGAGAATACATCACACACAAATCAAGAAAAGAGAAAGAAGCTTCCATAATATCAACACAATCTGAGTCATCAAAACTATGTGAGTCCATAAAGTTTATCAAAGAGGAGGAAAACACAAATTACACACTTGCGTATGATGAAAGTGATCATGACTAACCTCCTTCCTCAAAAGCAATGAAAGCACTTTATGGAAGGGGTTAAAAACTTTTGAATCAACTTGGCTATAATGGAAAAGGATGTTGTGTTAAAGAACAAGGTATCTATCTCCCTTTCTGACCTAGCATGCAAGAACAAACAAGAGATCTTGGTTATTGTCCTTCAAAAGAAAGCATAAAAAAACCTTCTCTTAATATCAATGTCATCACACAAAACACTTCTAGGACAAATATACATCACTGCCATGATATTGCTTCATCTTCAAACACATTTTTAGTGATGGTTGGGGTTCATTATATTTTACACCCTCATTTTTGGGAGAGTACAAAATCTCACAATCTAAACCTTACAAGTCTTGTTTATGTATGACACCTTGTAGTAAGCAAGAAAGATCTATTTCACAAAAGCAAGGAACATCTTCTTTTATTGATCAAGAGAATACCTTGTCGAGGCTTCTCCAAGCCCACTTTATATCTCTCCATCCAAAAAAATGAAAGAAATTCTACAACGAAAGCTCATTTTTTGCATATCATTGAGTGCATGGTCATTCTACCAATGAATGTAAGGCCTTGATTACTAAAATACAACATCTTAAGGATTGTGGTGCTCTTCGTTATTGAGGTGCCTAATATCTCTAATCAACAATTATTTTCATCCTATCATGTTGCTCATCACTATGTGGCATTGGTAGCTTTATGTGTTACGCTCATTTTCATTCATGGTAGTACAATCCTAAGTGCAACACTATTTTTCTTGGCAACAACATGATAGTACTTGGTGTGGTTGTCCTTGTCTCTATGCTTGGGGGGAAAGGATAAATAGCTTTGGGAGGCATGCATTCTTCTCAAGGATCCCCTCTTCCTCTTGTTTTCCTTAAAATACCAGCATAGAAAGTATCTTGACATTTTAAGGGGGAGCATATAGTCCTCTTCTCATTGTTTGCATGTTTGCTTCTTAGTGATGATAGCATTTCCATCTCCTAGGAAGTTTGACCCTTTTATTCAAGTGTGGCTTTCTTGATCTATGTGATGTGTCTTCTTTGTGGTGGAATTTGGTTTGATGTTCTACAAGAGTGTGACCTTTCTTGGCATATAATTTTCTCCTTGTTGGCAATGTTATGGGTAGCATTCCCTAAGGTGTGATTTTTTTATTCCTCAACTAGTCCTCTCTTGGTGGTGATGTCAAGTGTGTTGTTCCCTAAGGTATAAATTTCCATGCATTAAGCAAAACCCCTTTGATTATTTTGTTTACCTTGTCATTTTATTCCATAAGTGTCTAGCATAATGCAACTTGCTAGCCTTGTGAAGCAATTTTATTCCATGAGTGTCTAGCATAATGTAGCTTGCTATCCTTGTGAAGCAATGATCATTTTTATGGGTACACACCTTGTGATGACTTAAGTGTGTGTTTCTCATCTTTTTGTCTTTGGGACTCACTTAGTGTATAGTTGACTACTCTAGACTTTGAGAGCATATTTTATGTGCGTAGCATAATACAACTTGCTATTCCATCCTTTTTATTTTTGCATTGGCTTTGACATTGTATGCTTATGTATCTTGTCTTGTTGCACATATCTTACATACATGTGTGTCTCTTTGAATTTATTTTGGTTTTCCATGGCATCTTGGATCATGGGGGCTTGGCCATCTCCCTTGACCTTTGTCATCCTATCACTTCAAAATTTGTGCACTTGGACCCCTCTTGACACATATTTGTCTACTTTAGTGTGAGTTTGAGTGTAATTTCATATTCTCACTAAAGTGGGGGCCAAATGTAGTGTAGGAAATTGTATACCTTTACAACTTCACACTATGTTTGGGTTCCTTAAATTATTGGACTTAATTAAGTTCTAATTTGCCAAATTATGCATTTCAAAGCCTTATTTTTTCTATTTTCTGAAAGGAGAACCAACATTAAATAAACACAATCAATAATTGAATCACCATGGAATATGAGTGTCCTAGAGTTATAGGCTAGGACCCATTTTCCCATGGGAAAATGTGTCCCCTTAATGGGCTAGGATCCATTTTAAAATATGTTTTTGGTGACATTTTAATGATTTAAATTCAACTTAGTGCAATTGTCAAATTTTGGAATATAATTTTTAGGAAATTAGATAAACACATATAAATACATAGTTATTTTATCATTTGAAATTTAACACATAGCAACTAGCAAGAACATGCATGATCTAGAATTAAAGTAAATTTCAAGAGAAAATATTATTGTTAAGAGCATTCAAGAGCAGATTTATCAATCATTTGTCGTAGCAATCAAGATCCTAACATCATGTCCAAGTTTATGTGTGTTCATGTTATCTTGTGAAGGCTAATATGCATTGTTGATCCTAAAGTATCCAAGAATTTCAAGTATCCAAATCAATCAAGTAAAGCAAGATCAATTTACTTTGGAGAGATACATGTTTGACTTCAATCCTCTAAGGTAAGCCATTGAAGGGTGGTGAGATGTAGCAAGCATTGTTCATTCAACATTTCCTTCCTTTTATATTATCTCTCTATCAAGGATTAATTACCAAATTGGAGTTTAACCAAGGAAAACCCCCATAGAAAAAAAAATCCTCGTTGTGTATGTGCAGATTACATGAAGAAGAATTGAAGATATCTTGAAGGAGAAATATTTCATTGTTGCACAAGTTGTCATCATTATTGTCAAGCCACAAAAACTAGGGTGCAAAATTTATTTACAAATTTCTAACAGTGGGACTTGTATTGAACAAAAGCCAAGATCTAGCATCAGAGGACCATCAAAAGCTATTATGGAAAGCCCTAACAAGGACACATTTGCCTAGGGGTGAACTAGTTCCTTAGAAAATCTCAAAAATAGCTTTTGGTGACAAGTACATGCCATCAGACCTTTCTCAAATCTACCTACAAACTATCATTTCTATTTTTGTACATTATGAAATCTGCATTTTATGTATTAGGTCATGTTTTTCATTTAGTTTGAGTGCCTCAAATCATTTTCATTTGTTTCCAAACCTTTCCTATCATAATAAGGACAGGGATCCAGGTTTTATTGACTCACCATTGATGTTAAAATTCCATATTTACACCTTGTGATCTCTTTCCTAATGAAATCCACAGGGAAAGACACCTATTGATGTTCCTAAGTTTTATATACACATAAATAAAACTTTTGGGATCACTTCCCCCACATTTCATTTTGGTGCTCACCTAATATTCTTACATCATATATCTTTTGAAAATTGGAAGTATTTCAAACACTAGATCTAGGTCTTGTATTACATTGTTTTGCATTTTTACATTGAGGGTTTCATTTTTGCATTCTAGAAGCATGAAAAGTCAAAAAAATTGCATTCCATATTGCATCATAGGTTGCATTAAGGTTTGTGTTTCAGTCATATACAGATTAGATTTACATTCATATTACATTCATTAAGTGGTTAAAATTTGAAATTGTTCATTGCATGTACATTGGATCTTTCGTTTTAAGCCAAAATCAAGTGAAAAATTGGATAGTTTTGTTTCAAATTGGTATAAAATAATGACTTTTTTGCATCTTACAATCAACCAAATATTGCATTTTACATCTAAAAATTGCATTCAAAACTTGTCAAAACATTTTCAACTTTGTTTCACACTTGCATCTTGCCTTACATTGTCTTAATTTGATCAAAAACTCTAGAAAAACAATCACTGATTAACCTATTTGCAAATAGAAAAATGGTAATCTTAAATAATAACTTACACATTTAAATTTTTAGTTTTTAGAACACTAGACAAGGACCCACTCGCCATTGGGTGAACCCATTGTTGTACTTGTGTTTCTACAATATTTTTCACACATTTTTTTCTTTGAATTTACATTTTGTTCTTGTTGGTAAATCTCTGTTTTGAAATTTTGAAAAATTGTTATTGTATGTGCAAGAAAAGGTGTCATTTTTCTTGATTTATTACAAATTTGAGAAAAAATATTGCATTTCAAATCTATAAGATAATTGTTTACATCATGTTCTCATTGCAAAAATATTTGGTTATAATAATTCATGTTTTATTTTCAAATCTTGTTGAGAACTTTAAAAAAAATTTGTTACACATATGAATGTGAAGATAATTTCCCTCTTTTCTTGTCTTTCATTGATCCCTCTCCCATTATCTCTCCTATACATGTGACGTTAGTTTTGTGAAAGAGAGTACAATCCTTGATAATCATGACAATCATAAGTGTTCTTCTCCCAATAACTCCCTTACTTGTGATGAAGATATCTTGGTGTTGGAAGATCTAATCATTGAGCGTCATGAGAATCTTGTTTGTTTCTCTCCCACTACCTCTCCTACTTGGGAGGATATTTTTGGAAAAGAGGAGGAAATCATTGATAAGCGAGAAAATCATACTTTTTTCTTTTCTTGATACCTTCCCTACTTGTTATGAAGTTATCTTAAAAGACCCAATCATTGAGTGTCATGTAAATCTTATCTTGGAAGATATTATATTGCAAGATGATGATATCATTGATACATGTCTTTCAAATGATAGTAATTTGGATCTCTTAGAAGAAGATGATAAGGTGAGATTAGATCCCTCTCAATAGAAAATCATCAATAAGAAGTCAAATGCACTGAGGTTATGAACATACAATTGACCACTAGATATCCCTTGATTATTGGACCTCCAAAAACTCCTTTTGGACCTCCCATGAGTCCTCTAATCATTGGGCCACCTAAGATTCATTTTGAACCTCCTAATATTCCTTTAATTATTGGACCTCCTAAGCCACTTCTCATTATAGGACCACCTAAACCTCGTTTCCATATCCTAAGTTATGCAAAGCAACTTACTAGTAATCATATGCCATAACAATCAAGTTATCATATAATATATCACACATATAACACTATTAATAATGCACAACCAAGAAAAAATCCAACATCCCTTGCATTACCTCAACCATACCTCCCACCCACACCTAACATCCCACAGTGTAGTGTTAAAGAATATGATCTTGTTGAACAACTTCAAAACACTCCTACTAAGATCTTCCTTTGGGATTTGATCCAATCATCACCAACTTAATATAGTATGCTTCAAAATGCCTTACAAAAAGTTGGCATCCCTCCTAGTGTGCAACCAAATGATGTGGTAGCTTTGATTAAAAATATGAATTCATCTAATTTGGACATCATCTTTTATAAAAGTGAATTTCCTCCTTTGGAAAAAAAATAAAATGGTGCTTTGATGATAGTGTCTAGCATTAACAAGATTGCGATTAGGCATATAACCTTGTTGACAATGGTTTAGTGCTTAATGTTTGAAGCATAAATTCTTTGGATAAAATTGGCACAGATAAGAAAAAAATTCAACCAGTTGAGTTGTCTATTTGTAGTCTTGACAATGTGGGAAAGAAACCACTTGGTGTGGTAACATTACCAATTAAAGCTGGTAGGGTTACTTTATAAACTCCTCTCCATGTCATTCCCCATGATCTTTCATATAATATCCTCTTTGGTAGATGATTAATTCATTAAATGAATGCAATTCCTTCAACACTAAACCGTATGTGAAATACATTTACAACAATAAGGTTTATAGGGTAAAAACTAACCCTAAATCTAAGCATTGTTTACACATTGACACATGAATGAAAAATCCTCTTACAAAATTGACACCAACTACAAAAGTGGAACCTTTGCAAAAAGAAGAAAAGGATTATTGTTTTTCATCTATGACAAAGTTTTTGGAAGAATATTGGGCTTCCTTAGATTTTACACCTACATTCATGGGAAAATACAAGATCACACACAAATTAGAAAAAGAGAATGAAGCTGCCATAATATCAACACAATCTGAGTCATCAAAACCATGTGAGTCCACAACTTTTATCAAAGAAGAGGAAAACATAAATCACACACCTATGTATGATGAAAGTGATCATGACTAACCTCCTTCCTCAAAAGAAATGAAAGCACTTTATCCAGAAGGGGTTACAAAATTTTGAAACAACTTGGCTATAATGGAAAAGGATGTGATGTTAAAGAATAGGGTATGTTTGTCCCCATCGAACCTAGCACACAAGAAGAAACAAGATGTCTTGTTCATTGTCCTTTGAAAGAAATGAAAGCATAAAAAAACCTTCGCTTAATATCAATGTAATCACACAAAAAGATCCTAGGCAAAATATAAATCATGGTCATGATATTGCTTTGTCTTCAAACACATGTTTTAGTGATGATTGGGGTTCATTAGATTTTACACCCTCCTTTTTGGGAGACTAAAAAATCTCACAATCTAAACCTAACAAGTCTTGTGTATGTATGACACCTTGTAGTAAGAAAGAAAGATCTCTTTAAAAAAAGAAAGGAATGTCTTTTACTATTGATCAAGAGAATACATTGTTGATGTTTCTCCAAGCCTGCTTAATATCTCTTCCTCCAAAAACAAGAAATAAATTTTACAAAAAAAGCTCATTTTGTGCATATCATTGAGTGCATGATCATTCTACCAATGATTTTAAGGCCTTGAGTACTAAAATACAACATCTTAAGGATTGTGGTGCTCTTAATTGTTGAGGGACCTAATTCCTCTAATCAACAATGATTTTCATCCTATCATGTTGCTCATCACAATGTGGCATTGGTAGCTTTATGTGTTATGCTCATTTTCATTCATGGTAGTATAATCCTAAGTGCAAAAATATTTTTCATGGAAACAACATGATAGTCCTTCGTGTAGTTATCCTTGTCTCTACACTAAGGGGGCAAGGATAACTAGTTTTGGGAGGCATGCATTCTTTTCAAGGATCCCCTCTTCCCTCTTTCTCCTTGATATTTTAAGCGGGAATATAGTTCCCCGCTCATTTTTTTCATGTTCCCTTCTTAGTGATGATAGCATACATCTCCTAGGAAGTGTGACCTTTTTTTTCAAAGTGTGGGTTTCTTGATCTATGTGATGTGTCTTCATTGTGGTGATATTTGGCTTGATGTTCTACAAGAGTGTGACCTTTCTTGGCATATGATTTTCTCCTTGGTGGAAATGCTATGGCTATTATTCCCTAAGGTGTGATTTTTTTATTCCTCAACTAGTCCTCTATTGGTGGTGATGTCAAGTGTGATGTTCCCTAAGGTATAACTTTCCATGCATTAAACAAAAATCCTTTTATTATATTGTTTACCTTGTCATTTTATTCCATAAGTGTCTAGAATAATATAAATTGCTAGCCTTGTGATGGAATTTTATTCCATGAGTGTCTAGCATAATGTAGGTTGCTAGCCTTGTGAAGCAATGATTATTTTTATGGGTACACACCTTTTGATGACTTAAGTACGTGTTTATCATCTTTTTGTCTTTCAGGCTCACCTAGTGTATAGCAAACAACACTAGCCCTTGTGAGCATATTTTATGGACATGGTATAATACAACTTTCTAGTACATCCTTTTTTGTTTCTGCACTGGCTTTGGCAATGTATGCTTGTGTATCTTGTCTTGCTGCACATATCTTACATACATGTGTGTCCCCCTATGTTTATGTTGGTTTTCCATGGTATCTTGGATCCTAGCGGCTTGGCCATAGCCTTTGACCTTTGTCATCCTATCTCGTCAACATTTCTGCACTTAGACCCCTCTTGACACATATTTTTCTATTTTAATGTGAGTCTGAGTATAAGTTCATACTCTCACTAAAGAGGGGGCTAAATTTAGTGGAGAAACTTGTATACCTTTACAATTTCACACTATGAACTTGGGTCCCTTAAATTATTGGACTTAATTAAGCTTCTAATTATCTAAATTATGCATTCCAAAGCCTTATTTTTTCATTTTATGAAAGGAGAACCGACATTAAATAAATGCAATCAATAATTGAATCACCATAGAATATGAGTTTCATGGAGTTATAGGCCAGGACCCATTCTCCCATGGGAAAATGTGTCCCCTTTATGGGCTAGGATCCATTTTAAAACATCTTTTTGGTGACATTTAAATGATTTAAATTCAAATTACAATTGTTAGATTTTGGAATCTAATTTTTGGGAAATTAGATAAACACCTATAAATACATAGTTATTTTGATCATTTGTGTTGGTGTGAGCCCAAGATCACCAACTGCAACAAATCACCTTCACAAGAAACAAGAGAGACAACACTATCATTTCACCAAATAAGGAGTGAATAGAATTAGATGAATAATCTACATATGGTGCAGAATATTAAATCCGTGAAATAGATGACAGGTGAGAAACTTCCCAGCATGGGAAAAACTATCTGAGATTAATCTACATCTTCTTGTTTGTCACCTCCCACTAGACCAATTACATTTTAAGATGTGGAAATACCACAAATTAATCATTATGGCCCATTATATGTTTTTATAAAGATAGATGATATATTCATTATTGATATACTCATTAATAGAAGACTTCTTTACCTAGAAAATGATTTAGAACCAAACTAATGTGTTATTGATTCATAACTTGGATTGCAAAAGCTACCCATAATAATTGGAACCAAAGAAGCACTCATGTTATGCTATGTTATAAATATTTTAAAAAAAAATCTATTTAACTTGGTAAGCCATGGTTGCAAAATTTACAAGTTGAACCTTTTGTGGAGCATCAACGTGTTAAATTTGTTCATGAAGGTCGAGTCATCAAAGTTAATAGAGATATGTATCACTTTTCACTTTGGATGTACATATATTCATACTCCAAGGGACATCCATACCATAGAAAAAATATATCTCTATGATACATAAAATTAATTCTATGAGCAACAAATAGAGAGTATAAAAAAGAGATGCACTAGAGAAGCAATTCTTCAAAATCCTAAAATAACAAAGAAAAAAGGAGTTGGTTTTCCTTCTACGAACCATAAAGAGCTACAAAATATTCATGAGAAAAAGAAGACAACCAAAGTAGAAGTAAAAATGATACAAAAACCTAAGTTTCACACACAAAAGAATGCTTGGGTTTAAAAGAAGGAAGTTATGTTGCATCAAATACAAATCATTCCACCACAACCACAAGCAAAGAAGAAAGAAATTTGGGTAAGTAAATAATTCCTAATATAACACCAATGAATCATGTATTTGTTCCTAGTACGAATGATTATATAGATGAAACACATATAGAAAATTCTAGTAAAGAAGAATAAGAAGCATACATAACTGAAAACATTTACATCATATTTTTCCTTGGGAAAGGGACGATCTTTTAGAGGATGGGGTTAAACCAACAAGACTAGTTCAATCATTCATGAGAATCACTATAAATTATGCACTTATACACCTATATCTTATAGTTCATTCTTTTATTTTTCCTTATTGTTTTTTATACTTTGGTCTTCTTAATTATTCCTTGTTTGTTGTGCTTCATGTGCTCATTTCACCCTCTATATTTAATTATATACTTACCTTCACCCACTTTTTCTAGAGCATATTGTTCTACATTTATGCTTATTTACATCTTTCATATCCTTGCAAGTTTTTCTTATGTACCCTTTCATTTTCCTAGATTTTCCACTCTAGTTCATTATTTACCTATTAGTTTCTACTTTACCTTTATGCATCATTATTCTTACTTTTTTAATGATCTATGTATAACCACCTTGGTTTTACATTTTTCCTCAATTGTATCCTATTTTTTATGCATCTTTATGCCTATATTCCTCATATTTACATATGCTTCCATATTTAGATCACACACTTATGATCTTCATACCTTATCTTATATATCACTTTTATAATCCATTGCCATATTACACTCCTATAGGTATCCTATTAGAATGGGCGAAGTCATCCCTTCCTCATGTCACATTGGGCTTCCATTTTCATATCTTTTTCTATCAATGGAATCATGCCTTCCTCCATGTTCTTTGTGGTTTCATTAGCTTACATTTTTCCTAGAGCTACCTCTTTGGATTACATAGACAACCTAATTTACCCACTATATCGTTTATTATTTCTCCATCACCTCCAATTTTTTCCACATGACCTATGCAACCATTTGGAGGGGGCATATATTATCAGTGCATTCCAATGATTGAGATTTCAAGTAGTGATAGATTATACACAAAGAAAAATTATTGTGTCTAGATAAATATTATCACATGATGTGGAAAATATTGATATGTCATGTGGTAACACATCATATCACTTTCCATATAGGTAGAATTTCATAATCCTATTGCTCATTTCATAATTTTTCAAATTTTTAGACTACTAAGAAATTTTGTATGTTGTGCCTATTTTAATTTCAAGATGTAAGCTACCTATTTCCTCGGGGGCATCACGAGATAGGAAATATCATAGCATGTTGGTTAATGAAATATAATCTAATCTTAAAAAAATAGAAAAAATATCTCTATGTATTAGGGGTTCTAGAGAAGATAATTTTATTAATATTTTTTCCTAAGTAGTTGGGGTAATACAATGGAAGAAGATGAGTGTTGAGCTAAAGGGATAAGAAGTTGGATGAATAAAAATAGAAATTTAAATTTAGTAATCTTTACTTTTGGCTTTCATGAGGGTACATAGAGGATTTTTTAATGTTATTTATGAAGGGATTAAAAATAGATCTATTTATTCCTCAATGGGTTAAACGATTAAGGTATTTGTACACCATAGAGGAGACATATGTTTAATCCAAGAAACTAATTTAGTATGTACACCTTATAGGATGATATATAAGGAAAACAAGATAATAATCTCCTTGTGAACCTCTTTTAAGAGGGTCTCATACATCAAACTAGTGACCCACATGACATTGACGAGAAAAAATAGTCATTTTTTTAACATTTTAAAATATTATTTTTAATTTATTTCTATCAAAATATTATGGCACTTAATAGATACCCTATTTAAAGGATTGCAATATGCTAGCACTAAAGTTTTTTTTCAATTTTAATGGGTAGATATGAGATGGTTGAGCAATTGTATTTCCAATTTATTGCAATTTACCTATGCATTTAAGTATTATTTTTATTTTAATCTCAATCCAAAAATGTAAAAGAAGTTAAGAATGGCCCCATATTCACATCAACTAGTTACCCTTGAATTTTTGACATATATTTTTATTAGTGACTAATGTAAAATTATTATGATATAAAAATATGTTTAATTTATTTTATTAAATCATAATCTCCAATTGGAATTAATTCAAGACTTCTCATTTGGAGCTAGATGTGACAATAGTAAAAATGAAATGTTTAGTTGCGCATATGAGTATATATAAATGTGGGTCTCACAAATGTCATTAAAAATAGGTACCTAAGGTATGTGGTTGAAAAGGGGATATTTTAATTAGAAAGGTGTATCAAGAGCAGGTATAAAAAAATTCAAGATGTAGAGCTAAAAATGAAATTAGGGGTATTATTTAATATTTCATGATCAAAGGTGATATAGAATAATTTCACTAAGTGAATACTCCAAGCTCATTACACATCTTTTATTTGTCTTCTAGGTCCTCATAGAGTGTGCATGCCAAGGGTCCTATGAACACCCAAAAAAATCTATCAAGGCCCATTACTTTATATTGAATCAAATATCATTTATATGTCTAAGTATAATTTACTTTCATGCATATTTTTTACTGCTCATTTACTTTGAGATACATTTTTAAAACTCACATGAACAACTCAAATACAAATAAAATTGAAATGATGCAATTTGCATAGCCATGACATTTTCTATTTAGCTTTGTACCTATTTTGGGACAATGTCTTAAGACAAATACATCTAAAAAAAGGCACAATCTTGTGTAAATTTGGGCTCATTCCTTGAAATCCTTCACCTATCTACATTTACACAATTATCATGCATTTGACCTTATTCTATCTATCTATATACATTATACCAAGTGCATTTAACATTTATTGCACTCCCATATCATAATATCCATTCCATGTGCACCAAAACTACTATTTATCTTATTCTACATCAATTTGATGAGCGCAAGATCGATCCCACACCCACAAAACTAACTCCTATAATTTAAAAATTCAAATTCAAAATTTTCCAACTCCTACCTATTTAATTCCCCCATGAGTTAACTTTGTACACTTTTAGTATGATTATTATTATGTAATCGTGTTCAAAGATATTAATTTGGACATGAATGCATATCTTAGAATCACTTAGCTTCTTGGAGAATTCAAGGAGCATTTTCTATAGGAACAATTTAATTAGTGCATTAAAGGAATAACATTTACTTGAAAATAATCATTTGATACATTTTTATGCTTGCATATCATCTCACAATCTTTAGCATGACCATAAAGTTGATCTCTACAAGGGCTTGACCTAAGAGAACTTGTACCTAGTGATTAGTCAACTTCCTCAAGGTATTTCTAAAAGTTGTTAGCTCTCACCATTAAACAATCAATCATTGTATAACTTCCAAATGATATTTTGTACATTGTAGTACTCATTGAGATTCATGTGCATCCACTAATTATTCCTTGCATGCAATCATTTGGCCCATTTTCTCCTTCAACCATCTCATCACTATGAAACCTTGAGTTCACCAATAAATTCTAAAAATAAAGAAACCTCTTATGCCTCATTTTGTTTCACAAATGTGTACTATATTAATTCTCATTATTTATGCATTAATAATCTTCCAATGAACCATTTACACTAGAGTGCAACATTAATAGGTTATGCGATCTTGGCTATCAACTCCTTGAACTATTATTCATACTTCCTAATTGACTCTCCTACTTTTTTCATCAACTCTTTTTGTGTGGCTAAGTTTACGTGTTTGAGTTTTGGATACTCAAAAATTCTATAATAATTACTACTTGATTTCATCCTAATTAGTTGTGATACCATCTAGGTCATATTTGGTGTATTAGTCCTACACACATCCTCTAGAGTGGTAGCAAGAAAACTAATCTTTCATGCACCATCAATCATAGTCTTAGCATAAGAAGCTATTATTTAATCCTTCTAGTGACATGGATCATTTTATTACTATTGGTAATCCAAATTCTACCCTATAACTTTAGCAAATGCACCTCATAATCAAACCTTGATAAACAAAGTTGGTTTATACAGATAAGGTGCAACTCATGATCAAACTACATGTAATTTGGGCTTAACAAGAGTGAGCAACTCTTTTACACTTTTGGATCTATTAGGATGAGGAAGGTGTCCCTACAATTTTGTAAAAGATACCTAAAGAGAAATGAAGACAATATGGTTGCATAGCTTAGTCATATCCTATACATAAGGATATCCCAAAGACTGCCATTAAATATCCTTTATGCTAGCATATTGGTTTTGTAGACCATGAATATCTAAGCAAAAAATTTATATCAAGTTACAATACAACTAAAGATGGAAATCTAGGTTGATATTCTAGAATTATAATATCATTTATATTCACTTACTCATGTATAAGTTGTGAAGATCCAAAACATGCATGTCTCCAAAGATAGGTATTAAATGCTATATTTAAAAAAATTGGCATTTTTAAGTATTAATAAGTGTATACGTACTAAAAGGACATGGATTACTATTAGAATTAGGAAGATCTAGGAGATGAGAAACAATCACATGAACAATGCATAAGATTGTAGTAGCTGATCCAACAATAATGAGCTCAAACCCTCAATATAAAGCACATGAGGATGAGCAACCACATGCCACAAGAATAGGCACACATGCCATGGATTTTAGAGAGGAATCCTCATCCCGCAGTGGTGGCGAGTTGCTCTCCTCTATGCAAGGGAGAGGTGTCAAGAGGGATTGGACACCTCTCAAGACACCTCAACATCCTTGACACCTCATGGGGAATGAGTCAAGGGTCAACTCTAACACCTAACTAGGATTAAGTTAGCCTAACTAGAGTAGAATACACTAACACTTACAATAATTTATAAAGAATATAGGATGCATTCATTATAAAACACATGATCAATTACCAAAAGAGGACCAATGCCTTAATCTATTAGTGACATAATGAAGACCTAAATAAATTAGCAAACACAACTAGAATTTGCACCCAAGAGTTAAATATGAATCAACCGAGAGTAGAAAATAAGAATTGCATATAAGATCCCATCAATCTAGTGTTAATTTCAGTTAAATGAAATTTTAAGAAGCAATTTTTTTCATTTAATAGCATTATTTAACCATCCATAAATGAACAAAGAATCCTCTAGACTATTAATGATTTTTTTCATATCTACTTTAGTAAAAGAATAAACAAAAGTTGTAATAGACTAGCACATATAATCTTAGAGATGAATATAAGACCCTCTAAAATTCTCTACTAATTATGGAGACATTAAAATCATGAAGAGGACAACTACTTATAAAATTCATCTCCAAATGAAGAAAATAATGAATTACACAAGAATTTAGTGTTGAACTACACCATTTGACATTGGAGATTACTCAAAATTCAAGACACCACACAAATTTGGCCAAAATATTTCACCTCCTAAAAGATAGCATGTATCTTAAAATAATAGTTTTACCCCTAGACCTCCTACACAATTGATGTTCCAATATACACCATTGCACTTGAGCATTAAATCCACCTTAAACCATACAGTGCACTTAATGAAGTCTCACATGGGAACTTTAATAATTGGAGGGCCTAATTTATAATGACATTTATACCTCATATACTAAAAGATGTTCCTTTTGATCAAATCCTCTACAAAAAAGTGGGGAAATTATCCTCAAATCTATAGAAATATATGCATGTTGAGACCTAACTCCATCAACACTTAATTCAAATAAATAGTTGGAAGATAACCAATATTCAAAGAAGTTAATTTGCTTCTCAATTTCCATAAATAATAGGGTCGTTGCTTACTTTCTATTAGTTCCCACAACGACAATCTCCATAATTAATAACTCAAGCACTAAATCATGATTGCCTCTACAAAGATTCCCATGGAACGACACAACACCAATAATTGTCACCATAAAATTATTCATCTACTGGGTAATTAATGCTTTTTCTAGCAATCATGTAAATAAAATCGTTTCCTTAAAGACTTCCATACTCTACAACTTTTTGTTTGAATATCAAGAACTTGCCCTATTGGCTTAACAATTTTGAACTTCATGTTTGATCAACAATGTTTATTTTAAAGTGTTCTTAGAGACCTTATAGGATAAAAATAATCTAGTCACATGATTTAACCATATCATATGCATAAGTATACATTAAGGAATGTTCACTAAATATCCCTTAGGTTGACTTCTTGGTCTTTTAGATCATAGATTTGTAAACAAGTATATTAGTATTAGGTTAAAAAGTAGCTACACATGCAAAGTCATATTTAGATCCCCAACTATTAAACCCTTTACAATTGCATACATTAGATGTAACCTAAAAACCTAGAATGTGAATAAAGCTTCAAAGGATATGCAAACGAGTGTTGGATCTCAAAGTACTTGGCAAAGGTAAGGATTTTCAAACAAATACAAGATAATAAGTAAAGGGCATATATTTCTTGCTCAAATCACTAAACAAAATGCATGATATACATGCATGTATATGTATATGTGCATGTACACATGTATCCATATACTACATACATGTGTGTAACATATATTGATCTATGAATCAAGCACAAATCAATTTGAACTATTAAAAGTTTAATAGTTTTTTTTTTTACTAGATGTTTTGACTATCATATATTTATTTAATCATGGTGTGTTTTTTTAATAGAGTATTTCCAGCTAGATCAATAGCTTTTCATTAGCCATTTGGCTTTATATTATAACTTGCTTTGTTCGCTATTATGTAAAATTAAACAAGTGTCCCAAACATCTTTATTTTATTTGTTGTAATGGTTTAACTAAAAATTCTTGAATAACTTTAACTAGCTTTCTTTATTGATAACAATTTAACTAAACAATTTTAACTAATTTCAACAAATTAATTTTTTTACTTATATTTAACATAAAATAACTTTCAATTTAAATATCTACTTAATTTATAAGACAAACATACTTAACTATATAAATTTAATTGTTTTATAAAAAAAATATTTATAAAAACACTCCATAAAACTCTATTATTAAATAATGGCTAGGCTGAATTCGAAAAGCAAGCAGAGTAAAAGGTCTGTACTTACCCTCCAGTTATATCCATGGACCACCCTGAGCGAGAGCAGATCTGTAGAAGGGCTTCCTTCCATCCGTCGATCTCTTTTGTTGGGTATCGATCTGGATGGCTATAATGTTTGAGAAATGCTTGCTTGTACGGACTGGAGTCTCCTTCAGGATATCTAACGTGAGTTGGATCCACGTGATAGAAGAGGGGATTGATCAAGGCCGGGGTTTTCAACATTTCGGCGGCCTCCCTCAGACACCATGCTGAGTGTGCATAGCCTTTAGAAAATATAGGAATGCGTATGGCGCTGCTCTCGACTGCTCTTTCCAAGCTGAACCCAATTATTTCTCCCTTTTTCAATTTGTGGCTGTCTAAAAAGACATGGAGTCCGGCAGCAGTGAGAGCTTCATAGAGATGATCAACCAGAGTCTTTCTCACATCTTTTCCCCTGAAACTCAGAAACACATGATATTCCATACCACCATGGAAAGGAATTCTGTTTGAGGGAGGCATGTATTCTTCCATGTTAAGAGATGCAACTGAAACAAATGGCAGAGAGAATACAGAACTTGAACTCCTATCACGCAATGCGGTGCAATGAGATACAATAGATAACCCAACTGAAGCTTTGGTTCACTATAAGAGATACAAGAGATAACCCCACAGTCCGGCTTTTTCCAAAATCAAATAGACAGATTGGAAGGCGTGTCTGATGTACGTGTATAAAAGAGATTCCCCACTCAAGAGCTGTTTCCACTATGAGATTATGCGATTGGAAGGCAAATCTACTTTAAATTATAAACTTCGAAGTCACGGCAAGCGACCCACTTGTATCGATATTTTCGTCGTCCAGTCAAGTTTAGCTTTGGGTATGGTCAGTGACTACCGACAACTCATGTCAAGCTTTTGTCATGATCAATGACTACCTTCGAATATCGAGCGAGAGTCACGGCAAGTGGGCCCTTTTCTTCTCCCTCGCCTCAACTTTCTTCAATATTCGTTTCCGTATTTCTATTTTTTTCTTATTTAACCTTTTTCGTTTTCACATGGGTTGGGTGCAAAACTTCAAATAGACAGACAATTATAGGCATGTGCACTAACCAACCAAAAAAAAATAAAAAATCATTTTCTCTATTATTTTATCTTATGAATATAAGATTTTTCTTGTTTATTTATCTATTTGTTTTTTATTGTTATAAGTATATGATATTAATATTGAATTATGATAGTTTGGAGGAAAGTATCAACTAGGTGTGCATCTTAATTTCATTTATTTTGAGATTAATTGGTAAGGATGATGGTATGTGATAAAAAAAAACCATCAACCAAGCTTCAAACCCATCAAGGCACATTCGGGCTAAATTCAACACCTGGGTGATTTTGAGGAACTAGACCCCACTACATGTGGCCACTTAGTTGAAGATGACTATCTGGTTTAGATGTATGCTTACTCAAATTGTTGTAATTCACTATATTATAAAGGTAGAGATGTTGTCATCTATGTAATCCTATTTGTTTCCATTAAAATATATCCTAAAACTATTTAAATAATATGTTATTGCTAAACAAATTTAACTCCAACAAGTATTACTTAATTATATATTATAAATCATAAGTTTACCTAGCTCGAAACAATCATATCTAAAACTCATTTGACTTATCCTTAATTTTGTGTCCATCCATTGTTTACATTTTCTATTCACTATTGCCCCAAGGTACTTACTCCATTATAGCAAGCTTCCATGGGTACATGTCTACCATGAATAAAATCATTATATCTATTGTGATTCATAGAGGGCGAGGTAAGGTTTAGAAATTGTGGCTTTTTATCTTCTTGTAGCCATAGGTTCACCATTTTTTTTAATTGTTTTGTGTTGCATTTTTTTTTTTGTAGTTACCACTAGCCTCGACATTTTGGATGGGTTATGTGGACTTCATACATGCTCAAGGAATGTGTCTTTAAAAAAATAGTTAAAAAAGGGTTTGGAATTTCCTAAGGCTTCAATTTACTAGACCAAGGCCTTTTCTTGACCTTACTAGGGATATGACCCATTTTTCATTACTTTCTTAAATATGAGAACAACAAGATCTTTTGATAAAATGTTAGTACTATTCAAGCAACAAAATTCAAACAATAGCATTCTTGTACCTACCACATGAATTAAAAATAAAATATGCAAAAGAGATTACACAAAATGGATATCAATAGTAATATCATTAACCCACAAAATGATTGTACATATAGGTGAGAGCGAATAAACCACCACACAAAATAGTGGAGAAAACTAGGTAGTTGACTCCAAATAATTATGACTGGTGGCAACTTAATTTCTTTAAGAATCGTAAGAGGTGGTGAGATGAATCTCACTAATTGGGGCACTAAAGTAGGCTTAACACCATGTGTAAAAATCCATGTTCATAATATGTATGAAATAATATATACACTAACAACCATCTTAAGCATAACTCGTGGGAATAAAGAAATTGGGCCTTGATAACTAGGCTTGATGAGGTACCTAATTACAATGTGATCTCTCATAAAATGGAGAAAGCAAGAAAATCCAACGGAAAAACTTTTCCCAAAAGAGAGAAAATAAGGTGAAGGGGCCTAGAAAGCCCCTTGAAGATGATGTTGCTAAATTAGACCACATTGTTGAGTATGTTTGTCATTGACGTAAAAATGTATGTTTTGGTGATGTGATTTGGATTCATCTTTAGGAGTTGGAATCCACAGAAGAAGTTCAAGTGTTTCTTCATGTTTCATGTGTGCCTATCATGCTCCATACTTCATGGGTTGGACAATGACAATGATCATGTTCATATGCTTTCAGGTTATGATTTGATGCCTTACACGTCAGGTTGTCTTTGTTCATCATGTTCAAAATTTGTGTACGCAAAGATGGTTCATGCTCTTATATCAGCCTATTTCATGCTATTGGTGATGTGTTTAATGTTGAATGATGTGCTAAATGTTGAGAGGCAATAATTCCAATGTTGGTAGGGTTGTGTTGATTGGGTGATCAAATCTCTATGTTTTTGAATGTTGAAATGTAGAGAAACATGCCAAAGTCATGATCTTAGTTACATGAGTTTGACACATGCTCTTAATAAAGTGTCATTGCTTTGATTAAAGGAACATTTCATTGAAAAAGGTTTAGTGCTTTGCAAAAGACACATGTAGATGAACTTGCAGAGGAATTTACTACAGTCTATGAAACAAGTCTATGAAAGGTGGTTTATGAGATCTTGTGCATTAGGGTTTGTAACCTAAAACATGCATGGGCAGAGGATGCAAAGATAGATTCCCCATATTGACATATTGGAAGGCGTGTCTGTTGTACATGTATAAAAGAGATTCCCCACTCAAGAGCTGTTTCCACTATGAAATTGTGCGATTGGATGGCAAATCTACTTTAAATTGTAAATTTTGAAGTCACAGGCAAGCGACCAACTTCTCTTGATCTTTTTCTTCGTGCAGTCATGTCAAGTTTTTGTTATGTTCAGTGACTACTGACCACTCATGTAAAGCTTTTGTCATGTTCAATGACTACCTAAGAATATCGTGCAAGTCACGGCAAGTGGGTCCAATTTTATTAATTTTTTCTTCTCCCTCACCTCAACTTTTCAGGCAAAGGCTATAGAGGCAACAATTTCTACCGGGCCATGGATGCATGGCATGGATGCTGCTGCCTCGTTTTCTTGCCCTCCGTGGATGCTGCTGCCTCATTTTTCTCTCCCTCCGTACCTGTTGTGCTAACCGTCTGCCAGTGTCATATATGCTAGTCAGATCAGTCTGTCAGTCCTCGTTTCGTGCAATCTCTTAAGTTTTTTTAAATTTTCTTTAACTTTCATTTTTAACATTATTTTTTATATATTTAATTTTAACATTAATTTTTATATATTTAATTTGATAGATTAATAATTAAAGATTTAGCTAATGTTATTTTTTTATAATATTTTTTTTTAAATAATTGTTTTTTAATAATATTTTAGATTTTATTTTGTATATAAGAAATAAAGAAAAATTAATATAGAATGTAAAAATATTTTAATTATTTTATTTATTATATATAATACATAAATTTTAATCTTTTAGATTATTTTATTTTATTTAAAGAATATTTTTATTTATTTAAAAGTTATTTTATTTTTGTTATTTTATATTTCTTTAAAGAACTATTTTCACTTATTTTATTTACTTTTTTTAGTTTTAGTTTTAGTTTTTAGCTCAATGTTAAAACTAAGATATAATATAAATTATTTTTAATATTTTATGTAATGTAAATTAAAATTTTAAAATGTTATTATTATTATTATCATTATATATTATAGTTTAGATATTCATTCAATTTAAATTATCCTATTATATAAATATATATTATTTATTATTGAATTATATTAAATAAATAGCATATATCTTATATATAAAATAAAATATGATATGTTATAGTAAATAATATGTATATAATATAAATAAATGAATAAATAAACTTTTATAACTAAGATTTTATAGTTTTAAAAAAAAATTATAAGGTATATAACCCTAATCCTAATTTTATCTCTAACCCTAACCCTATTCTCATCCCTAATTGTAACCCTAAACTTATTCATAACTTCAACCCTAATCCTAATCCTAATCCTAACCCTAACCCTAACCCTATCCCTATCCCTATCCCTATCCCTAATTTTAATCCCAACTCTAATCTCTAACATTAAATTAACCCTAATCCTTACCCTCACCCTATTTCTAATCCTAACCCATTTTATACATGCTAACTCCAACCCTAATGCTATTGCTAATCTTAAACATAATCCTAAATTGAACCCTAACCCTATCCCTCATCCTAAACACATTTTTAAACTTAACCCTTTTTATATATGCTAATCGTAGCCCTAACCCTAAACCTAATCCTAACCATAATACTAACTCCAACCCTGATACCACTTATATCTCTAAACCTAACCCTAACCCTATTCCCAATAATAAAATTAATCCCAACCCTAATAAAAGTTTGAATCTAAACATGTTTGACCCTTAACTATAACTTACATTAAATTTTTATATTAAATATACTAAAATATATAAAAAGGGTTAAGCTTAAAAATGTGTTTGGGATGAGCAATAGGGTTATGGTTAGCTTTAGGATTATGTTTAAGATGAGCAGTGGGGTTAGGGTTGGAGTTAGCATGGAGTTAGTAGGGTTAGGGTTAGGGTTAGGGTTAGCTTTAGCTTTATTTATTATTAATTTTTAAATTGTTAATAAAAATGATTAATTATTATTTAACTATATATTATAAATAAAATATTCTAAAACATATATTTCTCATTATAAATAAATTAATTATTACAATTTCTAGTTCCTGCCATGGAACTATAGGGACCCCTTGAACTTAACTAATGATTAATTGTTTTGCTTGCAGCTAATCAAATTCTATTAATTTCTTTCCTCTACATTATAATTTAATTTTAATACATTATATTTTAATTTTTTTAAAGTTAAATACACAATTTTTAAATTTTTAAATTCCAAAAATTATTTTTCCTCAATTTTATTAGCTCAAAACTTTTGATTATAATTTAATTTTATTACATTATATTTTTTTTTAAAGTTAAATGCACAATTTTTAACTTTTCAAATTCCAAAAATTATGGAGAAGGCGATTTTGGCAGCTCCATTAATGGAAGATGGAAAGGACAAGAGAAAATGACAATTACTTTTAACTTAACTATTCTATTTACATTTGCAATCTAAATTTAATTAACTAATAAATTGCCCTATACTTTTACTTTTAACTTAATTATTCTATTTAATGGCAATTACTTTTAACTTAACTATTCTATTTACATTTGCAATCTAAATTTAACTAACTAATAAATTGCCCTATACTTTTACTTTTAACTTAATTATTCTATTTAATGGCAATTACTTTTAACTTAACTATTCTATTTACATTTGCAATCTAAATTTAACTAACTCTAAATGCTAATAAATTAAAACTATATTTTAAGATTATTTTTTGGTAATATTAATTTTCATTTTCCTTTGATAAATTAAAATATATTTCTTGAAATCTATTTTTGTAATATTTAATGGCAATTACTTTTAACTTAACTATTCTATTTACATTTGCAATCTAAATTTAACTAACTATAAATGCTAATAAATTAAAACTATATTTTAAGATTATTTTTTGGTAATATTAATTTTCATTTGCCTTTGATAAATTAAAATATATTTCTTGAAATCTATTTTTGTAATATAAAATCATTAATACTAAATAAATCATTCAATTTTAAATTTTCTATATAACTAGAAACAAGTACTTTGCACTTTTAATTTATTTCATACTTATGGTGTGCATGTGCAATTGAGGTATGAATTTTCTGGATTTAAAATTGAGGCTCAAAGTTTTTGGATTTGAAATAACTATTTTTTAAACCGTTTCTTGCATAACTGTTTTCTCATTTGAATATAATCAAGTAGTTCATTGTGAATGCTTCTTCCTCAACAATTTGCAGGTGATTCAAGTACAAATTCATATTTATGCTATGTGGGTAAAAGATGTTGGAATTATGAAGCCCAATCGATTCATCTCATCTGTCTAATGGTTTTATTCTTTGATGTTTCATTTCTTTCTTTTGTCCTCTCATATTCTTGATTGTAACAAACTTCAAGATGCTCTTTTGGAGTTGGATAGTTGAAATGTAAAAATGACAGTAGTGCATTGAGAACTTGTTGATATTGTATTTTATCTAAATTAATAGTGTGCCCTTGCTTCTAAAAGTGGATGTAGTATGCATTTTCCATGAGTACATTTTGCAAATTTATTACCATTCTAAACATTTGTATTGGTCATATGCTCTTTTTTCCCCTTTAGTGCTTTTGAAGTGTCTTAGTGTATTGTTCTATTTTGAATAATAGTCAAAATTGCAAAGCAAGGATATCATGGGTGCAATGTAATTTTACATATTTTCAAGGTATTGTCAAGTTCTCTTATGTCTTACCTGCAAATTTATTTTAATTTTTGTTTGTAACATTTAAAAGAATGAAGTGTATTTAATATTTTTATTAGTGAATAGCATACATTTACAATACAATTATGTCATATTCTTTCAAGCACTTTGTTAAATAGATTACATGTATTCTCCATGTCAATAATTGAAAGATTTTCTCATTATTTTTTATGAAATCCAAGTCTATTTGATAGATATTCTTATTGTCCTAAACAACATAAGTTGTAGATAAAACAGTCAATTCAAATCAAATATGTAGTGTACAATTATTTATGAGTAAAATAACAAAATCTACTATTGGCAGCACCCAATTAGAACACAACATTTTTTTTAAACAAGTATAACAATAATTTTACTTATTTGTGAATAAAATAAATATAATATAAATTAAAGTAAATTATATCAATATAATTTATAGAACTATAATATATAATAATAAAATAGCATAAAATTTAATTTCTTAAAATAATTAATAATAATAATAAATTGATGGAGGAGCATCTAGTTTGAGGGTGTGTTTTGTGTTTACAAAACATTCCATGATTTGTTGTGCCAACATAAAATTTGGAAGCTAGAAGTTATTTAATTGTCAATGTAAATGGTGTTACTATGAAATTATAAATTTTATATTTTGAAGAGAATTGGTGAGTCATGGGAGATTACTTGTAAATTTTTTGTTTGTCAATAAATAAATTATTATTATTAATGATATAAGATAATAATATGGTTTTATAATATGATATAACTAGTTTTTAAAATATTATATTTGATTATATATTATATTAATTTATTAAATTCTCATGTAATATATTAAATTTTAACATGGCATTACAATAATATATACTGTATAATATGTAACATATATAGTCTAATATTTTTTTTTTAATTTATAAGAAATAAAATATTATATAAAAAAGATCAATGATTGCCCTAATTTTTTTAAGATATTTTCCACAACAATGTTAATTTCATTATATTATGTTTGATTTTTTACTTTTTTAATTTTTGATTTTTTTCCCCTCATCTCATTAGTCCAAAGAAAATCAATTAAGCAAGGTTAAGGAGGGTTTGTAGGCGAACTTCATTCAACTAATGAAAATGATACACCAGTTAAAATATTTGTTTGCTTTAATACAATAAATTTGCATAATGTATTAGCAAATTTTCATATAGATAAAATTTATGATATACCTTAGTTAAGTAGATTTCCATATAATTGCAAGGGTGTGCAATAATAATGGGTGAGTGTTATAATTAATATTACATAAATATAATCAAAATAATCTAATTTGAAAATATTAATAATTAAGAATTAGGTTTAGAATTAAGTTTATTATAATTATAATTATATAGATTAATTTACAATTATAATAAAATTATTTTTTAATTAAATTATGATTAGGGTTATAGTTCACCAAAATACAATTAAATATTTTAGTAATTTAGAATTAGAATTAGAATTATATAATTATTTAACTTTAGGATTAGAATATATAAATATAATTCTAATTTATTAATTATTATTTTAAAATTTAAAATAATTATAAAAATAACTATAGATGTTTTAATCAATTATATTATAACCATATCTTATTTAATAATTATTTTAAATGTTTAATTAAATAATTAGTCTGAGAATTTTTATAATCAAATAATTAATTACAATATTAGTTTTATAAATTAATTAAATTATAATTCTAGAGCCCTAATTATTATTAATAATTATAATTCTAAAATCATTATAATTATGATTAGGTTTAGAAATAGGGTTAACTAGTTTAATGGTTAGAATTATAGATATGATTAGAGTTAGGGTTAGGATTATTGTTAGAATTAGGATTAAAAATAGCATTAAGATAGAATTATAATTAGATTTCAAATTAATGTTAGAATAAGGGTAATAATTAGGTAATATTATAATATTATAGGTCAAATATTACCTATACTATAATAAATATATAGGTTAATCATATATATGATAGATAAAATATATAGGTTATGCTATTAGTATAGGTTAATATATAACCTATAATTATAATATATATAGGTTAACCTATATATTATAAATATATTAATATAGATTTTTAATTATTATATATAAATATTAATATCATAATCTATATTAAACAATAATATATATAATAATATAAGTTTATAAATATATATAATTTATTTAATCTATAATATATTTATTATTATTATTATTATTATTATTATATAGGTTATAACTTATAATATATGATATTATTATAAGTTATATAGTTAATCTATATATTGGTTATGATATTAATATATTTATAATATATAGGTTGATCATATATATTTATTAGTATATGATTATAATATTAATATATAGGTATAACCTATATATTATTATAATATATTTACCACATTAATATGTCATAATAATTATAACTATTCTCTATTATAATAATATATTATAGGTAAATATAATACCTATAATATATATTTATGATTATAATAATTATATTACCACACATATATGATTATGTTTAAGTTATATATTAGATTTATTTACATTATTAATCATATTAAAATGTGATATTAGATATATAGATAATTTATAATATAATGGGCTATATATATATGGTAATTTTTCTTCTTATTTACTAACTCCTCACCCAAGAAGGCTTAAAGGAAGCTATTTTTATGATGGCCAATAATAAAGCTCTTGGTTTAGAAAAATTCCCTTGTGAATTATACAAGTCCTTTTGGGATATTTTTTTTGGCAATGACCTTCATAAGTATTAAAATGGAAGAGAAGATAGGTCTTTGAGAAAATCTAAATCTTCATTTCAACAATAACAAATATAAAATAATAATATCTATAATATAAAATAATTGATCTTTGGGAGATTTCAATAAATTCAATCTAGTTATTTTTTTTCTTGTATTGTAATGACTTATAAATCCATTATTTTTCATGAATGTAACTTCACAAAACTAACATTTTAGCTTTATTATTTATAAACTAATATTTATTTATAAATTAAAACTTGTATGCTAATTTATTGTTTATTAATCTAGCCAATACTAAGATGTAATATATTTCCAACATTTTTTTACTCCTTACCGTCGGAGGCTCCTCAGTGGGGAAGCTGGTTGGGCCTCTCTCATTAGAAATAAATATCTGAATGGCTATGGGAAAACTTGGAATACGCTTACTTCTTAAATAAATATCTAAATGGCTATGGGAGAACTTGGAATATGCTTACTTCTAACGACATCCCTGTTGGTTCTTGTTTTTGTTTTAGGCTTGGGAATGGCTTGGTAACTCAATCCTTAGCTTTGAACTACAACTAAAAGACTAATAAGGCAATGTGAAGAGAAATAACTAACTTCGGCAATATAGCTAACAATTTTTTTTTAATTAGTTTATGAAATTAAAACTCATTATAGATCATAATGTCTAGTTTTCACATTTGTAATTTTTAATGACTAGATTATGTTTTCTATTTTTTAATTAATTTCTAAGGTCCATAAACTTGAAAGTCGGACTTTTTTAATAACTTTTAATTTGGTAACTTTTTAAAAAAAAATTACATGACATCAATCTACAAAAAATTCTCTACACAATGAAAAAAATTAAAAAATTATTAGTGTAGGTCAAATTATGGTTGCGTACATGATGTTTTCGAAAACAACAATTAGACCAAGAAAAATTAATAAAAAATATATTTAGAAAAAAATTATAAAAAATATCCTTTTTACACATCTTTCCCCAAAAGAAATTAGAAAAATAATTTTATTCTTAGTTTATCATTCAATAGATTGTTAGACCATAGCAAATTGACTAGTTTTATTTTAGATAGGCTGCTCTTGCTAGTGAAATGGTTAGGTGAGCCCAAAAAACTATCCAAAATGCCTTAATCATCAAAATTGACTTTGATAAAGATTATAATTATAATTTGTCTCCTTTATACTTATTATACTAAAATGGTTGGATATAGACCCATGATATGCAATCACATTAGGACATTATTCATTGATGCTAATGCTAGAATTTTGGTCAATGAATCCCTATCCCCTCAATTTAAACTTTATAAAAATCTATTTGCAAATTATCCCTTGGCCACATTACTATATGTTTTAACTAAATTAATTTTCTTGGCTATCTTTTTTAGCATGCTCTATCCACTAATCTCATTCATGGGATTCCCCTTCTAAGTAAATCCAAGGCCGTCTACTCTCATTTTGTTGATGACAACATATTTTGTATTAAAAAATCAACCTCATAAATGACACACCTTAGATATTTTGGAATATTTTGCACCATGTCAAGTTGTAAATTGACATGAATAAAACTCAATTCTTAATCACCCAACCTACCCTCATCTCCCTTAAATTCTAATTGATTTTTTAATAAAGTTAAACATTGGTCCATCACTAGATATCTAATTGACTTGATTGGTAAATTGATGGAGAGATGGCTTAATTTTTTTTAGAGAATTAGGTGAGAAAAATGAATAAATAATTTTCGAATTGGATGATAGTAAAATTTGATGTTAGCTTTAAATAATTTTTAAAAGGGAAAGAATAAAGAAATGGTATGCAGACTAGTTGAAAGGGAAATATAAAAAATAATAATAAATTTAATCAAGCCAATGAAACAATCAATGACCAAGTTAGAGCCGTTCCAGCAGAAGAGTTAAATAGCAGCCCAATACTGAATATATAATACGTTATATTTGACTTTGGAATGTAATGGAGATAAAAAAATTAATATAAACACTTTAAAAAATATGCATTTTAATTCAGACTAATGTATAATATTCAATACTGAGGTTTGGACAGCTCATAGGCGATGGGGACTTAATTGACTAATTTGCGAATGTCCGGCAGATGGCTTAATCTCCACGTTCCACGTTGGCTGATAATAAAAATATATACTTACTTAAAATTATTGTAAGCAAGTGGAAGAAAAAGAAATAATCTCCAGGCTGGGTGACAGGGAAATAATAATAAATTTGTTTAAATCAATGACCAAGTTAGAGCTGTTGCAGCGGACTTTGATTTTTATGTTTATAAAATTTAAAATCTTTAATCATATAATTTTAAAATTAAGATAAAAAAAATATTATATTATTTAAAAAATAGTTAAGTTGATATCAAAAATATGGTGAATCAAACATAATGTTAATTTTAAATTATTTAAACAAATTCATAAAAATGATGTGTGTTCAATTTTTATAGTACATTTATAAAAGTATTTATTAAATAATGAAATATTTCAATTAAACCTCTAACTTGTAATTGTAATTAAATGTAAAATAATTATACTATTATACTATTATTTCAGTCATGACAAACTTATTCCTTTTCTTGTTTCTTTCACATTTTTATATTCTTTTCATTATTATTTTTCCTATATTTAAATAGACTAAAGACCTAAAGTAAATCTAAACAAAGCAGTAACAAATTTAATTAAAAAATCATAAGATAATAAGCTAGAATTAAAATATAAATTATTTCTACCTTGCATTTGGAAACATAACACAATGCAATAAAATATTAAAATTTGATATGATGATTAATATAACTCATCATTGATTCTCATCTTATAAAAGTTTTGAACCAAGTAAAATGTTATTTATCTAAATTCAATTTTGAAGATGTGCCTACAAATAATTCATATTTAACATAAATTAGATTTATAAGAATTAAGACCTATTCAAATATAATTCAACTATACGTTTTTTTTTCTTAAATTCATATGCAATATATCATTGGAAATCTTAATTTGCAAATTTTACATATTTTATATTATGGAAAGACTAAAATTGTATGACTAATTAGTGTTGGGATATATATAAGCCAATATGTCTATTATATCTACAACTAAGGTGGCGAATATTAGAAAAGTAAAATATATTAAAATAAACATTAGTCATTATTACAGGGATCTCTACTTTTATTTGTTTTTACCTCTTGGAATTTTTGCTTAAGTTTGGTTTTTGTAGATATAATAGACATATTGGCTTATATATATCCCAACACTAATTAGCCATACAATTTTAGTCTTTCCATAATATAAAATATGTAAAATTTGCAAATTAAGATTTCCAATGATATATTGCATATCAATTTAAGAAAAAAAAACGTATAGTTGAATTATATTTGAATAGGTCTTAATTCTTATAAATCTAATTTATGTTAAATATGAATTATTTGTAGGCACATCTTCAAAATTGAATTTAGATAAATAACATTTTACTTGGTTCAAAACTTTTATAAGATGAGAATCAATGATGAGTTATATTAATCATCATATCAAATTTTAATATTTTATTGCATTGTGTTATGTTTCCAAATGCAAGGTAGAAATAATTTATATTTTAATTCTAGCTTATTATCTTATGATTTTTTAATTAAATTTGTTACTGCTTTGTTTAGATTTACTTTAGGTCTTTAGTCTATTTAAATATAGGAAAAATAATAATGAAAAGAATATAAAAATGTGAAAGAAACAAGAAAAGGAATAAGTTTGTCATGACTGAAATAATAGTATAATAGTATAATTATTTTACATTTAATTACAATTACAAGTTAGAGGTTTAATTGAAATATTTCATTATTTAATAAATACTTTTATAAATGTACTATAAAAATTGAACACACATCATTTTTATGAATTTGTTTAAATAATTTAAAATTAACATTATGTTTGATTCACCATATTTTTGATATCAACTTAACTATTTTTTAAATAATATAATATTTTTTTTATCTTAATTTTAAAATTATATGATTAAAGATTTTAAATTTTATAAACATAAAAATCAAAGTCCGCTGCAACAGCTCTAACTTGGTCATTGATTTAAACAAATTTATTATTATTTCCCTGTCACCCAGCCTGGAGATTATTTCTTTTTCTTCCACTTGCTTACAATAATTTTAAGTAAGTATATATTTTTATTATCAGCCAACGTGGAACGTGGAGATTAAGCCATCTGCCGGACATTCGCAAATTAGTCAATTAAGTCCCCATCGCCTATGAGCTGTCCAAACCTCAGTATTGAATATTATACATTAGTCTGAATTAAAATGCATATTTTTTAAAGTGTTTATATTAATTTTTTTATCTCCATTACATTCCAAAGTCAAATATAACGTATTATATATTCAGTATTGGGCTGCTATTTAACTCTTCTGCTGGAACGGCTCTAACTTGGTCATTGATTGTTTCATTGGCTTGATTAAATTTATTATTATTTTTTATATTTCCCTTTCAACTAGTCTGCATACCATTTCTTTATTCTTTCCCTTTTAAAAATTATTTAAAGCTAACATCAAATTTTACTATCATCCAATTCGAAAATTATTTATTCATTTTTCTCACCTAATTCTCTAAAAAAAATTAAGCCATCTCTCCATCAATTTACCAATCAAGTCAATTAGATATCTAGTGATGGACCAATGTTTAACTTTATTAAAAAATCAATTAGAATTTAAGGGAGATGAGGGTAGGTTGGGTGATTAAGAATTGAGTTTTATTCATGTCAATTTACAACTTGACATGGTGCAAAATATTCCAAAATATCTAAGGTGTGTCATTTATGAGGTTGATTTTTTAATACAAAATATGTTGTCATCAACAAAATGAGAGTAGACGGCCTTGGATTTACTTAGAAGGGGAATCCCATGAATGAGATTAGTGGATAGAGCATGCTAAAAAAGATAGCCAAGAAAATTAATTTAGTTAAAACATATAGTAATGTGGCCAAGGGATAACTTTTGCAAATAGATTTTTATAAAGTTTAAATTGAGGGGAGAGGGATTCATTGACCAAAATTCTAGCATTAGCATCAATGAATAATGTCCTAATGTGATTGCATATCATGGGTCTGTATCCAACCATTTTAGTATAATAAGTATAAAGGAGATAAATTATGATTATAATCTTTATCAAAGTCAATTTTGATGATTAAGGCATTTTGGATAGTTTTTTGGGCTCACCTAACCATTTCACTAGCAAGAGCAGCCTATCTAAAATAAAACTAGTCAATTTGCTATGGTCTAACAATCTATTGAATGATAAACTAAGAATAAAATTATTTTTCTAATTTCTTTTGGGGAAAGATGTGTAACAAAGGATATTTTTTATAATTTTTTTTCTAAATATATTTTTTATTAATTTTTGTTGGTCTAATTTTTGTTTTTCAAAACATCATGTACACAACCATAATTTGACCTACACTAGTAATTTTTTAATTTTTTTCATTGTGTAGAGAATTTTTTGTAGATTGATGTCATGTAATTTTTTTTTAAAAAGTTACCAAATTAAAAGTTATTAAAAAAGTCCAACTTTCAAGTTTATGGACCTTAGAAATTAATTAAAAAATAGAAAACATAATCTAGTCATTAAAAATTACATATGTGAAAACTAGACATTATGATCTATAATGAGTTTTAATTTCATAAACTAATTAAAAAAAAATTGTTAGCTATATTGCGGAAGTTAGTTATTTCTCCACATTGCCTTATTAGTCTTTTAGTTGTAGTTCAAGGCTAAGGATTGAGTTACCAAGCCATTCCCAAGCCTAAAACAAAATCAAAAAGTTGGTTGGAATTTTATATTTTTAGAACACCTCTTTAAATTGGACACCTATTATATTTTTCGAATGGGTATTTGTTTAGGAATCTAAGGATTGAGATCACATTTTCGATGACATTTTTTTGGCTAAAACTTCCCCTCTTCATGGAACCAACTTCTTGCAGTTACCCAAATGGGAATAGTTGTTCTAGCTATGATTAGCAATCAAGTCCCTGCAGGGGATAATATTTCTCCAAAAACAAGAACCAACAGGGATGTCATTAGAAGTAAGCATATTCCAAGTTCTCCCATAGCCATTTAGATATTTATTTAAGAAGTAAGCGTATTCCAAGTTTTCCCATAGCCATTCATATATTTATTTCTAACAAGAGAGGCCCAACCAGCTTCCCCACTGAGGAGCCTCACGGTAAGGAGTAAAAAAATGTTGGAAATATATTACATCTTAGTATTGGCTAGATTAGTAAACAATAAATTAGCATACAAGTTTTAATTTATAAATAAATATTAGTTTATAAATAATAAAGCTAAAATGTTAGTTTTGTGAAGTTACATTCATGAAAAATAACGGATTTATAAGTCATTGCAATATAAGAAAAAAAATAACTAGATTGAATTTATTGAAATCTCCCAAAGACCAATTATTTTATATTATAGATATTATTATTTTATATTTGTTATTGTTGAAATCAAGATTTAGATTTTCTCAAAGACCTATCTTCTCTTCCATTTTAATACTTATGAAGGTCATTGCCAAAAAAAATATCCCAAAAGGACTTGTATAATTCACAAGGGAATTTTTCTAAACCAAGAGCTTTATTATTGGCCATCATAAAAATAGCTTCCTTTAAGCCTTCTTGGGTGAGGAGTTAGTAAATAAGAAGAAAAATTACCAAATATATATATATATAGCCCATTATATTATAAATTATCTATATATCTAATATCACATTTTAATATGATTAATAATGTAAATAAATCTAATATATAACTTAAACATAATCATATATGTGTGGTAATATAATTATTATAATCATAAATATATATTATAGGTATTATATTTACCTATAATATATTATTATAATAGAGAATAGTTATAATTATTATGACATATTAATGTGGTAAATATATTATAATAATATATAGGTTATACCTATATATTAATATTATAATCATATACTAATAAATATATATGATTAATCTATATATTATAAATATATTAATATCATAACCGATATATAGATTAACTATATAACTTATAATAATATCATATATTATAAGTTATAACCTATATAATAATAATAATAAATATATTATAGATTAAATAAATTATATATATTTATAAACTTATATTATTATATATATTATTGTTTAATATAGATTATGATATTAATATTTATATATAATAATTAAAAATCTATATTAATATATTTATAATATATAGGTTAACCTATATATATTATAATTATAGGTTATATATTAACCTATACTAATAGCATAACCTATATATTTTATCTATATAGATAATATTTATATATCATATATATGATTAACCTATATATTTAATATAGTATAGGTAATATTTGACCTATAATATTATAATATTACCTAATTATTACCCTTATTATAACATTAATTTGAAATCTAATTATAATTCTATCTTAATGCTATTTTTAATCCTAATTCTAACAATAATCCTAACCCTAACTCTAATCATATCTATAATTCTAACCATTAAACTAGTTAACCCTAGTTCTAAACCTAATCATAATTATAATGATTTTAGAATTATAATTATTAATAATAATTAGGGCTCTAGAATTATAATTTAATTAATTTATAAAACTAATATTGTAATTAATTATTTGATTATAAAAATTCTCAGACTAATTATTTAATTAAACATTTAAAATAATTATTAAATAACATATGGTTATAATATAATTGATTAAAACATCTATAGTTATTTTTATAATTATTTTAAATTTTAAAATAATAATTAATAAATTAGAATTATATTTATATATTCTAATCCTAAAGTTAAATAATTATATAATTCTAATTCTAATTCTAAATTACTAAAATATTTAATTGTATTTTGGTGAACTATAACCCTAATCATAATTTAATTAAAAAATAATTTTATTATAATTGTAAATTAATCTATATAATTATAATTATAATAAACTTAATTCTAAACCTAATTCTTAATTATTAATATTTTCAAATTAGATTATTTTGATTATATTTATGTAATATTAATTATAACACTCACCCATTATTATTGCACACCCTTGCAATTATATGGAAATCTACTTAACTAAGGTATATCATAAATTTTATCTATATGAAAATTTGCTAATACATTATGCAAATTTATGTATTAAAGCAAACAAATATTTTAACTGGTGTATCATTTTCATTAGTTGAATGAAGTTCGCCTACAAACCCTCCTTAACCTTCTTAATTGATTTTCTTTGGAATAATGAGATGAGGGGAAAAAAATCAAAAATTAAAAAAGTAAAAAATCAAACATTTTACTTTAAGAAAAAATAAATATAATGAAATTAACATTGTTGTGGAAAATATCTTTAAAAAATTAGTGCAATCATTGATCTTTTTTATATAATATTTTATTTCTTATAAATTAAAAAAATATATTAGACTATATATATTACATATTATTGTAATGCCATGTTAAAATTTAGTATATTACATGCGAATTTAATAAATTAATATAATATATAATCAAATATAATATTTTAAAAACTAGCTATATTATATTATAAAACCATATTATTATCTTATATCATTAATAATAATAATTTATTTATTGACAAACAAAAAATTTACAACTAATCTCCCATGACTCACCAATTCTCTTCAAAATATAAAATTTATAATTTCATAGTAACACCATTTACATTGACAATTAAATAACTTCTAGCTTCCAAATTTTATGTTGGCACAACAAATCATGGAATGTTTTGCAAACACAAAACACACCCTCGAACTAGATGCTCCTCCATCAATTTATTATTATTATTAATTATTTTAAGAAATTAAATTTTATGCTATTTTATTATTATATATTATAGTTCTATATATTATATTGATATAATTTACTTTAATTTATATTATATTTATTTTATTCACAAATAGTTAAAATTATTGTTATACTTGTTAAAAAAAATTTGTTGTGTTCTAAAAATTGGGTGCTGCTAATAGTAGATTTTGTTATTTTACTCATAAATAATTGTACACTACATATTTGATTTGAATTGACTGTTTTATCTACAACTTATGTTGTTTAGGACAATAAGAATATCTATCAAATAGACTTGGATTTCATAAAAAATAATGAGAAGATCTTTCAATTACTGACATGGAGAATACATGTAATCTATTTAACAAAGTGCCTGAAAGAATATGACATAATTGTATTGTAAATGTATGCTATTCACTAATAAAAATATTAAATACACTTCATTCTTTTAAATGTTACAAACAAAAATTAAAATAAATTTGCAGGCAAGACATAAGAGAACTTGACAATACCTTGAAAATATGTAAAATTACATTGCACCCATGATATCCTTGCTTTGTAATTTTGACTATTATTCAAAATAGAACAATACACTAAGACACTTCAAAAGCACTAAAGGGGAAAAAAGAGCATATGACCAATACAAATGTTTAGAATGGTAATAAATTTGCAAAATGTACTCATGGAAAATGCATACTACATCCACTTTTAGAAGCAAGGGCACTCTATTAATTTAGATAAAATACAATATCAACAACTCAATGCACTACTATCATTTTTACATCTATTAATTTAGATAAAATACAATATCAACAACTGGGTGCACTACTGTCATTTTTACATTTCAACTATCCAACTCCAAAAGAGCATCTTGAAGTTTGTTACAATCAAGAATATGAGAGGACAAAAGAAAGAAATGAAACATCAAAGAATAAAACCGTTAGACAGATGAGATGAATCGATTGGGCTTCATAATTCCAACATCTTTTACCCACATAGCATAAATATGAATTTGTACTTGAATCACCTGCAAATTGTTGAGGAAGAAGCATTCACAATGAACTACTTGATTATATTCAAATGAGAACAATTATGCAAGAAACAGTTTAAAAAATAGTTATTTCAAATCCAAAAACTTTGAGCCTCAATTTTAAATCCAGAAAATTCATACCTCAATTGCACGTGCACACCATAAGTATGAAATAAATTAAAAGTGCAAAGTACTTGTTTCTAGTTATATAGAAAATTTAAAATTGAATGATTTATTTAGACATAGATTTTAGTTAAAATTTGACTTTATAAAGGAATTTGACATTTATTAACAAAGTAAATAGATTTAGTAAATTTATTTTTTAAATAGAATAAATCAAACTAATTTAGCATCTAATTTAGTATTAGCAAAAATTATACAGTTTAAATTTTAAATAAAGGAATTTGACATTTATTAACAAAGTAAATAGATTTAGTAAATTTATTTTTTAAATAGAATAAATCAAACTAATTTAGCATTTAATTTAGTATTAGCAAAAATTATAAGTTTAATTTTTAAAATAATCAAATTATTTTAAAAGTAATTATATTAAAACTATCTAGAAATTAATTATTTTCATATTTTATTTTTTTTAAAGAAAATTATTTTTGTTCAATTTATCAAATTTCAAAAGAAATTAGTATTAATGATTTTATATTACAAAAATAGATTTCAAGAAATATATTTTAATTTATCAAAGGCAAATGAAAATTAATATTACCAAAAATTAATCTTAAAATATAGTTTTAATTTATTAGCATTTAGAGTTAGTTAAATTTAGATTGCAAATGTAAATAGAATAGTTAAGTTAAAAGTAATTGCCATTAAATAGAATAATTAAGTTAAAAGTAAAAGTATAGGGGAATTTATTAGTTAATTAAATTTAGATTGCAAACGTAAATAGAATAGTTAAGTTAAAAGTAATTGTCATTTTCTCCTCTGATGGAGTGGGCAAAATCGCCCTTATCGCTCAAAATTTTTGAGCCAATAAAATTGAGGAAAAATAATTTTTGGAATTTGAAAAGTTAAAAATTGTGCATTTAACTTTAAATTATAATGTATAGGAAAGAAATTAATAGAATTTGATTGGCTGCAAGCAAAACAATTAATCACTAGTTAAGTTCAAGGTCGCCTATAGTTCCATGGCAGGAACTAAAAATTGTAATAATTAATTAATTTATAATGAGAAATATATGTTTTAGAATATTTTATTTATGATATATAGTTAAATAATAATTAATCATTTTTATTAACAATTTAAAAATTAATAATAAATAAAGCTAAAGCTAACCCTAACCCTAACCCTACTAACTCCATGCTAACTCCAACCCTAACCCCACTGCTCATCTTAAACATAATCCTAAAGCTAACCCTAACCCTATTGCTCATCCCAAACACATTTTTAAGCTTAACCCTTTTTATATATTTTAGTATATTTAATATAAAAATTTAATGTAAGCTATAGTTAAGGGTCAAACATGTTTAGGTTCAAACTTTTATTAGGGTTGGGATTAATTTTATTATTGGGAATAGGGTTAGGGTTAGGTTTAGAGATATAAGTGGTATCAGGGTTGGAGTTAGTATTACGGTTAGGATTAGGTTTAGGGTTAGGGCTATGGTTAGCATATATAAAAAGGGTTAAGTTTAAAAATGTGTTCAGGATGAGGGATAGGGTTAGGGTTCAATTTAGGATTATGTTTAAGATTAGCAATAGCATTAGGGTTGGAGTTAGCATGGATAAAATGGGTTAGGCTTAGAAATAGGGTGAGGGTAAGGATTAGGGTTAATTTAATGTTAGAGATTAGGGATGGGGTTAAAATTAGGGATAGGGATAGGGATAGGGTTAGGGTTAGAGATAAAATTAGGATTAGGGTTATATACCTTATAATTTTTTTTTAAACTATAAAATCTTAGTTATAAAAAGTTTATTTATTTATATTATATACATATTATTTATTGTAACATATCATATTTTATTTTATATATAAGATGTATGCTATTTATTTAATATAATTCAATAATAAATAATATATATTTATATAATAAGAGAATTTAAATTGAATGAATATCTAAACTATAATATATAATAAATATAATAATAATAATAACATTTTAAAAATTTAATTTATATTACATAAAATATTAAAAATAATTTATATTATATCTTAGTTTTAACATTGAGCTAAAAACTAAAACTAAAACTAAAAAAAGTAAATAAAATAAGTGAAAATAGTTCTTTAAAGAAATATAAAATAACAAAAATAAAATAATTTGTAAATAAATAAAAATATTCTTTAAATAAAATAAAATAATCTAAAAGATTAAAAATAACTTTTAAATAAATAAAAATATTCTTTAAATAAAATAAAATAATCAATTTATGTATTATATATAATAAATAAAATAATTAAAATATTTTACATTCTATATTAATTTTTCTTTATTTCTTATATACAAAATAAAATCTAAAATATTATTAAAAAACAATTATTTAAAAAAAAAACTATTATAAAAAATATTAACATTAGCTAAATCTTTAATTATTAATCTATCAAATTAAATATATAAAAATTAATGTTAAAATTAAATATATAAAAATTAATGTTAAAATTAAATATATAAAAATTAATGTTAAAAATGAAAGTTAGAGAAAATTTAAAAAAACGTAAGAGATAGCATGGAACGAGGACTGACGGACTGATCTCACTGGCAGACGGTTAGCACAGCAAGTACCGAGGGAGAGAAAAACGAGGCAGCAACATCCACGGAACGAAGGGCGAGAAAAAGAAGGTAGCGACATCCACGGAGGGCGAGAAAAACGAGGCAGCAGCATCCATGCCATGCATCCATGGCTCGGTAGAAATTGTTGCCTCTATAGCCTTTGCCAACTTTTCACATGGGGTGCAAAAATTCAAATAGACAATTATGGGCATGAGCACTAACGAACAAAAAAAAAGGTAAGAAGTAATCATTTCCTTATTATTTTATTTTATGAATATAAGACTTTTCTTGTTTATTTATCTATTTGATTTTTATTGTTATAGGTATATGATATTAATATTGAATAGTGATATATAGGGGAGAGTATCAAGTAGTAGTGCATCTTAATTTCATCTATCTCCAAATTTTACATGTCAATGATAAACAACTCTAAAATATTAAAATATTTATAACACTTCTTTGATTAGTTGATTACTTAAGTCTAAGGTTTCAAGTCATGGTCATCAATTTTGATGTTTCAAATATGTGTAGCCATAAAAGGTGTTGAAAACGTAACTTTTTGGAACCACTTACCCATTGTAGTCAATTAGCACATCCCATTGTCGATTTTATTTGCATCAATAATTAATATTTTCTTCTAAAAATAATACACATAAACACTCAAACTCATAATATAGACTCATAAATATGAAAAGTCAATACTATTAAATTATACATAACATTATTAATTGATTTTTTTATGAATAGATGCTTGCATTATCATCTTTAAAGAAATAATATTATACATGATCACAAAAAAATAATGGGAATATATGAAATCACACCCCAATAGTCTAATAAAGGCTAACTCCTAAATCACAAATATATAAAAATAAGCCACTAAGTGGCAAGAGTAGTAGTAGAGGGAATTGAATACCTTTTTACTATTCTTATTATTGAAAATCTTAAAATGTTGAAGGGTTGTAGCTCAATTGATTGATAATAATTGGTGAGGATGATGGTATGTGATAAAAAAACCATCAACCACACTTCAAACCTCCAGAGGCACATTCGGGCTAAGTTCAACACTTGGGTGACTTTGAGGAACTTGACCCCACTACATGTGGCTACTTAGTTCTAGACGACTTTCTGGTTTAGATGTATGCTTACTCAAATTGTTGCAATTCACTATATAAAGGTAGAGATGTTGACATCTATGTAATCCTATTTGTTTCCATTAAAATATATATCCTAAAACTATTTAAATAATATATTATTGCTAAAAAATTTAACTCCAATAAGTATTACTAAATTACATATTATCAATAATAAGTTTACTAACCCGAAACAATAATATCTAAAACTTATTTCACTTATCCTTAATTTTTTGTCCACCCATTGTTTACTTTTCCTCTTCACTATTGACCCAAGGTACTTTCTCCACTATAGCAAGCTTCCATGGGTATATGTCTACCATGAATAAAGTCATTATATCTATTGTGATTCATGAAGGGTGATGTAAGGTTTAGAAATTGTGGCTTTTTATCTTCTTATGCCCACCTTCACTATTTTTTTTATTGTTTTGCATGTTGCATTTTGTTTTTGTAGTCACCACTGGCCTCAAAATTTTGGATGGGTTATGTGGACTTCATACATGCTCAAGGAAAACATGCCTTTAAAAAATAGTAAAAAAAGGGTTTGGAATTTCCTAAGGCTTCAAGATACGAGAACAAGCAAGGCCTTTTCTTGACCTTACTAGGGATATGACCCATTTGTCATTACTTTCTTAAATATGAGAACAACAAGATCCTTGGATAAAATCTCAGTACTATTTAAGCATCAAAATTCAAACAATAGCATGCTCGTACCTACCAGATGAATTAAAAATAGAATATGCAAAAGCGATTAAACAAAATGGATATCAATAGTAATATCATTAACCCAAATTTAACTGATTGTAGATATAGGTGAGAGCAAATAAAACACCACACAAAATAGTGGAGAAGACTAGATAGTCGACTCCCACTAACTATGACTGGTGGCAACTTAATTTCTTCAAGAATCGTAAGAGGTGGTGAGATGACTCTCACTAATAGGGGCACCAAAGTAGGCTTAACACCATGTGTAAATATCCATGTTCATAATATGTATAAAATAAAATATACACTAACACCCATCTTAAACATATCTTAGGTGGGCATAAAGAAATTGGGCCTTAACAACTAGGCTTGATGAGGTACCGAAGTACAATGTGATCTCTCATAAAATGGAGAAAGGGAGAAAATCCAACGGAAAAACTCTATCCAAAAGAGAGAAAATAAAGTGAAGGGGACTAGATATCCCCTTGAAGATGATGTTGTTGCTAAATTAGACCACACCCCAGGAAGATCTCATAGATGAATGAAGTTTCTCTTAGTAAAACGGTTTGGTGAAAATATTAGCAACCTGCTCTAAAGAGTGACAAAAATTGAAGTCAATGAGCTAACCATGAATAATATCTAGAATAAAATGCATGTGAATCTCTATTTGTTTGGTCCACTATTGTTGGATTGGATTCTTGTATATCTAGATAATGCTCTAGTTGTCATGATAAATGATTGTGGATTGTCTAAATGGAATGTCAAACTCAATGAGAATTCTCTGAAGCCAAATAGACTCAATAGTTGTGTTGGAAGCTCCCCTCTACCCTACCTCTGGGTGATCCCATAATAGTGGTTTACAATTTTTGGCCTAACTGGACACTGAAATTATTATTTTTAACTAAATCTTCACATTTGGGCACCTATAATGGCTAAACTGTGAGGAATTTGAAGATGGTGCAAACTAGAGTCTCATCAAATTTTGTCTGTAGATTCTAAAAATATTTTTTTCAAAATTTTTGGAATCAAATTTCACTTCCTTTTCCATCTCCCACGAAAATTGATTTTTTTAGAAAACAACATTTTAAAAGTGACGCAATCAGTATAATGCATAACTTTTTTTCCATGAAGGATAAAATTATAATTCTTTCAAATTTAGATTTTTAACTCTGATATCTAGTGCTTCCACTTGGTTGGATAGTTTTTTATAGAATAATTTTTCCTTAATCAAGTTTCAAAGTCAAATGAATTATAATTCAGACATAGCTGTATAACGATAACTTTTTTGTATATGTCAAAATTTAATTTAAGTTTTTGGTTGGATCAAGGACTTCAATATCTGGTGCACTCATATTTTTCAATTGTTTTTGATAATCTTCTATTTTTCCACATGTGAAGAACAAATAAATTCATTTTCGATGAAAAACCTATGTTTAATAAAACTTAAAAACAAATACATAACAAAACCAAAACATATTAAAATTATATTCATTGGATAGCTTGTTCTAAGGAATACCATAATCATTTGAAATAAATTTTAAATGAATTCATTTGATCCCCCAAAAGCTAAATCAAAAGTGATTTTTTATCAGCATTTTGATAGGTGTAAAGGAGACGCATTTATAGGTATGGTTTAAAACTAGCGAGGTTCTATCCAAGGGGGTTTGATCTAAGGTGATTTGATCAAACCCTCTTCAATTGGAATCCTTAAAATGGAACTTTTAAAGGCTTAAATCATTATATTTTCTAAAAACATGTGATTTCAGCTAAAATTCGTTCCTCTCAGGAATTGTAAACCACTATTGTGACAACACCCCTCTATGGATGCTAAAGCAATATCATTTTATTTTTTTAGACCATTTAGTAGGACCATAGTCAAGTGAGAAAATGTAACATACAATGGACTTTCAATTCTAAGTATCATCAGCCTAATTTGAATTTGTGTATCCAACCAAGTCAACCTTTGTGTCAAATTTGTATTCAATCTCAAATATGATAATACCTTGAAGGTAGTGAAGGATCCTCTTAGCTACTTTCCAATGCAACTGATAGGGAGAGGGGTTGGAGGAATCAATCACTGATTTCTGCTCTAGGCCTTTCCTTATAAGACCTCCTTGGTGTTTTTCTTCACCAATCTAACCCATAGGACCCTACTCATGACTAGGAAACCTTGGTTTTTCTGCCTAACCCCTCTTCCATCACAAACTCCAACCACCAAGTCCACCTTGGTTCATTGCCACAACTCTTCCTTAGCCTTTACACCATACTAAAGACCAATCTTCCTCAACACTCCATTAACTCTTGCAGGGGTGGTGAGATGTCCTAAAAGGCCTCAAACTATCCTCCAAGGGTTTCTAAAAGTTCACCAAGTCTACATCCATCCATCGCTCCCATCAAACTTACACCTAGGGTTTGGAAGGCTAGTAGCCTTTGAGCTCCTATTAGGTCTCCTTCACCAACAAAATAGGTTATAACTCACAAATCTCAAAAGGACTCCCTAAGTTGTCTTCAAGGTTCCCAGTCCATTTGAAGCCCTCTCAAATATTTTCAAGGTCTTGTTCCCTAACTGTCCGTACAATGCTCAATCTTGAAAACGGCCTTTCTCTAGGGTTTCAAGCCTTTCCTGGTAGTTTTCAAACTTACAAGTTGTTTACACACCAAATGGATAGATGGAGCCTTCTCCTTCATTTAGCAACAAGGTAACACACCACCCTAACTCCTCCCAAAAGAAAATCATCCATATTTGATCACCCCCACAAGAAATGTGACCTGCACAACAAACTTTTCCTAGCCGGACCTGCACTGGCTTGCCTAGGGCATCATCTTGCTAGCAACTCCTGCAACCACACAACTCCTAAATTCTACCATATGTACAGGAATGGAGTCTAGGCACATTTCCCAAAAGGTCGTACAATTTGTATGGTGGGAAGGTGCTCTAAACCTCCATTTTCTCAAAATTGCCTGATTCAGGCCAGCAATAGGGTGAATTCCAAAATATTTACAAACAATGCTTGAAAAGAAATAAAATGACTATCTATTAACACACAAAGCTTTTAAAAACACTACTCTACATCCTACATAGGCCTAAATGCCTTGATCAATCCATTTTAGCACTGTTCTTGACAAAAAAGCAGAAAAAAATGGCACAAACACTGTTTTTCTTCAACTTCCAACAAAACAGTCCATACAAATGAACTTCGAACCTTACAAAAAGGTTGAGTCAACCTTTAAATATGCTTCTCAAATAGTTATTCTTCAAATGGGCACCTTTTGGCCACTCAAACTCAAAAAGAGCCTTTGCAAAAATTGTCAACAACTGCAAATATTGCCAAACTTCAACATTAGACTAAAACTTGCTATTCCTCACCTATGGTCAACATGACCTTTATTTGAAAACATAGAAAACATATAAAATTCCATGAAGGCAAACATCTAAACCATCAATTCACTCTTGAGCTCCTAGTGTTGCCTAGGTGCTCCGGCACCATTCTCCCCCTCTCAGCACAAACAACTAAGGAATTTTAGGAGAGATCAGAGACATTTCAATGCCTTGCTTCTTAAAGTCTGCTTCTTCTACCCAGGTAGCTTCAGATTCATGCTTGTTCTTCCATTTGACCAGATGCTCCATGTACATCTTGTGCCTTGTAGCCTTCTTCACTCTTGACTCCAAGATCTTCTCTGCTTGTAGCTTGTCTGGAGTTGGTAGTGTCATGTTGCTGACATCTTTGAATATCTCCCTGCTATTCTGATCCATGTCAGTGACTGTCCCCTTATACTTGATCAGATCAACCACATTAAACACTGGAGATATGCCTAGGTCTGCTGGTAATTCCACCTTGTAAGCATTCTTTCCATACTTGGCTAACACCTTGCATGGTCCCACTCTTTTCATCTGGATTTTGGTTGACATTCCCTTCTGTAATCTAGATTTGTTAAGGTGGACCATGACATAGTCCCCTACTGCAAATTGTACATCCTTCCTTGACAAATCAACTTTCTCCTTCAACTTTTGGGTTGCTGTTGTGACTGTTTTCTTGACCTGCTCCTAAATCTCTTTCATGGTCTGAGTGAAGTCCTCTGCATGTCCACTCCTTTGTTCCATAGATCCAAGGTCTCTGAGCTCACATATGCCTCTTGGGTGCATCTCATACACAACCTCAAATGGACTCTTCCCTGTGGTTCGGTTGACACTGTCATTATAAGTATACTCAGCTTGTGAGATAACCATATCCCATGTCTATCTATACTCCTTAGTTAGGCACCTTAAAAGATTACCAAGCACCCTGTTAACCACCTCTATTTGACCATCGGTCTGAGGATGGTAAGCTGATCCAAATGACAAATTTGTACCCAATCTATTACATAGAGTCTTCCAAAAGTGACTCATGAACTTCACATCTCTGTCAGAAACAATGCTCAAAGGCAAGCCATGGATCCTCACAACCTCCTTGAAGAAAAGATGAGCTATGTAGCTAGCATCATGAGTAGTCTTGCAAGGGATAAAATGACCCATTTTGCTAAATCTGTCTACCACTACATAAACACTATCAAAACCAGTCTTGGTCTTAGGAAGGCCTACCACAAAATCCATCCTCACACACTCCCATGGTTTGTTAGGAATGGGTAGGGGTTGATATAAACCAGCATTACTAGCTCCTCCCTTAGCTTTCATACACACCACACATTGTTCCACATACCTTCTAACATCTCTTGCCAACTTAGGCCAATAATAGAATCTTTGTACTAGCTCTAAGGTCTTATTTATGCCAAAATGCCCACTAAGACTACCATTATGCTTTTCCTGAATCAGATTTTCCCTCATTGAACCTCTTGGAACACATAACTAATTTCCCTTAAACAATAACCCACTTTGCAATGTATACTTAGAGTATTGGCTACAAAAATGGTTCTCAAAGTTAGAACATACCTTATAGACCTCTGAAAAGTCTTCATCTTCTCCATATAGATCCTTGAAACTCTCTATGCCAATGCTCTTGATCTGTATCTCTTGGACTATCAATAATCTCCTACTCAATGCATCTGCCACTTTGTTTAGCTGTCCCTTCTTGTGCTTGATGGGGAAGGTAAAAGCTTGGATGTATTCCATCCATTTCAAATGCCTATTACTCAACTTCTCTTGAGTGTTGATAAAACTAAGTGCTTGATTGTCAGTAAAGACCAAAAAATCCTTGGGTAGAAGGTAATGCCTCCATTTCCTAAGTGACTGAACCAAAACATAAAGTTCCAAGTCATAGGTTGAATATTTCTTCTTTGCTTCATTTATCTTTTCACTAAAGAATGCTATAGGTCTGCCCTCTTGACTTTGCACTCCTCCTACTGCCACTCCACTTGCATCACATTCAACGGTGAACAACTTGTCAAAGCTAGGTAATAGGAGAATTAGTTGAGTTTCCACTTCTTGTTTTAGTTTCACAAACCCTTTCTCAGCTTCTTGTGTCCACACAAACTTAGTTTTCAAACCACCCTTGATTGTGTCTAGAACTGGTGCACATATGCCACTAAAGTTCCTTATGAATATTCTATAGAATTGAGCCAATCCATGAAAACTCCTTACCTCTGTCCTTGTAGTTGGTGTAGGCCAGTTGAGGATGGCTTCCATCTTGCTTAGATCCATCTTTAATGAGCCTTTGGATACTACAAAACCCAAATAGACTAACTCTTGTTTAAAGAACTCACATTTCTCTAGATTGATTTCCAATTTCTCTTCTTGCAACCTTCTAAGAACTTTCTCCACATGTTTCAAATGATCTTCTACTGTCTTGCTGTATATAAGGATGTCATCAAGATACACTACCACAAATATCCCTGTAAAGTCCTTGAGTACTTCATTCATGAGTCTCATGAATGTGCTAGGGGCATTAGAGAGGCCAAATGGCATCACTCTCCACTCATATAACCCATCATTTTTCTTGAATGTTGTCTTCCACTCATCACCATCCTTAATTTTGATCTGATGGTAACCACTTTTAAGATCCAACTTTGTGAAGAACTGAGCACCTCCAAGACAATCCATCAAGTCTTCAATTCTAGGAATATGAAACATATACCTAATGGTGATCCTATTTATTTCTCTATAATCAGTACAAAGTCTCCACTTACCTCCCTTCTTGGTTGCTAAAACCACTGGCACTGCACATGGGCTGATGCTTTTTTGAATCAAGCCTTGATCCAATAATTCTTGCACTTGCCTAGCTACCTCCAAATTTTGATCTGGTGTAAGTTTGTAGGCTGCTTTGTTAGGTAATGAAGCTCTAGGTATGAAGTCAATTTGATGACTTATGGCTCTCTTTGGTGGTAGAGTTGCAGGGGTACCATCACTGACTATACTCTTGTACCTATCAAGCAACTTTTGGACTGCTTCTGGTAGGACTGTCTTTTCAGCCTTAGCTTCCTCCTTAGGTTGTAACATAACCACATATCCTTCATCCCCTTGATGTAGGTTCTTAAGGAACTCTTTTCCACTGCTCAACATGATGTTTGGTGCCTTTGACTGTCTTTCATCTTCTTCTAACAGTGACTACAGTTTGAAGGTTCTTCCATCCTTCTTGAATGAGATGGTGTTCTCTTCCCCATCATAAATGGCACTTCTGTCATATTGCCATGGTCTGCCCAGTAGTAGATGGCATGCATCCATGGGTAATACATCACAAACTAACTTATCTTTATACCCTCCAATAGAAAATTCCACTGTTACTTGCCCATTAACTAAAACACTCTGCCCTTTGTTCAACCATGTGACCTTGTAAGGGTTAGTATGAGGTACCTTCTCTAATTTTAGTTTCATTACTACCTCCTCTAAGATGATATTATCTGTTGAACCTGAATCTACTATGACCTTGCACACTTTTCCAAGTATCTTGCATCTTACTCTAAATAGAGCTCTCCTCTGTTTTGGTTCTTCCTTAACCAGTTGTCTGATCAAAACCTTGTTGAACATCAAATTCTCTCCTATCTCAGATTCTATATGACTGACCTCAAATTCCTTGGGACTCATGGTGTTGTCTTGTGCATAAGCCACTCTCTTTTCATTGCTTGATGAGGATGCTTTCTCCAGGCATCTATAAGCAGGGCGACCTATTTGATTACAATGATAACACTTCATGTTTGCAAAATAAGAACTGCTCCTGCCTGCTTCTCTTCCTCTGTTTGAACCTCCTTGAGGTCCTCTACCCCTATTATATCCACCTCTGGAAGATGTTTCACCTCCATGCTCAGTGAGTTTAGATTCTCCTTGATTTCTTTGGTCACTACCTCTACCTTGGTAGCCACCACGCTATCCTCTTTGATCTCTTTGATCTCTACCTTTGCCTCTACCCTTAGAAGCCTGATCTTGCTTCCTCTTGTCCCTTTCCTCAATCTTAATAGCCAATTGGTAACATTGATGTACTATTTTAGGACTCAAAAGAGCCATCTCCTCTTGGATGTTCCATTTCAAACCATTAAGGTATATAGCTACCTTGAGACTCTCATCCTCTATCACATTAGATCTCACGCAAAGTTTTTGAAACTCCTCAGTGTAAGTGTTTACATCTTGGTCTTTCTACCTTAGACTTTTCCTCTTCTTGTGCAATTGAATCTCATAGTCATCTAGCATGTAGGCTTCTTTCACCTTGGCAACCATTCCTTTCCAAGTTGATATGGGTTGTTTGCCTTCTTTTTCCCTTTCTGTCTGAATGAACTTCCACCATGTCAAGGTTGATCCTCTCAATCTTGACTTAGCAACCTTCACCTTCTATGCTTCAGTGACTCCATCACACTCAAAATGATTTTCCATGCCTTCTATCCAATCCATGGCTAGGTCAGCTTCCATCTTTTCACTAAAAAGTGGCATGCCTTCAAGTGCTTTCCCACTCAAAGCTTTCAATGCCTTCAAGAAAAGCTCCTCCTTCAAAACAGGGTCAGGTTCAGGGGTCTTATCTTCCTCTGCAACCTCTTCTTCCTTAGGGATCCTTCCCTCAAACTGTGCACTCCTCACTGCTTGCTCAAGTTGGGCTATTCTTTCCCTCAATTGTTTATTGTCTTCGTCCTACTCTTCAACCATCTTGGCTAGTTCTGCATTTGTCACCATGATGGAAGAATTACTAGACTCAACCTCTGACATACAAGACTCTTTCCCAAATCTTTAACTGGCTTTGATACCAATCTGATAGGGAGAGGGGTTGGAGGAATCAATCATTGATTCCTACTCTAGGCCTTTCCTTATAAGACCTCCTTGGTGTTTTGCTTCACCAATCTAACCCATAGGACCCTACTCATGACTAGGAACCCTTGGTTTGTCTGCCCAACCCCTCTTCCATCACAAACTCCAACCACCAAGTCCACCTTGGTTCATTGCCACAACTCTTCCTTAGCCTTTACACCATACTAAAGACCAATCTTCCTCAACAATCCATTAACTCTTGCAGGGGTGGTGAGATGTCATAAAAGGCCTCAAACTATCCTCCAATGGTTTTTTAAAGTTCACCAAGTCTACATCCATCCATCGCTCCCATCAAACTTACACCTAGGGGTTGGAAGGCTAGTAGCCTTTGAGCCCCTATTAGGTCTCCTTCACCAACAAAACAGGTTATAACTCACAAATCTCAAAAGGACTCCCCAAGCTGTCTTCAAGGTTTCTAGTCCATTTGAATCCCTCTCAAATATTTTCAAGGTCTTGTGCCCTAACTATCCGTACAGTGCTCAATCTTGAAAATGGACTTTCTATAGGGTTTCAAGCCTTTCCTAGTAGTTTTCAAACTTCCAACTTTTTTACACACCAAATGGACAGATGGAGCCTTATCCTTCATTTAGCAACAAGGTAACACACCACCCTAACTCCTAGAAGAAAATCATCCATATTTGATCACCCCTGCAAGAAATGTGACCTGCACAACAAACTTTTCCTAGTCGGACCTGCACTGGCTCACCTAGGGCATCATCTTGCTAGCAACTCTTGCAACCACACAACTCCTAAATTCTACCATATGTACAGGCATGGAGTCTAGGAACATTTCCCAAAATGTCATACAATTTGTATGATGGGAAGGTGCTCTAAACCTCCATTTTCTCAAAACTACCTGATTCAGGCCAACAACAAGGTGAATTCCAAAATATTTACAAACAATGCTTGAAAAGGAATAAACTAACTGTCTATTAACACACAAATCTTTTAAAAACACTACTCTACATCCTACATAGGCCTAAATGCCTTGATCAATCTATTTTAGCACTGTTCTTGAGCAAAAACCAGAAAAAAATGGCACAAACACTATTTTTCTTCAACTTCCAACAAAACAGTCCATACAAATGAACTTCCAACCTTACACAAAGGTCGAGGCATCCTTTAAATATTCTTCTCAAATAGTTATTATTCAAATGGGCACCTTTTGGCCGCTCAAACTCAAAAAGAGCCTTATTTTGCAAAAAATGTCAACAACTGCAAAAATTGCCAAACTTCAACATTAGACTAAAACTTGCTATTCCTCACCTATGGTAAACATGAAATTTATTTGAAAACATAGAAAAAATCTAAAATTCCATGAAGGAAAACATCTAAACCATCAATTCACTCTTGAGCTCCTGGTGTTGCCTAGGTGCTCCTACACCAACAACTCATGAGGCTCCTACATGAATATCAAAATAATGCCTATTAAATATGAAATATCAAGATTGGTATGAGTTAGAAAGATGGGATTGTGAACACATTATTTGTACAATGTACCAATGACCAATGGTGTAGTATATTAAACCTCAAGTTTAATTCCAAGTAGAAAGGGAGTCATAGATGGCTTACAATCAAACATGTGAAATTGAGCAAGTAGATCAAGAGTATACTTGGGTTGTGTAGGAGTGATTCTTGAGTAAAATTCTAAAATATCAATACCAAGGAAATAATGCAATAAAACCAAGTTTTTCAAGTCAAATATGTCTTGTAAAGCTAACTTTACTGCTGCAATAATGGATGAAGATCTCTCGATGATCAAAAGATTGCCAAAATAAAGAAATAGTATCAGTAGTGAATCATCCTATATTGCAAGAGATAAATTATGATTTGAATGACAGTAAGTGAAAATTGAAGCTAAGAGGAAGGAATCCATCCTAGTGTATGAAGCCCAAGGGACTTGTTTGAGGTCATAGAGGGATTTCCTAAGTTTTCAAACTAAGGAAAAATATTAAGCAAACCTTGGTGGTTTTTCTATGTAGCCTCAAGGTCTCCACGGAGAAAATCACTCTTCACATCCATCTAGTGCACATCCCAACCATGGTTTGCAACTATAGAAAGATTAATTCTTGTTGAAGTCATTTTGGCATCGAGTACCAAGGTATTTGTGTAGTCTATGGTAACAAATTATTAAAAAACAATTGGAAACCAAACGTACATGATCTTATTCTTATCAACCAATCCATTTACAATATAATTTGTCATAATATATCCACCTACCCTACCTTAAGAGGCGAACTCAAGTCCCAAGTGTTATTTTTTATTAAGGAAGCATATTCCTCATCTATAGCAGTATCCCACTTGAGTATGCCTAATACCTCTTGGAATGTCTATGGGTAAGAGGTTGAAATAAAGAAAGCATGTGGCCCACTTTGATAGTATGATCATGTACATATTCCATCAATTGTATTCCCTACACAAATACCTACACTCTAAAGTTCTTGTCTAGCCCAAATAGGGTGAAAATTGGGTGAGTCATGTATTGAAACATCATCATGAAAAACATGTCTAGAAGTGGATGAATATGACTCCCTACCACTATCCTCACTATAAAAATTAAAAGAAGATGATCTTATGAATCAAGAATTTGCTATGGATGATTTGATTTATCAAAAGAATCATCAAACCCAAGTGAGTCCATAATAGAAGGTGAAATGTCAAGTATAGAGTTGATATGACTCTTCATGAACTTAACACTCCTCTTAATGTACAACTCATGTGTGTTTGGGTGGAGTAGGTGATAACCTTTCACACCATCTAGATAACCTACAAAGATGTAAGGTTTGGATTGTGGTTATATTTCCTTATGATTCTTCTTCAATATAGGTCCCATGGTTGAATATTCAAAGGCCTCAAAGTACTCAAATGATGGTTTCTTATCTTTTTAAGCTTCAAAGAGAGTGATTCCCTTCAGGGATTAGTGAGAAACTTAGTTATGAATGTAGCAATTTTAGGAGATTTCTTCTACCCAATACTATGGTGTAGGGCACTCAAAGTGTATTATGAAATTAGCCATCTCTTTTGAGGATTTATCCTTACATTCTAGAAAACCATTTTATTGGGGAGTATAAGGAACTACACTTTGCAAGTCTATCCCATTTGATGTACAAAATTTCTCAAATTTGTTGTTGGCATACTCACCCTTGTTATCAATTGAAAGATTCTTGATGACTTTTCTTAACTATTTTTTAGTAAGATCCTTGAAGTCTTGAAATTTGTTGAAGACTTCATTTTTGTCAAAATAGATCCATGTGTATAAGATAAATAATATAGAAAAGTGAGAACATACATTTCCTTAGTGAAAAATAGATGGGGAAATGCACATAATACATCATTGTAAACAAGCTCCAAATCCTTTGTAGCCATCCATTATTTTCCTTTGTCAAAATTCTCTTTAGAATGCTTCCACGGGTATAATCCTCATTAAAATCCTTAGATAATCTAAATCTAGGAAACCTTATAACCATATCCTATTGAATTATTTGCTCAAGGTAGTGTTAGTTAAGGCATGCAATAATTTTCTAACTCCATCTAAATAATTAAGAAATTTTGTAGGAGGAACATCACATGCAAAGTGAGAGAAGGAACGTATAACCTAGATTGGTAATCGTCCCTTCTCAAAGCTAGCAAATTGTTGTTTGCAACTATTTAATCTCAACTAGGTCTAGAGAAAAATGAAATTCCATGCCCTTCACTATATTATGCTACTCTAATAGGATATTAGCTAAAAAAGAGAGTACAATTAGAATATTTTTGTATTTTCCATTTTTAACTTTAGCATACCCTCTCCCTACAATTGATGTTGGAGTGTCATCACCAAAAGTGAAAAAAGAAATACTATAATTCTCTAAGGAAGAAACTCAACATGTAAGGAACCCATATCATGTGAGGAACTTGAGTCAATGATCCAAGATAAAGTTGTTTATAATGATGAACTAGAAACTAGGGCCTTGTCCTTAGATTTCTCTTTATATTTTTCCTTTAATTTAGTAGATTCTTGAGTTGATGATTTTTTTTTTTATAGATTTAGATGACCCTATGTTGTGTTTCCCAAGAAGATGCGAAAGGTGGTCAATATGCTTCTTCAGACATTTGTGATCATCATGCCCAAGTTTCTTACAATAGGAAAACTTAAATTTTCTTTCTTAGGTTCCCCTTGGTTTGAAGAAGAGTTTGTGGTAGTTTGGGAGGATTTAAATTTCTAATCTTTCTTAATCTCTTTTTCCTTTTAAGTGTTTTCTTCTCTTTATTTTTTGAAGCTTGTTGTTTCCCATTCTCAACAATGAGGGCATGAAGTTTAAATGAATAATTCAATGTTCCCATCTATATTAATTATTGTACTCCCTAGTTAAGTTGAAAATGATGTTATATAGAGAAGGAATTTTCCATGTGGCTTCAATAACCATTTTTGCATCATAGAAGGTAGATACAAACACACAATAATTAGGACCTAATTTGGAGAGCATATAAAAAATTAGTTGATCCTATTTTTTCTCCATTCCATATTATTTTAACTACAACCTTAATGATTTGAATTTACTGAAGTTTTCAAGTGTGTCAAAGGGACAGGGGATCAAAATTATGAGCTCATTCTCCAACTCATGAGTTTTCATTTCATCCATCTTCTCTTAATATTTTTTCTATAGCAATTCAAATTCCATTGGGTGTGTTCAAGGACTTTACATGAAAGAGGAGTTCAAAAGATACATTAATACATAGGAATCCAAAGGCTTGATCACATTTGTTAAACCATTTATAAATTTATCTTCTTTCATAGTAGATTATTTCTCAAATCTTATTATAATTGTGTACATCCCTTTGTTATTTAGCACAATTTGTACTTTTATTTTCCATTCATTATAATTAAAGGGTGTTAAAGGGGTCTCTGTCTTATTTGAATCCATGTTTTGAAGTAATTTTTTTGAGATAGTAAATGCAAAATTAAAATATAGAAGGAAATGTAGAAGTACACATGACACAACATGAAACACCCCCCTTGATTCAATACTGTGAGCACCCCCTAGATTTTGTCACTTTGTAAGTTTAGTGCATAGACATGTCTAAAGGAATTTAAAATAACACATTATAATTTTAGAGAAATGGTGTTTCCAATGGACCAACCATAAAAATATTCACTTCTAAAAAAAATAACACTCAATTTTGAATTACTAATCAAAAGTTATAACATTTTTCCTATTTTCCTATGTTGCTCAAGTTTAATTTGCACTCAAAACATAAAATTATATTTTGAATTGAAATTGGAGAGGGGGTTGAAGTTAAGCCCTTAATTTTAGCTAGCTTGGGCTTTAAGCACTCATTCGAATCTATCATATGATAGGGGCTAGCCTCTTTGATGGGTGCTCCTCCCCTTGCTAATATAATGGGGGTGTGAATGTTGACCTTAGTAGTTTGAAGACTTTTATTAATAGTATCACCAAGTCCTCTATGCTTAATTTTATTTCTTCCTACATATCTATGTGTAGATTTGTGACCTATGTATAGGTTTGTGGCTTCACCTGACTTCTCAAAAAGAATCAACAAACAGGTTTTCTTCATTGGGCAAGAAGAAAAACTAGTTCATCGATCAAGAGAAAAGACAACTTGCTTTGGTTCTATGACTTCTACACCCACCATGAGGGGAGAAGGGGAGATTATACCTTAATACACCTTTTCAAATGACTTGTGCAAGGTGTATCAAGTGTGTTAGTTTCATTTGAAATATATTCCTATATGGATTAGGCCTTCACACACCTTCAAAGTGCTACACTTTAGATTTGAGGCTTAATAAAACCTTCCCTCACCATTGTGCCATAGAAAAATGGCCTCTTGTCATTTTCATGGTCTTTTAGGTCTTGTTTCATCATGTTTTACATGTTTTGTCTTAATTTTATATTGCAACAAAGCTTGAACATGCTTATTTTAAATGCTAATATTAAATAATGAAGTCTTGTGAATGTGTTGTGAAGTGTTGTAAGACATTTCTACATTATTCTAGACTATGTAATACAATTCACTTAAAAATCATAATTTGACACATCGGCAAGTCCTATTTTAAAGTGTTGTTAAGTCTTGTATCAAGATTCACGCTTTTCTAGGCATTTCCCCCTTATTTACACTTTTCGTATGTCTTATTGGACCTCCTTATACACTCATATGCTTTATTTAAGTGTATTTTTGAATAATACCCCAACACACAACATTAAGTGAAACTTAATTCCTGACATTTTAACACACCTCCAAGGAGTGACCCATTCGCCATGGGTGGCGAATGAGTCCACCTTGACATAAAATTCAAAATAATTTCAAATTTCTTTGAGGATTTATTCAATTTTACACTTGATGTTGGCCTGTGATGATGTATTAATGGGTACTAAGACACATGAATTGTATAAATAAGCTAATTTCACCTCATTTTACATCCATCCAAAATCTCCAAGCATCCATCAAGTATTCAAGCATTCATTAAATCATTTATTTAAGTATTTTGCAATAGATCATTAAGCAATCATTGAAGTATCTTGGAGTAGCCATTGACATTGATTCGAGTCTACATCTTCAAGGGTTTTGTGGTAAGTTGTAGTAAATTTATGTTATTCATTTATCCTTTCCCTTGCATTTCAATTATTTTCATTGGGTTTGAGTACCAAAGTGGGGTTTGACCAAGGCAAACCCCTATTTGCTAACCCTTCAACATTTTCCCCCTTTTTGAATGTGTTATTTTATAGATTTAAAAAGTCTAAAAGGTGTTGAAAAGTGGAACCAAGTTAGTTGATCTCTTCAAGACATTACATCATCTTTTCTTGTCTTTTGAGTGCTTTCTATCTGTTTTCAACATAATCTGACCTCGGTAACCCGACATTCAAGATTTGATAGATTTGATGTTGCAGATTTGCTAACTGCACTTTCTAAAATCTAGGATTGAACTAATTCACCACCCTTGGTGAATGAGTCCACCTTGACATCAAAAATCAAGATTTTGTCAAATCTGGGATCCTGATAGACAAAAACTAGTTTCTAATAGTTTTCACCTGTAGGTGGACTGATTCACCACCCTTGGCGAATGAGTCCCATAGTGAATTATTTTTGATCTTAATGTACCTTCCATACACTTCAACAACTTCAATTCCAGTCCAGGTGCACTCAGATTCAACCCTGTACTTTCCATTTTGCATTATTTCATCAATTTTCATGTTGTTTGCATATCACAGTGTTGTTTCCAAAATTGCATAAATCTTAGTTTTGCATTCATTTAGTTTAGTTTCAAATCATAAATTGCATTTAGTTAGGATCATTTAGGCACTAAATCACTACACATCTCATAATTGAATGAACTTGTGAGATTTTTGGCCTCAATCTCTCTCCTTTTAAGTGAAAAACCTTGAAAGTGTTAGAGGGATCCTTGAGTGCCCAAAACACCTGGTTCATTTGGTTGACTCTAACTTTTGAGAACTTTGCACCTTCTATTTTCATTAGTCTTTCATCTTAAATTTCACTTTGCATTGCAATTCAATTAGGGTATTGATTTGTTTTTGCATTTTAGAAGTTCTTTTGTTTGCATTAGTAAAAGATCACTTAGATTCTCGTTATTGCATGTCATATAAACTAAAAAATTAGAACATTTTACATTCTATATTATTCATTACATTCTAATTTTGCATTACATTCATCTAAAATTCTTGAAAATCACAAAAAAATTGCATAGTTGGACTCATTCGTCACCTAGGGTGAATCAGTCCTTTTATGGTTTTTCAACATTTGTTTTCTATATTTTTTGCAATCTTTCCTGCATTCTATTTTCTACAATTTTCATTCTATTATAGTTAGCGGTAGTTTGAATAGTTATTAAGCATTTACATACTTTAGATTGTCTTGCATCTGAGTCACTTTTCCCCTCCGTAGTACTTGTATGAGTGTTTGGTATTCCATTGATAATACTTTGGTAAGAAGAAGTTATAGACTCATGGCCTCTCATGATAGCACTTTCGTTGTGGACCTTGGGATCTCACAAGCTCTTACTCCTAGTATGGACAATGGAGGATTAGGCACTGACAATACTACTATGCCTTCACCCTTTCACCAAATCCAAGATGAAACTCAAAACAATTCTCAAGATAGGATTAACATTCATAAAGAATTTGCACACTGACAAGATGACTTGACTCTTGAGAATGTGTCTAAAACTGCAATACTTGCCATTGATAACTTTCATCGGTTACTTGAACATGATGATGGTTTGACCGTCCTAAGAAAGATTGCTAGGATTTGTAATAAACATGCTCCTCCTAATAATCAATCTGCAATCCCTCCTGTTAATGAAGGAGGATCCCAAGTTCCTCCCCCTTCAACCATTACATCTATTCCACCCTATGCCCCACCACAAGTCACTACTACTTTACAACAGGTTAGTTATATGACTTCTTCTTTCATAGTTCCATCTAGCATTCTTTCTTCACTTGTGGCATCCCAAATCCCTTCAACCACCTTCATACCTCCTAATACTCCTTTCACTTCACCTACCATTCCTCATACTCCATCACCCTTTTCCCTTCCATCACAACCTACATACCATGATCTTGTTATTACCCAACTCCTTAACAAAATATCATCCATGCAACATCCAATTGATTCCATTAGCCAAGGTCAATCTGCTCCTATTACATATCATGTCCATAGTAGTCCATTATCCTTAGAGATTTTGTGTACCCCATTGCCATAAGGGATAAAAATATCTTGATTTGAGAAATATAGAGGTAAAAGAGATCCTATTAACCATGTTAATGCCTTCACAGCCTTATGTAGTGACTTTTTCCTCAATGAAAGACTCTTGGCCAAGCTCTTTCCTAGGACCTTAAAATATAGTGCTTTAGAATGGTTTTCAAATTTTCCTAATCATTCCATTCACTCCTTTAATGAGTTAGTGGATGACTTCATAAGCCATTTCCAAGCTCATATGCAACCTAAGAAAAGTATGACCAATCTCATGTGATGTAGACAAAACACAGATGAAAAGATTACTGATTTTATTTCAAGTTATCAATTTGTTCATTCCCAAATTGATATTAAGATTCTTGATGCACATCAATAGAAGATGTTCATTGAGAATTTGCATAGAAACCTTCAGGACAAGTTAATGATGATGAAATTCCCCTCATTCATGCATTTATGCATGACTTTGTGTGAAAATCATAATTTAGTTTCAAGTCATGATTCCCAATCCACTTCTAGCCAAACAGCAAACCTGAACACAACAATAACAACCAAAACAATAATAATAATCAAAACTTTCAACAACTGAATAAAAGCTTTTTACAATTCAATCCACCTTCGCAACCACAACCTACTCAACCCGTTCAAAATTCCATGGCTGCTATTAAGTCAGTTGTGCCTTATCAATATGGGGACCCTAATAGACAATTCACTTCTTTACCCGACTCCCTCCATAATACCATGAACCAATTACTCGAAAAACACATGCTCACTTTTCCACCCGTTTGTCTGCTTGATCCAAACCAACCATTACCACCCTCTTTTTGACCTAATGCTTATTGTCACTTCCATTGTCATAATGGGCATGACACTGAACATTGCAAGCGTCTCAAAAATCTTGTTCAAGACCTCATTGATTCAAGACATTTGACCATCATGGATAGAAGTAACAAATCTGTTACACCACCTAATCAAAACTTGCAAATTTTCACCAACCCTATGCCTAAACATACAACTTCATTTGTCAAGGCTAGTGAACCTTAAAAGACCGATGTAATGACTATTGATACACATACTGAACAACATGACATATCTCCCATGGATGTTAAACGTAGTCCCATGAATGATCTTGTGGCTACAATAGACGTTATCCCTCGTAAGGGAAATATTCATAAATCTCTTGATATTACCTTTTCTGATAAAGATATATTACCAAAACTTCTTGACGGTCCTCTCTACATAGCTGGAAGAATTTATGATAAGGCCCACTAATGGGATACTAATAGATCCCGCTTGTGGTGAAAATGTGATCACAAAGGAGTTCTTGGTATTACATAATTTATATCAAGATGAATATGATAAAGCAACTGCATGGATAAAAACTCATAATGGTTTTTCTTTCCCTACGATCGGATCAATCATACTACCTTTACAAATAGGACTGAAAACACTTGATGTGAGATTTTCTATTATTTCACAATCTGACCAATTTCATTTGCGCTTAGGCCACCCTTGGCTTCGCTCAAATAAAGTGGTCACCTTAGTCATTCATAAGTGTTTAAAGTTTCCACATGATAATGAATTTTTTACCGTCCATCATAGCTGATTCAATCCCTTATCATCCAAAGGTAACTTTTCTCTAGAAGCCTTTTGGCCCGAACCGATTGAACCTATCACACCTAGAAAAGACTTCTTCTTCATCACATACCAAAAATTTTAAGCTAAAAGGATTGTTGAATTGTCTCTTAGTGGTGTTTCCCTGCCCACTTCTAAATCTCTTATTATTGATGAAACCATGCATGACACTCCCTCAAACAATAATCAACCTTTACCCACTTTGTCATACCCTGATTCTTCAACCCCTTCATCCAAACGACCTAGAGAGGTTGAGAATAGCCCAACCTTGCAACCTCACTTTAAACAAGTTTACAAAGTTAAAGAGAAAGAGATTGATCCACCTCCTTTTGAAATGAAAGAGCCTCAAGTTGATCAATCCTTCTTAACACCACAACAAATTCAAAATAGATTTAGACGCAACCAAGCTGCTAGAAAGCGTTGACCACATTGTTGTTTTCTCACTAGACAATCAAAATCTAAAACAAACAAAGAAAATCAACCTCCCCCTTTGTCAGAAATAATTCCCAATAATCCCCTTGACATACCACACAAACATTCATCCCCTTCACCTCAAAAACCCGAACCTACTTCCAACAAACCTTTATTGATTCACCCCTCTTTGGAGATCACTCTTTGTCCTCCTGTAGTCATTAATCTTGATGAGGATGATAACAAATAGGTAGCTAAAATTGATGAGGAGGTGCATACTAATTTGAATGCTTTATTTTCCTCTTCTATAAGCCTAGATGACAAATCTCTTATACCAAGTGTGCAACCTGGTGACTCTCCTAGTATGGCACTTGCAATTCCTCCATTGGATAGCCAACCTCCTTTACAATTTGATGACCATGATTGGGAGGTGGATGACCTATTAGATGGTTGATTTTCCTTTGCCTTGCTAGCTTCTTTATTTACTATTCTCTTGTACATTATTTTCCATGTACGTATCGTGTTCCCCCATATCGCGAGTTCAATGTTATTTTCTCTCTTTGTAAACTTCTTCTATTTGTATCTCTATTCTTCTATATGTCGTAAATTGGATTTTTCCTTTTTGTTTTGTGTTGATCCTTTGGGGATGACATAAAGCATAGAGAGGCCCTTATTCTCTTCCATGTTGACCGACAAGGTCTCTTTTCTTTTTCCTTGTTTTTTCTTGTGTTTTTCCTTTTGGGGATTATGCAAGGCATTGAGACTGAAATGTCTCCTTCATGTTGACCCAAAAGTCTTTTTCTTTTGTCTTTTTGCTTGTATTTTCCTTTTGGTGATGATGCAAGGTGTTGAGATCTGTTGAGATCGCAATTAATCTTCCATGTTGACCCAAAATGAATATTTCTTTTACTTTTTATTTTTCTCTTTGTGTCATTCTTCTTGTTCTATGTCTTCGGGGGATGATGATAGTTCCACGCTCTTTCATAAAAAACATTGTAGCATAGAACATACTGACCCTAAATACATAGATCCCTTATGTGTTTTGGTGTGTTTTCTTTTGTGGGGGGAAACTCCCTTTCATTTTATTTTACTCTCTTTTCATTCTCCTTGACATGACGAAGCTTAACTTTGAAACATATGACTTGGCATAGAGCTTTCCTAGTTGGCTCTCATGTATTGTTTTTATTTTTGCATTTTATTTCTTCTACTTTAAAGTAATTGCTCATGAATGAGGTGTAGCAATTACTTTAAAGTGGGGGGCATACAACACCATATTTCACTTTGCGTTCTTTGTGTAGTTTTTTCATTTATATGATGTGTTCATTACTTTATGGATGACATTGGGTATGATGTCCTTCATAAGTGTGATCTCTCTTAGCATAATATATTCCTCTTAGTGGTTTGATACGACACACTGCATCCCCTAAGTTGTGAATCTAATATTCTTTGATTGGTCCTCTCTTGGAGACATTAGATACAATGTTCCCTAAGTGATTGACCTTACATAAGCTGAACAAGACTCCCTTGAACAAACTTTTACATTACATTTTTACAATTGTTGCATTTTTCATTTGACCACCTTGCATAACACAACTTGCATGCCTGTTGTGCTGTCCTATTTTATTCATGAGTTATAACCACACGGATTTTTTCTTGTCTCATAAAATTTTTTAAACCAACATTTACATTTGCATTTCCTTTTTGTGTCACCTTGTTAAACTTACCAGGTGGTATAAGTTTGGCATGGTTTAGTGGGAAGCCCAACTAGCGACATGACTTTTCCCCATAGTCACTTTTGTGTTTTTGAGTGAATTCCAACTAGTGTATGTTACTCTTTTCTTTTTATGTTTTTGGCCCTTCTCACCCCACAGATGATCCAAAAGTCTGTGGGCCTAGAGTGAGTACACATCTTCTCTTCTCGCCTAGATCCGATTCACAAACATGTTGGATCGATGATCAAAGTTTCATTTAATTTCTCAACACTTGTGTGTTCCTTTGTTCTTATTTTTGGTTTACCATCGGATCTTCATCCTGGGGGCTTGATCATCCCCCCTACTTGTTGTTATTCCATCTTGCTAACATAAGTGCATTTGAACCCTTCTCCTTTTGATGTTCATGACTACTTTAGTGTGAGTCCGAAGTAAGTTCTTCCTCTCACTAAAGTGGGGGCTAAACGTGTCGTAGAAAAATGGCCCCTTGTCATTTTCATGGTCTTTTAAATCTTGTTTCATCATTTTTTACATGTTTTGTCTTAATTTTATATTGCAACAAGGCTTGAACATGCTTATTTTAAAAGCTAATATTAAATATTGAAGTCTTGTGAATGTGTTTTGAAGTGTTGTAAGACATTTCTACATTATTCTAGACTCTATTTATTACAATTCACTTAAAAATCATCATTTGACACATCAACAAGTCCTATTTTAAAGTATTGTTAAGTCTTGTAATCAAGATTTGTGCTTTTCTAGGCATTTCCCCCTTATTTACACTATTCTTATGTCTTATTGGACCTCCTTATACACTCATATGCTTTATTTAAGTTTATTTTTGAATAATACCTCGACACACAACATTAAATGACATTGAATTCCTGATACTTTAACAAACCTCCAAGGTGGGACCCATTCACCATGGGTGGCGAATGAGGCCACCTTGACACAAAATTCAAAATAATTTCAAATTTCTTTGAGGATTTATTCAATTTTACACTTGATGTTGGCCTGTGATGATGTATTAATGGGTACTAAGACACAAATTGTATAAATAAGATAATTTCACCTCATTTTACATCCATCCAAAATCTCCAAGCATCCATCAAGTATTCAAGCATTCATAATAGCATTTATTCAATTATTTTGCAATAGATCATTAAGCAATCATTGAAGCATCTTGGAGTAACGATTGACATTGATTTGGGTCTACATCTTCAAGGGTTTTGAGGTAAGTTGTAGTACATTTATGTTATTCATTTATCCTTTCCCTTTCATTTCAATTCTTTTCATTGGATTTGAGTACCAAAGTGGGGTTTGACCAAGGCAAACCCCTATTTGCTAACCCTTCAACATTTTTCCCCTTTTTGCATGTGTTATTTTGTAGATTTAACATGTCTAAAAGGTGTTGAAAAGTGGAATCGAGTCAATTTATCTCTTCAAGACATTACATCATCTTTTCTTGTCTTTTGAGTCCTTTTTGTTTGTTTTCTATAGAATCTGACCTCGACAACCCCACATTCAAGATTTGATAGATCTGATGTTGCAAAGTTGCTGACTATACTTTCTAAAATCTAGGATTGGATTGATTCACCACCCTTGGTGAATGGGTCCACCTTGACATCAAAAATCAATATTTTGTCAGATTCGGGATCTTGATAGATAGAAACCAGTTTCCAACAATTTTCACCTATAGGTGGACTAATTCGCCACCCTTGGAAAATGAGTCCCACACTAAATTTTTTGTGATCTTAATCTACCTTCCAGACACTTCAACAACTTCAATTACAATCCAGGTGCACTTAGATTCAATCCTATACTTTATGTTTTGCATTATTTCTTCAATTTTCTTGTTGTTTGCATATCACAGTGTGTTTCATAGCATTGCATAAATCTTTGTTTTGCATTCATTTAGTTTAGTTTCAAATCATCAATTTCATTTAGTTAGGATCATTTAGACACTACATCACTACACATCTCATAATTGAATGAACTTGTGAGCTTTTTGGTCCAATCTCTCTCCTTTTAAGTGAAAAACCTTGAAAGTGTTAGAGGGATCCTTGAGTGCCAAAAACATCTGGTTCAACCATGTCATGCTCAACTGACACAAACCATATATGGCCCCTACAATCAAAGAATTAAGTTTTTTTTTTCCCATCCTCTACATATTCTCAGAGATGTAGAGAATTCTACACATTTCTTTATAGGACACATAGAAACACATCAAAACTCTATATACACAAAAAACCAAAATTGCATGCAATTGGTGTTTCAATAACTAACTCAACACATAATACTAAACCAAAAATCAAATTTTAGATCAAATTTGATACAATGTGAGAATTCCAAGAACCTTGGATTGAATTTTATTATTGGTCAAGTAGCAAAAGTCAAAAAATTGGACACTTAGGTACCTATGAGATGAATTAGCTACACAAAATATACAAAAGAGACTAGATAAAAGTGGATACCAAGACTAATATCATTAACCCATGAAATGAGTGTACATATAGGAGAGAGGAAAAAATTGACTCCTAGAATATTGGAGAAGACTAGGCGGTCAACTCCCACTAACTAGGACTAATGGTGAGTTAACTTCCTCAAGACTCACAAGAGGTGTTAAGCTAACTCTAACTAGTTGGACACCTAAGTAGGCTTAACACCATGTGAAAATATCCATGTGCATAATATGCATGTAATAATATATTTACTAACGTTAAATTTCAATGTGCATTTTACATATAAATTTATGTTTGTTACTTTTTTAAATTTTAAAGGAAAAATATTTGTCATCAATGAGGGTAAATTTGTAATGGATTTGTGACCGTTTTTGTTAATGATGTATGATAATTTTGAAGGGTTTTAAAAATGGTTATCTATTTTTATAATTTTGGTTTGGATTTTCAAGGGTTTTAAACTATTTTTTTATTTCTATTTCTTGTTATTTGTAATGGCTATGTGTCTTTTTTTGTATGCCAAAATATTGCCTTAGTTTGGGTACTGTCCAATCCTATTACGAAAAATATAGATTTTTATTATAAAATCTTGGTACATGAATTTAGTTGGAAAAAATATATATTTTAATAGGAATGTAACCACAAAACTTTGAAGTGACCTTATTCATTTTCCTATTATGTGGAATCTTCGATATAAAATGAAACATAAGGTATATACTAGCATATATATATATATAAAATACGTTGAGAGATATACTAGATATAAAACATGTCGATATGTCTCGAGGCGTTGAGTTTTTTCAACTTTAATTTTTATTAAAGCTTAATGATGAAAAAATTAAATTCCTTGAGACATCTTGGCATATTTTATATATATGATATCTCTTGGCGTATTTTATATATATTATTAATATAACATATATATGCTAGTAGTAGTCATGGCATGCGTCCTAACCCTCTTTGAGTCCTAACCCTACTTGAGTCCTAACCTTAACCCCAATCCTAACCATAGCTTTTACCCCAAGCTATATCGTATAACCCTAATGTTAACCCTAACCCTAATTGAAACTTAACCCTAAACATAATTAAACTCTAATCAAGAACCCTAACCCTATCATAACCCTATCCCTAATTGAACCCTAACCTTAATTAGACTCTAGCCTTAATTGAACCCCAACTCTAACCCAAACCCTCTTTGTTCCTAACCCTCATTTTTAACCCTAACCCTAGTTGAACCATAACCCTCACCTTAACACTAACCCTAACCCTAATTGAAGCATAATCCTTTTAAAACTCTAGCTGTAATTGAACCCAAACTCTATTTTTTCCTAACCCTAGTTGAGTCCTAACCCTAACCCCAATCATAACCATAACCTTTACCCCGAGCTATATTGTATAACCCTAATGTTAACCCTAACCCTAATTGAAACTTAACCCTAACCATAATTAAACTCTAATCAAGAACCCTAACCCTATCATAACCCTATCCCTAATTGAAACCTAACCTTAATTAAACTTTAGTCCTTATTGAACCCCAACTCTAAACCAAACCCCATTTGTTCTTGACCCTCACCTTAATCCTAACCCTAATTGACCCATAATCCTTATTAAACTCTAGCCCTAATTGAACCCAACACTAACCTAAACTCTAGCCTTGATTGAACCCAAAATCTAACCCTAATTTAACCCTAACCTTAACCATAGTTGAACCCAAACACTAACCATAACCTTAAGTGAACACTAACCCTAATCAAACCTTAACCCTAATTAAACCCAAACCCTAATTGAATGATAACCCTAATTAAACTCTCACCCTAATTGAACCCCAACCCTAACCCAAAATCTATTTGTTCCTAACCCTAGTTGAGTCCTAATGTTAACCCTAATGTGAACCCTAACCCTTATTGAAGCTTAACTTAACCCTAACCATAATTAAACTCTAATAAATAACCCTAACCCTATCATAACCATATCCCTAATTGAACCTTAACTTGAATTAAACTCTAGCCCTGATTGAACCCCAACTCTTATCCAAAATCTATTTGTTCCTAACCATAACCCCAATCCTAACCATAACTTTTACCCCAAGCTATATTGTACAACCCTAATTTTAACCCTAACCATTATTGAAACTTAACTTAACCCTAACCATAATTAAAATCTAATCAAGAACCCTAACCCTATCATAACCTTATCCCTAATTGAACCCTAATCTTAATTAAACTCTAGCCCTGATTAAACCCCAACTCTAACCAAACCCTATTTGTTCCTAGCCCTCATCTTAACCCTAACCTTAATTAAACCATAATCCTTATTAAGCTCTAGCCCTAATTGAACCAAACACTAACCCAAACTGTAGCCCTGATTGAACCCCAAATATAACCCTAATTTAACCCTAACCCTAACCCTAATTAAAATAACTATATTTGAACCCTAACCATAACCTTAAGTGAACACTAACCCTAATCAAACGATAACCCTAATTAAACCCTAACCCTCACCTTAACTCTAATCCTAATTGAACCCTAACCCTAATTAAACTCTAGCCCTAATTGAACCCCAACCCTAACCCAAACTCTATTTGTTCCTAACCTTGGTTGAATCCTAATGTTAGCCCTAATGTGAACAATAACCTTAAGTAAACACTGACCCCAATCAAACATTAACCATAATTAAACCCTAACCCTCACCTTAACCCTAACCCTAATTGAACTATAACCCTAATTAAACTCTACCCCTAATTGAACCCCAACCCTAACCCAAACTCTATTTGTTCCTAACCCTAGTTGAGTCTTAATGTTAACCCTAATGTGAACTCTATCCCTTATTGAAACTTAACCCTAACCATAATTAAACTCTAATCAAGAACCCTAACCCTATCATAACCCTATCCCTAATTGAGCCCTAACCTTAATTAAACTCTAGCCCTAATTAAACCCCAACTCTAACCCAAACTCTATTGGTTCCTAACCCTAACCCCAATCCTAACAATAACTTTTAGGTACCCAAGCTATATTTTACAACCCTAATGTTAACCCTAACCCTAATTGAAACTTAACTTAACCCTAACCATAATTAAACTCTAATCAAGAACCCTAACCCTATCATAACCTTATGCCTAATTGAACCCTAACCTTAATTAATCTCTAGCCCCAATTGAACCCCAACTCTAACCCAAACTCTATTTGTTCCAAACCCTCACCTTAACCCTAACCCTAATTAAACCATAACCCTCACCTTAACCCTAACCCTAATTGAACCATAATCCTTATTAAACTCTAGCCCTAATTGAACCCCAACCCTAACCAAAACTCTATTTACAATTCCTAACCCTAGATGAGTCCTAACCCTAACACTAATGATTACCATAACTTTTACCCCAAGCTATATTGTATAACCCTAATGTTATCCTTATAACAAAGGATTTTGGCACTCAAATCCTTCTTAGCTCCTCCTAGGGTTTTCACCTGGAAGGAGAGAGAATAGGGGCCAAAATGCACAATGTTACACTCAATATTAATGTGTGTTATGAAATTAGAACTAAATGCAATAATATGGATGCAATTAAATATTGAAATTTATTTTTTAAACATGCAAAACTAAGGAAATATGAAATGTTTGAAAACACAGTATGTAGTGCAACTATGAGCTAGAAACAAATGCAAAGCTAAATAGAAATGAATGAAACTTAAAGTGTGCACCTGGAACTTTGAAGTAGAATGGAAATGGATTCTGGAATGCTAATGATGTTGATTTTCAAGCCTACTAGGACTCATTCACCACCTAGGGTGAATCAATCCTTATTTTGATAATTGAGCTAAAACCTGTTTATGTCAAAAGCATGTCACAAAATACATAAATCACAAAACTTACCTGTAAAGTGGGACTCATTCGCCAACCATGGCGAATCAGTCCACTTTGGAATTTTTTAATATTTAAGAATGGATTCTAGAGTTTTATATTTGCACTTTGATGTCCTATAGGTGTCCGCTTTAGAAATTGTTGTATTCGGGCCTGAAAACACAGTGTAGAATACACACATGAACTAGAAATGAAAATGAATGAGAACAAAAAGGAGTGAGGTTGACCAGAATGCACCTGGAATGTTGAAGAAGACTATAAATGGATTTTGGAATGTTTTTTATGATGTTTTTCAAGCTAGATAGGAAGCATTTGCCACCTAGGGTGAATCTGTCCTTGTTTTGATGAAAACTTCCAGAAATAGATTTCAGACTACCAAGAGATGAATTATGAGAAAATCACTTTGTTAGGCCCACAAATAGGACTAATTCGCCATGCTTGGAAAATCATTCCTCCTTTAGGGGTTTGAAAAGTGAGGACTTGATTTTGTAGCTTTAGATCTGCAATTCCACCTTCCACAATTGTCTGCTTCATAAATTATTAGGATCAGGTCTAAAAATGACTTTTTATTGATATCTTGACTTGAATGATGAAGAGAGGAAACTATCAACTTTGCAACATGATATTTAATGATTTCCAAGCTTCCAAAGAACCTAAATCTGCAAACACACAAGAAGAGAAGATAAAATATTGATTGTTAAGCAATGGGGGTTTTCCTTGGTCAAACACCGTTTAGGTAATTAAACCAAAATGATGAAATAATAGAATGCAAACATGAACTAGAAATGAAAATGAATGAGAAAAAAAGGAATGAGGTTGACCAGAATGCACCTGGAATGTTGAAGAAGACTGGAAATGGATTTTGGAATGTTTTTGATGATGTTTTTCAAGCTAGATAGGAAGCATTTTCCACCTAGGGTGAATCAGTCGTTGTTCTGATGAAAACTTCTAGAAACAAATTTCAAACTACCGAGAGATGAATTATGAGAAAATCACTTTGTCAGGCCCACAAATGGGACTAATTCACCATGCTTGGAAAATCATTCCTCCTTCAGGGGTTTGAAAAGTGAGGACTTGATTTTGTAACTTTAGATCTGCAATTCCACCTTCCACAGTTGTCTGCTTTATAAATTGTCGAGATCAAGTCTAAAAATGACTTTTTATTGATATCTTGACTTGAATGATGAAAAGAGGAATCTAACAAATTTTCAACTTGATATTTAATGATTTCCAAGCTTCCAAAGAACCTAAATCTACAAACACACAAGAAGAGAAGAGAAAATATTGATTGTTAAGACATGGGGGTTTGCCTTGGTCAAACATCGTTTAGGTAATTAAACCAAAATGATGAAATAATAGAATAAAACATGCAACAATGGAATAAATTGCCTTGCAATGATGATTGATCTTGTAAGTCTACAGGAATACATGTGAAATCTGTCCTTGAATGTCTTAGAAAGCTAAATCAATGATTTGCAATGTGAAAGCCCTAACTTGCTTGAGAAGAATGAATGAATGATGAGAGATAATAGATGGAAGAAGGTTGTAAATGAAGATTGATTGTTAAAATGAGGAGAAATATTCTTATTTATACAAATATTGTGCCTTAGTTACCATTTATACCTCATCACAGGTCAACATCAAGCATATTTTTGAATAAAAACCTGAAAGAAATTTAAAATATTTTGAATTTGGAGCCAAGGGGGACTCATTCACCATCCATGGCGAATGGGTCCCACCTAGGACATGAATCTAGGTGTCAAGAAATAAATAGCATTTAATGTTATTTGTCGGGAGTATATTCAAGAATACACTTAAATAAAGCATATGAGGGCATAAAGGGGTCAAATAAGTCATGAGAAAGAGATAAATAAGGGGAATATGCCTAGAAAAGTGTGAATCTTTATTACAAGACTTTACAACACTTGAAAATAGGACTTGTTGATGTGTAAAAGGTTGATTTTTAGGTAAATTATATTAAATAGAGTCTAGAATAATGTGGAAATGTCTTACAACACTTCGTAACACATTCACAAGACTTCATTATTTGAATTTTATCTAATTTTTAAAGATCCAAGATTTAGTTTGGATGCATAAAATGCCTCACAACACCTAAATTAAGGCCTCATTAAGTTAATTTATCATGAATTAATCCTATGTCAAGTAAAGGGTACTTTTTTCTATGTCACATTTAGCCCCCACTTTAGTGAGAGGAAGAACTTGCTTCAGACTTGCACTAAAGTAGACATTCAAGAGAGATCTACATGTATGCAAAGCCCCTAAGATACAAAATCATGCAAAGGAAAGGTGGAAGGAGAAACGAGATGGAAAAGATGCACTCACTCTGGGCCCACAAAACTTCAAGCTGTCTGTGGGGTGAGAAGGGCCAAAAAATAAAGTAAGATACATACACTAGTTGGTATGCACTCACAAACACAAAATTGGCTATGGGGAAAGTCATGCCGCTAGTTGGGCATCTCGCTCAACCATGCCAAAGTTATACCTGGTGATCTAACTTTAACAAGGTGCCACAAAACAAAAGGAAATGAAATGAAATTATCTTGAAACTTATAAATATTGTTATTGCAAAAAGTAATATAGAAATTGCTCAAAGGGATTTAGTGTAATTCATGCAATGTGTCATCTCAAGGAACATCATGCTTGATGTCTCCAAGAGATAAAAGTGAAAAAGATCTCATCTTGTTTCCAAGAGAGGAAAAATGAAAGGTCTCATCTTGAACAACATTGCACCTAATGCTTCCAAGAAATGAAATCACAAGAAAAAGAAAATCACATAATGAAAATGCGAGTGGTGATGTATTGCCTCACTTTAAAGTAATTGCGAGCACCATTACTAAGGGAAATTGCTTTAAAGTAGAAGAGAAGGAAGAAGACATGAGAGCTTACTCGCAAATCCCTATACCAAGTCATATTTTTCGGATAAGCTACATCTTAAAAAGAGGGAAGTATGTCATATGCGAACCAACTTAAGGCATGTCATTCACATCCCAAGCTTGCTCTTATGTATTCATGAAAATTTAATGATTAGCCAAAGAAGGCAACGCCAAGTGAGATACAAGGACAAGGCTACACAACCCTTTTCCCCCACTTAGTGTAGAACAAAGGTGAGCTGAAAGGATGGATGGAATGTATGATAGAGTGAAAATCAAGAGGAAGTAGATGCCCCCACATAGGGAAGCATACCAAATTCTTGAAAATATTGTATTTTATGTCTCAAAGCATTACATGCATTAGTGGAGTGACTATGAACTCTATGATATGCACAATATGAATTCATGGAATAACATTTCTTTTAATTTCTTGAATGGAGAGTGATTAAGTTATCATGGAGAAGACTTGACAAGACACTTACTTGATCAAGAGGAAAAGATGGATCTTGCATAGTAGATGATGTCATACTTACACAAAACTCAATAGATTGCGAGATATTGTCTTCCTCATTAGTGGAGACAAATTATAACAAAGGAAAATCATGAGTGCTTTGTGAGATGACAGTGTGAGTGTTTTGAAACAGATGATATAGCTCCACTAGAGGGAAATCAAGAACCACTTGTTTGCCACAATCCAGGGCCATAATATTCTCCCTAGGAGAATATTTTTTATGGGAACAACAAGCCACATCCATTTGACAAGGAAGGTTGTGCTCTCTTAAAATAACTTCATTACCAATAAGGGAATAATTAATGAATGAATGAGGAGAAGAGGATGAATGGGGATTAAAGGACATTAAGGGAATATCTATTGTCATTAAAGGTTCATTCTCTTGTTCCATATTATCTACCCTACAAGGAGAGCTTGTAATATGTACAACCAAGTTTAAGATTTGAAAAGTAGCTTCATCACAAGTGGAGGCATCAAGAGAAGGATCATTATGATTTTTAAATAGGTCTTCCCAAAGGAGAGGGAAATTAGGGAAGGGAGGATCAATGGTGTCATGATTTGTAATATGGATATCTTCTAACACCAACCTATCCGAGCTTCATATCGAGAAGGGGTATTGGGAGATGAACAACTAGAACTATCATGATTATGGAGATTGGGTAAGGTGATGTTGAGGAATGTGTTTATGATTTCTTGCTCTTGTGGTGTAAAATCATCCAAAGGGGAAGAAGGAGATGGAAAATCAATACCATCAAGACTTGTAACATCTTGGACCAAGATACCTTCATTACTAATAGGAGAGGTATCAGAAGAGGAATAAGTATGATTATTATGATTTTCTACATTACCATTCACACCAATGGGCAATGTAAAATTAAGAATGTCATTAGTGGATTATGTCTTAAAGTTCCTATTATGGTAGTCAAAAGTAGACTCATAAAAGGGGATAGTATACTTATAAAATCCATATTTAACCAATTCAAGAGCACATCTTGTGAAAGAAAACATGATGGAATGAAATGCAATGCAATGTAAGTATTTGGAAATGAATTGAAACAATGCCAAAAATGAGTTAATTAAACCAAGTTTTGACAAAATGCATGCCACAAAAATGTAATTTATTGATATATACATGTTAAGGCACCAATTAGAAGCCTAAAAACCAATTTATGAGATCTGTAAAGTGTTGTTTTAGGGGTCAGAAGGGACTGATTTTCCCAAGGTGGCGAATGAGACCTAGTATGGACCTTTTTCAAAAAAATTATAAATTTGAGACTGATTTTTATGAATTCTGAGAGCCAAGATGCAAAATTAAATGAAAAATGCAGAATTACAGTAAATCTAAATGAATTTAGATGTTATCAATGCAATCTAAATGCACTTTTTATGAATACAAAATTTAACACCTAGCATGCAAATGAATTATGCAAACCCTAATGCAAGCTAGATCTATGATGAAAGACACCAAATCAGAAAATAGAAGTATTTGAAAAGTTAGGTTCACCAAAATGTAACGAAGGATTTTGGCTCTCAAATCCTTCTTAGCTCCTCCTAGGGTATTTCACCTAGAATGAGAGAGAATATGGGCCAAAATGGGCACTTTGTTAGCACTCAAAACTAATGGAAGGATGAAAAGAAAATGTGGTGTGTGTGTAGATGTGTTTAATTGTTGAAATCTTAATGAAAATGCAAATTAAGGAATGAAAACTAGTCTAATGCAAAAGTGCTGGAAAACACAGTGTAGAATGCAAACATGAACTAGAAATGAAAATGAATGAGAACAAAAAGGAATGAGGTTGAATAGAATGCACCTAGAATGTTGAAGAAGACTAGAAATGGATTTTGGAATTCCTTTGATGATGTTTTTCAAGATAGATAGGACTCATTCACCACCTAGGGTGAATTAGTCCCTGTTCTAATGGAAACTTCCGGAAATAGATTTCAGACTGTAGAGAGATGAATTCTGAGAAAATCACTTTGTCAGGCCAACAGATGGGACTGATTAGCCATGCTTGGTGAATAAGTCCTCCTTTAGGGATCTGAAAAGTGAGGACTTGTTTTTCTAGATTCAGATATATAATTCCACCTTCCACAGGTGTCCGCTTCAAAAATTGTTAGGATCGGGGACCTGAAAATGAAATTTTCTCGATATATTGACTTGAATGATGAAGAGAGGACTCTAACAACTTTGAAACTAGATATTTAAAGATTTTCAAGCTTCCAAAGAACCTAAATCTACAAACACACAAGAAGATAATAGAAAATATTCATTGTTAAGGCATGGGGGTTTGCCTTGGTCAAACCCCGTTTAGGTAATTAAACCAAAATGATGAAATAATAGAATAAAACAAGCAAAAATGGAATAAATTACCTTGCAATGATGATTGATCTTGTAAGTCTGCAACAATACATGTGAAATCTATCCTTGAATGTCTTAGAAAGCTAAATCAATGATTTGCAATGTGAAAGCCCTAACTTGCTTGAGAAGAATGAATTAATGATGAGAGATAATAGATGGAAGAAGGTTGTAAATGAATATTGATTATTAAAATGAGGAGAAAGATTCTTATTTATATAAATATTGTGCCTTAGTTACTGTTCATACCTCATCACAGGCCGACATCAAGCATATTTTTGAATAAAAACCTGAAAGAAATTTAAAATATTTTGAATTTGGAGCCAAGGGGGACTCATTCACCATCCATGGTGAATGGGTCCCACCTAGGACATGAATCTAGGTGTCAAGAAATAAATAGCATTTAATGAACTATTTGTCGGGAGTATATTCAAGAATACACTTAAATAAAGCATATGAGGGCATAAAGGGGTCAAATAAGTCATGAGAAAGAGATAAATAAAGCGAATATGCCTAGAAAAGTGTGAATATTTATTACAAGGCTTTACAACACTTGAAAATAGGACTTTTTGATGTGTAAAAGGATGATTTTTAGGTAAATTATATTAAATAGAGTCTAGAATAATGTGGAAATGTCTTACAACACTTCACAACACATTCACAAGACTTCATTATTTGAATTTTATTTAATTTATAAAGGTCCAAGATTTAGTTTGGACGCATAAAATGCCTCACAACACCTAAATTAAGGCCTCATTAAGTTAATTTATCACGAATTAATCGTATGTCAAGGAAAGGGTACTTTTTTCTACAGCACAAAACTTATAAACATTGTTAATGTGAAATAATATAAAGAATTGTTCAAAGGGATTGTGCTTTGTTTGTGCAATGTCTCATCTCAAGGAACATCATGCCCAATGTATCCAAGAGAGGAAAAAGTGAAAAATATCTCACCTTGTTTCCAAGAGAGGACAAGTGCAAAGTCTCATCATATACAACATTGTACCTAATGCTTCCAAGAGATGAAATTTTGCAAGAAAAAGAAATCACATAATGAAATGCGAGTGGTGATGTATGCCCCCACTTTATAGAAGTTGTGAGCACCATTACTGAGAGAAATTTCTTTAAAATAGTAGAGAAAGAAGAAGACATGCGAGCTTACTCAGCAAGCCCTATGCCAAGTTATATGTTTCTGATAAGCTACGTCATGAAAAAGGGAAGTATGTTACATGCGATCCAATCTTAAGACATGTCGTCCACATCCCAAGCTTGCTATTGTGTATTCATTAAAAGTTAATGACTAGCCAAAGAAGGCAACAACAAGTGACATACGAGGACAAGGCTACACAACCCTTTGCCCCCATTTATTGTAGGAAAAAGGTGAGCCGAAAAGATTAGTCAAATCTATTCTAGAGTGGAAATCAAGAGGAAGTAGATGCCCCCACATAGGGAAGCATACCAAACTCCTAAAAATCTTGTATTTTACATCTCAAAGCATTACATTCATTATTGGAATGACCATGAACTCTATGATGTGTGTAGTATGAAGTGTTGGAATAGTATTTATTTCAAGTTCTTGGAGGGAAAATGATTAAGTTATCATGGAGAAGTCTTGAAAATATGCCTTCTTGATCAAGAGGAAAAGATGGTTGTGTGATTGGGATGAAAGATACATCTTACATGGTAGGTGATGTCATACTTACACAAGACTCAATAGATTGCGAGATGTTGTCTTCTTCATTGTAGGAGGAGAAAAAATCTAACAAAGGAAAATCATTAGTGTTTTGTGAGTGACATTGTGAATGTTTTGAAAAGGATGATGTATCTCCATGAAAGGGAAATCAAGAGTACCTAGTTTGCCACAATCCAAGGCCAAGATATTCTCCCTAGGAGGAGATTTTATAGGAGAACAAGAAGCCACATCCATTTGACAATTAATTCTTTGTTCTCTCATAATAACTTCATTACCAATAGGGGAATGATCAATGAAGAGGTGATGAGGATGGGAATGATGAGTATTAGAGGATGTGAGGGGAATATCTATTGTCATTAAAGACTCATTCTCTTGTTCCATATTATCTACCCTACAAGGAGAGCTTGTAATATGTTCATCCAAGTTTGGAGTTTGGAAAGTAGCTTCATCACAAGTGAAGGATGCATAAAGAGAAGGACCATTATGATTTTCAAATAGGTTTTCCCAAAGCATAAGGACATTAGGGAAGGGAGGATCAAAGTTGTCATGATTTGTAATAGGGATGTCTTCTAATACCAACCTATCCTCTTTACATCAAGAATGGGTATCAGGAGATGAACAAGTATGACTATCATGACCATGGAGTTTTGGTAAAGTAATGTTAAGGAATGTGTCTATGATCTCTTGCTCTTGTTGTGTAAAGTCATCCAAAGGGGAATAAGGAGATGGACAATCAAGACCATCAAGACTTATAACATCTTGCACCAAGATACCTTTGTCACTAATAGGAGAGGTATCATGAGATGAACAAGCATGATTATCTACTTTACCATTCACACCAATGGGAAATGTAAAATTAAGGATTGTATTGATGGACTGTGTCTTAAAGTCCCTATTATGGTAGTCAAAAGAAAACTCATAAAATGGGATATTGTGCTTATAAAATCCATGTTTAATCAAATCAAGGGCACATCTTTTGAAAGAAAACATGTTGAAATGAAATAAAGTGCAATGCAATGCAAGTTTGATATGAAATTAAACAATGCATAAAATGAGCTATGTGAAGAAAATTTTAACAAAATGCATGCTACAGAAATGTAATTGACTGATATATACAAGTTAAGGCACTAATCAAAAGCCTAAAAACAAATTTTTGAGAAGGGACTGATTCGCCCAAGGTGGTGAACGAGTCCTAGTATGGACCTTTTTCAAAAAATTTAGAAAAATGTAGAATTTCAGTAAATCTAAATGAATTTAGATGCTACAAACGTAACCTAAATGCACTTTTTATGAATGCAAGACTTAACACCTAGCATGCAAATGAATCATGCAAACCCTAATGCAAAATGAATGCAATGCTAGATCTATGATGAAAGACACCAAATCAAAAAATAGAAGTATTTGAAAAGTCGGGTTCACCAAAATGTAATGAAGGATTTTGGCACTTAAATCCTTGTTAGCTCCTCCTAGGGTTTTTCACCTAGAAGGAGGGAGAATAGGGGCCAAAATGCACAATGTTACACTCAATATTAATGTCTGTTATGAAATTAGAACTAAATGCAATAATATGGATGCAATTAAGTATTGAAATTGATTTTTTAAACATGCAAAACTAATGAAATGTGAAATGTTTGAAAACACACTATGTAATGCGACTATGCGCTAGAAACAAATGCAAAGCTAAATAGAAATGACTAAAACTTAAAGTGTGCACCTGGAACTTTCAAGTAGATTGGAAGTAGATTTTGGAATGCTGATGATGTTGATTTTCAAGCTTGATAGGACTCATTCACCACCTAGGGTGAATTGGTCCTTGTTTTGATAAATTGAGCTAAAACCAGTTTCTATCAAAAGCATATCACAAAATACAAAAATCACAAAACTGACCAATAAAGTGGGACTCATTCGCCACCCATGGTGAATCATTCCACTTTATAATTTTTTAATATTGAAGAATGGATTCTGAAGTTTCAAATTTGCACTTTGATGTCCTACAGGTGTCCGCTTCAGAAATTGTCATATTCGGGCCTAAAAATGACTTTTTTGTTGATATTATGGCTTGAATGATGAAGAGAGGACTCTAACAACCTTGCAACTTGATCTTTAATGATTTCCAAATTTCCAAAGGAACTAAATATGCAAACACGCAAGAAGAGAAGAGAAAATGTTGAATGTTAAGGCATGGGGGTTTGCCTTGGTCAAACCTCGTTTAGTTAATTAAACCAAAATGATGAAATAATAGAATAAATCATGCAACAATGGAATAGATTACCTTGCCATGATGAATGATCATGAAATTCTACATCAATAAATGTGAAATCTATCCTTGAATGTCTTAGAAAGCTAAATTAATGACTTGTAATGTGAAATCCCTAACTTGGTTGATGAGAAGAATGAATAAGATGAATGAAAGATGAAAATGAGAGATGATCCACCTTCAAATGAGGAGAAAAAAACTTATTTATACAAATATTTTTCCTTAGTAACCATTCATACCTCATCATAGGCCACCATCAAGTAATTTTCAAATAAATCCTAAAAGGAAATTTAAAATATTTAAATTTTTGAGCCAAGAGGGCCTCATTCGCCACCCACGGTGAATGGGTTTCACCTAGAACTTGAATCTAGGTGACGGCAATTAAGTTGCATTTAATGTTATTTGTTGGGATTATAATAAAAAATACACTTAAATAAAGCATGTGAGGGTATAAAAGGGTCAAATAAGTCATAAGAAAAATGTAAATAAGGGGAATATGCCTATAAAAGTGTGAATCTTTACTAGAAGACTTTATAACACTTGAAAATAGAACTTGTTGATGTGTAAAAAGGTGATTTTTAGGTGAATTATGATAAATATAGTCTAGAAGAATGTAGAAATGTTTTACAACACTTCACAACACCTTCACAAGACTTCATTAAAAGCATTTTATTTAATTTGTAAAGGTACAAGACTTAGTGTGGATGCATAAAATACCTCACAACACCTAAATCAAGGCCTCATTAAGTCCAATTTATCATGAATTATCCCATGTCAAGCAAAGGGTCCTTTGCACAAGCCTTAACCCTAATTTAAACATAATTTAAACCTAATCATAATTAAACACTAATCAAGAACCCTAGCCCTACCCCTAATTGAACCCTAACCTTAATTAAACTTTAGCCTTGATTGAACCCCAACTCTAACCAAAGCCATATTTGTTCCTAACCCTAGTTGAGTCGTAACCCTAACAAAAACCTTTACCCCAAGCTATATCATATAACCCTAATGTTAACACTAACCCTAGTTAAACCCTAACCTAACCTTGACCACAATTAAACCCTTATCAAGAACCCTAACCCTAACATAACCTTAACCCTAATTGAACCCTTTTGAATCATAATCCTAATTGATTTCTAACCCTAACCTTATTCCTAATTTGATCTTAATCCTAATTGATCTCTAACCCTAACCCTACCCCTATCTTTTATTGAACATTAACCCCTAATTGTAACCCTGATCTAAATCTAATCACCCTAACCCTAACTCCAAAAATTATCTTAGAATTCTAATTGAACCATAACCTTAATTTTATGATAAAATTTAGTGTGCACTAGTTTGTTAAATATAAGGATGGTAACTTTTTAATATATTAATTTGAAAACTTATTTTTGTGTAATAGTATTTTTTTTTTTTGTATTTAATTTTATAATTTTAAATTTATTTTAGATGTGAACTTATTATAAGAAGCTTTTATATTAGATTGTATATCTAAGTAGTTGTATTGTTGTAAAATAATTTCTTTAATAAAGTCTTAAATCTAAAATATCTCTATAGAGATATACATTATTTTTTAAAATAGAATATGGATGATTTTTTCTTTTTAAATGCTTTTTTCAATGCTTTTTTTTAAAAAAATATTAAAGATATATATATATATATTTGTTTAGGTTTCTATTTTTATTTTTTAAATACATTAATTTAGAATTTTTTTAAAAGTTTCTAAAATTTAAAAACTTAAGTATGAAAGAATTTTTCTCAAAAAGAAGTTTCTAAAATTAAGAAACTTATTTTTATGTCTAATGGATATCTCTTTTAAGTATGAAAGAACTTTTCTCAAAAAGAAGTTTCTAAATTGTAAAAACTTCTTTTTATGTCTAATGGATATTTCTTTTAAAAAGATCTTGGATATATATATTTTTTAAGTATATTAATTTATAAACTTACTTTTATATGAAATAGTGAAATTCAGAACCTTCTTTTATGTCTAATGGATATATCTTTTAAAAAGATCTTGGATATTTTATTTTTTAAGTATATTAATTTAAAAACTTACTTTTATATGAAATAGTGAATTTAAAATATAATTATATTTTTGTTATCATATTTTAAATGGACTTTTTAATGATATTGAACTCATATAGATTTTGATATTAGTCTTTATTATTCTTTTATTAAATTATAAAAGTGATATATGTATTTTTAGGGTTAATACTTATTTTATTTTAGTTTAGAACTATTTAGTTTAATGAAGTAAAATTGAATGCTTTGATTCATTTGTCTCCCATCAAATAATTAGGTATTATGAATGAATTTTTTTAATAAAAGTTGGTGACATAATTTGATTTTTATATAATTTGTATTTGTATTTATTTTTACAATTGAGATAAGATAGTTTGTCTATTGATTATTTTGTAATAGATACATATTTGTTAAAGTTAATTTTTAGATCACCTTCATAAGTATGAAAATGATTAATTTTATTTTCTTAAAGAGAGTTTATAAAATGAAGATAATTGTCAAGGGGAAAAGACATCATGAATATTTCATCAATCTGATTTCTTCAATAGATTGGACTTTTTATTCATCTATTTGCTTTTGAGGATGAAAATCCTTGGTGTGCAAGTGATTGGAGGAAAAAACTATTCAATTTCGAAAAAAACACTTTTATTTGTAGAGGTGGCTCCAGTCAAGGATCATAAGGGTTTTTATTTTGCAAATATTTTTAGAATTTCATATTTGTGTGATTTACAAGATCATAATATGTTTCAATCAATGTGTTAGTGTGGTTTAATGTGTCCACACGATGCAGTCACCATTTCACCATACACAAAAAACAGGTTTCATTTGCCAGCGCGTAGGAATTATTCAGATATTATAGTTTGAAATGCTCTGGTACACATTTATGCGAAATGTGGAAGCATAGACAAGGCTCGTGAACTGTGTGACAGGATGTATTGCAAAATATGCACAAAATGCATTTGTTGAAATGGATTTAGAAATTCTCTATAAAATGTATTTCGCTGATGTAAAGCTAGACCCTGCAATCTTTGCCAGCATCCTCTCTGCCTGTGCCAAAATGGGAGCTATGGAACAAGGTATGGACATCCATCACAGGATAAAGGAACGAGAATTTTTTTCAAATGATGTAGCTGTAACTGCCCTGGTAGACATGTTATCTCCTGGAATGCGCTGACTGCAGGGTAGTCGCAAAACGGACTTGATGAAAAGGCTTTAGAAACTTTCAGGCAAATGCAATTGGCAGGTGTATAGCCAGACTCTATAACCTTTGCCACCATCCTCCCAGCCTGTGCCGAACGGGAGCATTGGAACAGGGTATTACATGCCACCATCCCCCCAGCCTGTGTTGAACGAGAGCATTGGAACAGGGTATTACATGCATCAAAGCATAAATGATAGAGGAATTTTGTCAGATGTTGTAGTTGCAGGTAGACATGTATGAAAAATGTGGAAACATGGACAAGCCACACGAACTGTTTGACAGTGTGCCTCAAAGAAATTTGGTTTCATGGAATGTCATGAAAAATAGATTTGTTGACAAAGATTTATAAATTTCGTAAGAAAATGAAATTGGTAGTTAAAATCAGTATTCTCCCCGCCTGTGCCAAAATGGGAACTTGGGGACACGGTATGGACATCCATCAAACCATAATGGAATGGGTTTTTTTTTTTTTTTGGTCAAATATTATAGTTGGAAATGCTCTGTTAGACATGTATGGAAAATGTGGAAGTGAACTGTTTAACAAAATGTCTCAAAGAAATGTGCTCTCATGGAATGAGATGCTTGGAGGCCATGCACGGAATGGATTTTGCAAGGATGCTGTCAAAATGTTAAAATTAATGAAGCACTTTGGAACATATCTTAACATTATAAGCGTTTGCTGATGTGGCCATTCAAGTTTATTGGAGGGTTGTGCACACTTCAATCACTTAACCCTTATTGCATTACACCTACAATTGATCATTGTGTGGATGGTTGAGTTTCTTGCCTATGTTGAGTATCTTGATGACACCCTAAACTTTGTTATTAAGATGCCAATTATACTTATGTTGTGACACTACTTTTTTATTTGAATCTTAAAAATGTTGTGACTTATGTTCTCCCAAAAATCTATACAAGACATGGGCAAGTGGTGTGAGGTCAAATGGTAAGAAGGTTGATAAATGAAATGGTCATAGTCTTCATACTAGCAATTATGATACTCTTACCTTTGATGAGATAGTTCTCTTAGTTTTCATGGTTGAATTTTAATTGATTCCTAATAACAAGGTGGAAACTTTCATAATTTATTACCTAATGAAATCCTACATAGAATGCATTATCATTATTGTTGTTAATTGTGATAACCTTAATAAGATTATCTAGGCACATGACCAACCTATAAGATTTATAGCAGCCTTAATAACCATGACTATCCTAAATGTTTATGGCTTTAGTGATTTCCCAAGAGTATCCCATTGTTGTTCTCTATGATGACACAATAATAATACATAGGAAATTAAGTGAGCATCTAGCCTAATTATGCTAGTAACCCACCTTGAATGTTATCTTTTGAAAACATTTGTACTCCTACTAGTTGCTATAAAATGATTGTAACTCATGTTGATAAGAGGCATAAAACATATAGAAGTGATGCATGACTATATTTTATGTCTTTTGTGATAAAATCCACTTAATTACAATATTATTTGTTGTCTCAAATTCCCTCTTGAAAATTCTTAGAGTCAATAATAGCTCCATGGATACCATTCAAATATTCTAAAGGTGTGATATTTCTCCATGGTGTCATTAGGATAGCCTAAGAAATATTATAGTCCATTAGTCATTGTATAACATCTTGTGCCTATGTTTGATAGTGTTATTGCAAGTGAAGAATTATTTTGGATGGTAAATTTCTAGGCTAAGTAACTAACCTCTATTGTGTTGGGTTATTTCTTTGGTTAATCTATGTTATTGTTGTTGTAATAGTCCTAAGATGTCATTTATTTTTGACAACATGGTTGTTCTCAAATGGTGTTGACTATTGCACCTAGTTTTGTGACATATGTTTATTCTTTCTTAGTAGACTATTAACCATGTGTGGAATGTTATTTTTCACTTCCTTTATAATCTTAAAGTTGTTGAGAAGGAGATAACTCACTATCCAGTGTCTAGTGAAAGTACTTGTCAAGGTTATTTTCTATTTTTTACACATCTTTTATGTTTCCTATGAAAGCTGAGTGTTTGGCTTGTGATCCCACCAATGCTACCTAAACTTGGTCATAAAAAGTATTAGCCCAATATCTTAGAGTGCTAACAATGGGATATTAGGATTGTATCCATAACCCACTATTCTATTTCCAAATGCATGTAGTAACTTCCTAGAGCTAACCACTTACTAGTGCATCTCAAGGACCAAACAATTGAAAGATTCCCTAAGCTAGGGTTGTATGGGTTCAACTAAATCCTCCATATAGCTAAATTTATATGAGTACCAAGTCCATGAAATTAGGATGTCTATCTAAGGCATGCCATTAGGTTAAAAACTATCCTTGCTTCACTTTGTTCTCTTGAACATAGTTGTGACAAAAATGACAAATCAACTATGTAAAGAGAGTCTTTCAATTCTAATCCCTAAATTTATATACCTCACTACAACACATGGATTCACATTAACACTTGGTGATGGAATCTAATCCAAGATAGCTAAAAATTAAAAAGAGGAAGAGATGAGTATTTTTCATTCACAAGATCATGAAAATGTATAAGAATTCAATCTTTAGGTTATGCAAGTAAAATAAACTATTTTTTATTCTCAAGATTGTCTTGAATGCAATCCAAGAGGACACATGGCTCAATCATGAAAATAGGTACAAGCAAACAAGATATAATTTTTGTAATGATTTTTTAGTTTGTTTCATTTTCTAGAATCTTCTCCCAATATAGTTGCATAGCATAAATTTTAGTAGTTATGAAGTTGAGGATTTTAATGCATGATGTCTTCTACAATGAAAAAGGATTAGTAATAATAAATAAATCTCAAATCAATCATGCAAAGATGGACTAGTAAAAATTCCAAATGATAATTCAATCTTGTAGCTCGTTGTAGTTAGATATGGCCAATATTTAAAGAATGCAAAATGTGGATATTGGAGACTAGAAGACTTTACCAAGGAGCAATGATGTAGAAATAATGGTTGGTGCTAACATTTCTTGACATGTTACTTTATGGGACACAAGACCACTCTCATTTTGAGATGTTGACTAATCAATAAAAATCTCCAATGTTCCTAGTAAGAATGACAATCTAAATTATTTTAAATATATTATAGTGGAAAGGTATTTGTACAATTCCAAGATCTGCCTTGTACTAATGGTGCACATGGTTGGCATGCCTTCATGAAAATACATAATGAGATCAAACTAGATGAAACAATAGTATTACACTACACTTAAATAAACTTTGAAAAATTCACTTATGGAAGAGATCATTGTGGCTGCAAGCTACAAGGAGGGATATTAAGAAATTTTTCATGCTAGAATTCTCAAATTTCCTAATGTTGATGGATGTGGAGATCTATCTAGACAATTGATAAGTCCTTTACTCATTGGTAGGCTTACAACTAGTGTAGGATTCAGTGACCAATGATGTGGAGGGGAAGGGACTAAAAAATAACAATAAATAGATAAATATGAGTTGTTTCCCACTATTATTTGCATAATAAGAAAATATGAATTATATTGTAGTGTAGGAAATGTACTCCTTTACATTTTCACACTTTTTTTGGGTCCCCTCAATTAAATTGGACTTAATTATGCCTTAATAAGCCCTATTTTACATATACAAACCTAATAAATTACATTTTTTGAAGGGGAAACTTGACAACAATTAATGCCAACACATAATTAATTACCTTGAGCAATGTGTGTTCCAGGAATAGGGACCTGAGACCCATTCACCCATCCTCCCTAGGTCTTTGAACCCAAATTTAAAATATGTTTTTGGTTATATTTTAATGTCCCCAAATTCAAATTTCAATGTCAACTTGTAATGTTTAATTTTTTGGAAATTAAGGATAGATACCTATAAATACAAGGTTATTTTATCAATTCAAATTCTAAGAAGCAACCTCAAATTTTTATGAGACTTCACAAGACCAAATATTATGACCAAGAACATTCAAGGGTAGATATGTTTGTGATTTATTGCAATAATCAAGATCTCAAGCATCATGCCAAGGTCTTATGCATCATGCATGTTTTTGGAGCTAACATTATGATGTAGGTTTCAAGATCCAAGCCAAGATTCAAATCAAGATTCAAGTATCAAGATCCACATTCATTGTCTATTTCATGCAAGATCAAGATCAATATTTCAGTCCTCCAAAAGTTTATTCAAGGGTTTGGTGAGTTGCACCATAGCAATTGTTCATTCACGATTCCTTTCATGTTTCATTATTTCAATTCAAGGTTTAATTAATAAAATGGGGTTTGACGAAGGAAAACCCCCATTCACCAAAAAAAAATATTTTTCTTCTTTATGAATGTGCAGGTTTATAGATTGAAGAAGGGTTGAAGACCTCAAAGTTGTAAAGCTACAAAAAGTTGTTATATTTGTTGTCAATCCATGGAATCTCACCTACAAAATTCATTTCTGACTGTCTAACATTGGAACCTGGATCAAACATAAGCTATAGATGGACACCAAAGGATCTTGAAAACTGAGAAAAACCTCTGCATAGAGACTCATTCGCCCATGGGTGAATGAGTCCTAGACAACCTTCAAAATTTGCATTTTGGTGATAGGTACATACCCTCCTACCATTTCTAGATCTGCCATAAGTTTTTTGTTTATGTCTATATTATGTTTTAAATTGACGATTCAAGTTTGAATGGGTATAATTGAGTTGATTTACTATTTTTAGTTTTTCTCCAAAAAGTGTTGTTCGCGTTGATACCCCCATCCTCAATCATAAGGAAACTAGTAGATCCCCTCATTGAGTTGACTCACCTAAGGGTTGTAAGTGAATTCTTTGTGGGGATGTAATTTCCTAATGAAATAAAGGGAAATAGGTCCATTATACCATCCTATATTTGACCTCCATCATCCTTCCCCTATTTTTCTATGTTTCATATATAAATAATGAAAATGCATATATGAGGGGTTGTTCACTATTAGCATCAAAAACACATCTTAGCATATAGTCTATTCCAAAGAAAAAATGAGTTTAATACTACCATCTTTTGAACTTTGAATCTTTCAACTTGAAGGACTTGCTAGAAATTGGACCAACCATATATGTAGAGTGAAGAGGACAAAATAATGGCACCACAATTCCACTATGCAACTAATAATACAAATACTCCACCCAACCTACTCACACCCTAAACCTTTGTATTTTAGACAAACATAAATTAATCCTCTCTAATATTGACCAAAATGATAATTTGTAAGATAACCAAAGGTTGGTCTCCTTTAATAGAAGATTGACTATTGTTGACCATGGGCTCTATTATAAAGCTAAAAATTATACCCATGATTTGTATCCATAGAAAGTGTAGCCTAGAAATCATATATGGTAACTTTAGAACCCCCTATCGACGTGTGGAATGCCCCTCACAAGTGCAAGAATTATAAATCAATTCTAAATGATTGTGCTTTACTAGTTTCCTAGTGCTTGCTTATTTACAATATTCTTTCATTGCTAATTTGTATCACTTCTCATAGATGGAGCATACTAGATAAAATATCTTCACATTTGCTACAAGCACTCAATCTGTCAATGGATTGTAAGAATATATAACTAATTATTTTAGAAGGGGATGTAGATCTGCTCAACTACAAAAGAAAATATGTTGAAGATTTCACTTTGCTATGTGTCAAGTTTCAACAATAAGTCAAATGACATTGAAAATATTAGATACCATAATAAATACAAAATTAAATGGAAGGATAGAATTTGAAAAGGAGACATAACGTTTAAGAAAAAGAATATTAGGATAACCTTTATGAGAAAATTAAAAATTACAATTCTTTTTTTTTCTAATTTTAACACAATATATAAAAATAAATAAAAAATATAGAATCTAGATGAAGGGGTATGGTCCCATTAGGCATGCCAAAATGTATACAATGCATTTAGAATAAAACTAAAATTGAAAAACTACAATTTATCAAATTCTTATTCTAAACACATGCAAACCTCATATGGAGCCTCTGAAGTCAATTTTCTCACACTCTTTTATGGATTTTTAGATGCTCAACTATTGTGAAAGCTCTTCAGTAGCATGATGAAGATGCCATTAAAATATTTAGAAATGGATTAAAGGTTTCTCAAAGGGCTCCATAAATTCCTAAAAGGAACAATGGATTTATAAAAAAATCAGGTGAAAATATGAATATCCAAGATTTATTTAATCAATCTAGAGGACTATAGGTTTGATTTAGATTTAACTAGCTTGATTAACCAATTAACTCAATTGGTTGATTAGTCAAATAATATGACTAAACAATTAGCTAACTTGATTATTAGTCAACTGATTTAATCTTTTAGTCAACCAATTTGATTTAGCCAAATTATTTGATTGGGAGTTAACTTGATCAACTAATTAGTTAACTAATTTGATTGATTTTTAAAAAGTGGAGATAACTAAATTGATATGACTGAAGCATGAGAATAACTCATCAATTAATTGACTTTGATTGATGAGTAAAATGTGAGTGAGGATCTAATTATTATTTATTTATTTTAATTGTATATATGCATAGATTAATTAAAAGAAAATTAATTAATTAATTAATAATGATTAATCAATTAGTTATACATGGGGTGATCAATTGCAATGAGATTAGTTAATTAATATAATTAACCATCTTGAGGTGAAATATGCTGAAGTTGATAAATTGGTGGCAAGGTGAGGTGATGAGAATAATTTAATGAAAAAAATAGTTACTTGACAAATGATAATATAAATAATTGATTAGTTGGAATGATTAAGTTAGTTGACGACATGACACTAGAGTGATTAAAATGGGATGATTATGACAGCCTTAAGGTGGTAAAATTTAGGTGTCTACAAATAGCATGTGCATTCAACATGTTATAGGTGACACATAAAATTATCTATTACATATGCTTATGAATATTGTATAAAATCATCATCAAGGATTAAACTAATTAAGATTATCACCAGTCTTACATATATTAGATGAATGTATGAGTCAAATGTGTTGGCCTCCTACCAATAATTTCCAATTTATTTTGTATTAGTGTGTATTAGAACATGTTTTCTGATTGCAAATTTTGATTCATTATGTCAAAAACCTAACTAAACCCCCATAGAATCCTTGTTTAGTTTTTAACATTATTATTTTTCACTTTATTTCTATTCTTTTGTTGATTGAAAGACTTAATCACCATCTTTTAAGGGATTCCCTTGACATGTCTATCCCCACTAATGGCCAACTAGTACAAAAAATCCTCCATAGCATAGAGTTTTGCTTTTTAGTTATCATCCCAATTTGTGCTAAGCTTATTGTTAGCATTACCAAATGTAATAAAAAAGTTAATTCATCACATATTATTCTTGATTTAAAAAGTATGTTTTTTTTAAACTACTTGGTGTTGTTCAATATAATGATACCATACAAATTTTGTACCATAAGAGTTGGGCAAAACTATCTAGCATAATTATTTTTTCTCAATATAATGTAAACATAATGCGCTATATTTCCCACTACCATCCATATAATCATATTAAATACAGCACTTAGCTCTCATTAGACTAAAAAAATCTATAAATTTACATTTAGCACACCCTTAACTAAAAGTAAGAAATGTGTGACATTAATTCAAATCTTTTCAAATAAATAATTTTATCTATGTAGGCTTAAATAATCAATAAGAAAATTGAAATAACATTTATTCCTCACTTTCAACCCCAATCTTATGGCATCTTCTAATTATAGTGCAATACTCATTCCAATTGGTAAGTTATAGTTCCTATCATTTGCATGCTTGTGCAAAATTATGACATATAGAATTTCCTCTTCATTACAAATCCAAATTTAACTATAGGCTTTCTTGTGACCCACACATTTCCTAACTTTGAATTTTATTTGACCAAGTATTATATCTTAAATTAATATATTTTGAATAACCTTGCAACTTGCATCTCCTAATTTGGGTGACCATTCTTGTTATTTCAAAACAAAATCTAAGAAACAAAATCATCATAAACCTTACAACTAGGAGACAAAGGAGAAGTGTTTAATTTTCTTCCTTGGCATAATGCCCCACATGAATATCAGAGTGTCAGAGTTCTGATAGCATTTATTTGGAGAGGAAACAAATAGAGGTGAAACATCAGGAGGACCAAGTGTAGCCACAACTATCACATCTCAGACTCTAATGTTGTTTGCTCTTGGTTTGTTTGGATTTGTTATATGAACTAATGTGTGTGGTAGAATAATAAATACTATGTTGCTTTGGTGTGAAGAAATATGAAAGTGTTTACTTTAAAAAAAAATTTAGTAATGAATGAGTTTTATATTGAGGATGAAGCAAAATAGAATAGAATATAAATACTTGAATTAAAAGTAACATTGTTTTGATTTATATCTTTATCGGATACTAATTTAGTTTATTGTTGTGTGTCTGAGTGCACTTGAGATGCAGGTGGTCAAAGACCAAGGGTGTGATTAAGGAGAAGGGGTTAGCTTCTTGATAGGTTAAAATAGGATGTTATCTCAATCACACACACAAGCACTGAGATTCATGTAGATTGCATTTAGGAATGTCAATTTTAGTGTGTGTGTTTTGATTATTTGCAAATGAAATAATAGTCAGTTAAATTAAATAAATAATGAAATGAAATCATAATAAAGTAAAAAGGAATTAAATTTAATTTAACTATTGATTTTGGTTTTAAATGATTAAAGTGCTGCAAATCTAAGTGAGTATCCTTTTTACTCTTCTAACTTGTGTTAAATTCTTGTGATAATGAAATCAAATGATAATTAGATAATATTCATTTAAATATTAGATATATATTTACTTTCAATTGAGTAACTGAGTAGGTATTTTCGAAATGTTTATCATTTGTGCAATGGTAATTGCGGATTATTTTTTTACATGTCTCTTATTTATGAATATGAAGTGTAAAACACAAAGATTTATATATTTTAATTTCATTTTTAAAGTGCAAAATGTGGAAGCATAGACAAGGAACGCGAACTGTTTGACAGCATGCCTCCAAGAAATGTGGTCCCCTGGAATGCGCTGACTGCAGGGTATTCGCAAAACGGACTTGATGAAAAGGCTTTAGAAACTTTCAGGCAAATGCAATTGGCAGGTGTATAGCCAGACTCTATAACCTTTGCCACCATCCTCCCAGCCTGTGCCGAACGGGAGCATTGGAACAGGGTATTACATGCCACCATCCCCCCAGCCTGTGTTGAACGAGAGCATTGGAACAGGGTATTACATGCATCAAAGCATAAATGATAGAGGAATTTTGTCAGATGTTGTAGTTGCAGGTAGACATGTATGAAAAATGTGGAAACATGGACAAGCCACACGAACTGTTTGACAGTGTGCCTCAAAGAAATTTGGTTTCATGGAATGTCATGAAAAATAGATTTGTTGACAAAGATTTATAAATTTCGTAAGAAAATGAAATTGGTAGTTAAAATCAGTATTCTCCCCGCCTGTGCCAAAATGGGAACTTGGGGACACGGTATGGACATCCATCAAACCATAATGGAATGGGTTTTTTTTTTTTTTTGGTCAAATATTATAGTTGGAAATGCTCTGTTAGACATGTATGGAAAATGTGGAAGTGAACTGTTTAACAAAATGTCTCAAAGAAATGTGCTCTCATGGAATGAGATGCTTGGAGGACATGCACAAAATGGATTTTGCAAGGATGCTCTCAAAATGTTAAAATTAATTAAGCACTTTGAAACATATCTTAACATTATAAGCGTTTGCTCATGTGGCCATTCAAGTTTATTGGAGGGTTGTGCACACTTCAATCACTTAACCCTTATTGTATTACACCTACAATTGATCATTGTGTGGATGGTTGAGTTTCTTGTCCATGTTGAGTATCTTGATGACACCCTAAACTTTGTTATTAAGATGCCAATTATACTTATGTTGTGACATTACTTTTTTATTTGAATCCTAAAAATGTTGTGACTTATGTTCTCCCAAAAATCTATACAAGACATGGGCAAGTGGTGTGAGGTCAAATGGTAAGGACATTGATAAATGAAACGGTCTTAGTCTTCATAGTAGCATTTATGATACTCTTACCTTTGATGACATAGTTCTCTTAGTTTTCATGGCTGAATTTTAATTGATTCCTAATAACAAGGTGGAAACTTTCATAATTTATTACCTAATGAAATCCTACATAGAACGTATTATCATTATTGTTGTTAATTATGATAACCTTAATAAGATTATCTAGGCACATGACCATCCTATAAGATTTATAGTAGCCTTAATAACCATGACTATCCTAAATGTTTATGGCTTTAGTGATTTCCCAAGAGTATCCCATTGTTGTTCTCTATGATGACACAATAATAATACATAGGAAATTAAGTGAGCATCTAGCCTAATTATGCTAGTAACCCACTTTGAATGTTATCTTCTGAAAACATTGATACTCCTACTAGTTGCTACAAAATGATTGTAACTCATGTTGGTAAGAGGCATAAAACATATAGAAGTGATGCATGACTATTATTTATGTCTTTTGTGATAAAATCCACTTAATTACAATATTATTTGTTGTCTCAAATTCCCTCTTGAAAATTCTTAGAGTCAATAATAGCTCCATGGATACCATACAAATATTCTAAAGGTGTGATATTTCTCCATGGTGTCATTAGGATAGCCTAAGAAATATTATAGTCCATTAGTCATTGTATAACATCTTGTGCCTATGTTTGATAGTGTTATTGCAAGTGAAGAATTATTTTGGATGGTAAATTTTTGGGCTAAGTAACTAACCTCTATTGTGTTGGGTTATTTCTTAGGTTAATCTATGTTATTGTTGTTGTAATAGTCCTAAGATGTCATTTATTTTTGACAACATGGTTGTTCTCAAAATCAACTATATAAAGAGAGTCTTTCAATTCTAATCCCTAAATTTATATACCTCACTACAACACATGGATTCACATTAACACTTGGTGATGGAATCTAATCCAAGATAGCTAAAAATTAAAAAGAGGAAGAGATGAGTATTTTTCATTCACAAGATCATGAAAATGTATAATAATTCAATCTTTAGGTTATGCAAGTAAAATAAACTATTTTTTATTCTCAAGATTGTCTTGAATGCAATCCAAGAGGACACATGGCTCAATCATGAAAATAGGTACAAGCAAACAAGATATAATTTTTGTAATGATTTTTTAGTTTGTTTCATTTTCTAGAATCTTCTCCCAATATAGTTGCATAGCACAAATATTAGTAGTTATGAAGTTGAAGCTTTTAATGCATGATGTCTTCTACAATGAAAAAGGATTAGTAATAATAAATAAATCTCAAATCAATCATGCAAAGATGGACTAGTAAAAATTCCAAATGATAATTCAATCTTGTAGCTCGTCGTAGTTAGATATGGCCAATATTTAAAGAATGTAAAATGTGGATATTGGAGACTAGAAGACTTTACCAAGGAACAATGATGTAGCAATAATGGTTGGTGCTAACATTTCTTGACATGTTACTTTATGGGACACAAGACCACTCTCATTTTGAGATGTTGACTAATCAATAAAAATATCCAGTGTGCGTAGTAAGAATGACAATCTAAATTATTTTAAATATATTGTAGTGGATAGGTATTTGTACAATTCCAAGATCAGCTTTGTACTAATGGTGCACATGGTTGGCATGCCTTCATGAAAATACATAATGAGATCAAACTAGAAGAAACAATAGTATTACACTACACTTACATAAACTTTGACAACTTCACTTCTGGAAGAGATCACTATGGTTGCAAGCCTACAAGGAGGGATATTAAGAAATTTTTCATGCTAGAATTCTCAAATTTCCTAATATTGATGGATGTGGAGATCTATCTAGAGAATTGATAAGTCCTTTACTCATTGGTAGGCTTACAACTAGTGTAGGATTCAGTGACCAATGATGTGGAGGGGAAGGAACTAAAAAATAGCAATAAATAGATAAATATGAGTTGTTTGAACCCACTATTATTTGCATAATAAGAAAATATGAATTATATTGTAGTGTAGGAAAATGCACTCCTTTACATTTTCACACTTTGTATGGGTCCCCTCAATTAAATTGGACTTAACTATGCCTTAATAAGCCCTATTTTACATATACAAGCCTAATAAATTACATTTTCTGAAGGGGAAACTTGACAACAATTAATGCCAACACATAATTAATTACCTTGAGCAATGTGTGTTCCAGGAATAGGGACCTGAGACCCATTCACCCATCCTCCCTAGGCCTTTGAACCCAAATTAAAATATGTTTTTGGTTGTATTTTAATGTCCTCAAATTCAAATTTCAATGTCGACTTGTAATGTTTAATTTTTTGGAAATTAAGGATAGATACCTATAAATACAAGGTTATTTTATCAATTCAAATTCTAAGAAGCAACCTCAAATTTTTATAAGACTTCACAAGAGCAAAGATTATGACCAAGAACATTCAAGGGTAGATTTATTAGTGATTTATTGCAACAATCAAGATCTCAAGCATCATGTCAAGGTCTTATGCATCATGCATGCTTTTGGAGCTAACATTATGATGTAGGTTTCAAGATCCAAGCCAAGATTCAAATCAAGATTCAAGTATCAAGATCCACATTCATTGTCCATTTCATGCAAGATCAAGATCAATATTTCAGTCCTCCAAAAGTTTATTCAAGGGTTTGGTGAGTTGCAACATAGCAATTGTTCATTCATGATTCCTTTCATGTTTCATTATTTCAATTCAAGGTTTAATTAATAAAATGGGGTTTGACGAAGGAAAACCCCCATTCACCAAAAAAAAATATTTTTCTTCTCTATGAATTTGCAGGTTCATAGATTGAAGAAGGATTGAAGATCTCAAAGTTGTAAAGTTGCAAAAAGTTGTTATATTTTTTGTCAATCCATGGAATCTCACCTACATAATTCATTTCTGATTGTTTGACATTGAAACCTGGATCAAACATAAGCTATAGATGGACACCAAAGGATCTTGAAACCTAAGAAAAACCTTTGCATAGAGACTCATTCGCCCATGGGTAATGAGTCCTAGAAAACCTTCAAAATTTGCATTTTGGTGATAGGTACATACCCTCCTACCATTTCCAGATCTTCCATAAGTTTGTTTTTTATGTCTATATTATGTTTTAAATTGATGATTCAAGTTTGAATGGGTATAATTGAGTTGATTTACTATTTTTAGTTTTTCTCCAAAAAGTGTTGTTTGGGCTGATACCCCTGTCCTCAATCATAACGAAACCAGTAGATTCCATCATTGAGTTGACTCACCTAAGGGTTGTAAGTGAATTCATTGTGGGGATGTAATTTCCTAATGAAATAAAGGGAAATAGGTCCATTATACCATCCTATATTTGACCTCCATCATCCTTCCCTTATTTTTCTATGTTTCATATATAAATAATGAAAATGCATATATGTGGGGTTGTTCACTATTAGTATCAAAAACACATCTTAGCATATAGTCTATTCCAAAGAAAAAATAAGTTTAATACTACCATCTTTTCAACTCTGGATCTTTCAACTTGAACGACTTGCTAGAAATTGGACCAACCATAGATATAGAGTGAAGAGGACAAAATAATGGCAACACAATTCCACTATGCAACTAATAATACAAATACTCCACCCAACCTACTCACACCCTAAACCTTTGTATTTTAGACAAACATAAATTAATCCTCTCTAATATTGACCAAAATGATAATTTGTAATATAACCAAAGGTTGGTCTCCTTAAATAGAAGATTTACTATTGTTGACCATGGGCTCTATTATAAAGCTAAAAATTATACCCATGATTTGTATCCATAGAAAGTATAGCCTAGAAATCATATATGGTAGCTTTAGAACCCCCTATCGACTTGTGGAATGCTCCTCACAAGTGCAAGAATTATAAATCAGTTCTAAATGATTGTCCTTTACTAGTTTCCTTGTACTTGCTTATTTACAATATTCTTTCATTGCTAATTTGTATCACTTCTCATAGATGGAGCATACTAGATAAAATCTCTTCACATTTGCTACAAGCACTCAATCTATCAATGGATTGTAAGAATATATAACTAATTATTTTAGAAGGGGATGTAGATCTGCTCAACTACAAAAGCAAATATGTTGAAGATTTCACTTTGATATGTGTCAAGTTTCAACAATAATTCAAATGACATTGAAAAATATTAGATACCATAATAAATACAAAATTAAATGGAAGGATAGAATCTGAAAAGGAGACATTAACATTTAAGAAAAAGAATAATAGTATAACCCTTATGAGAAACTACAGTTCTTTTTTTTTTTTTCTAATTTTAATACAACATATAAAAATAAATAAAAATTATAGAATCCAAATGAAGGGGTATGGTCCCATTAGGCATGGCAAAATGTATACAATGCATTTAGAATAAAACTAAAATTGAAAAACAACAATTTATCAAATTCTTATTCTAAACAGATGCAAACCTCATATGGAGCCTTTGAAGTCAATTTTCTCACACTCTTTTATGGATTTTTAGATGCTCAACTATTGTGCAAGCTCTTCAGTAGCATGATGACGATTCCATTAAAATATTTAGAAATGGATTAAAGGTTTTTCAAAGGGCTCCATAAATTCCTAAAAGGAACAATGGATTTATAAAAAAATTAGGTGAAAATATGAATATCCAAGATTTGCTTAATCAATCTAGAGGAAATAGGTTTGATTTAGATTTGACTAGCTTGATTAACCAATTAACTCAATTGGTTGATTAGTGAACTGACATGAGTAAACAATTAGCTAACTTGATTATTAGTTAATTGATTTAATCTTTTAGTCAACCAATTTGATTTAGCCAAATTATTTGATTGGGAGTTAACTTGATCAACTAATTACTTAACTAATTTGATTGATTATTAAAAAGTGGAGATAACTAAATTGATATGAATGAAATATGAGAATAACTCATCAATTAATTGACTTTGATTGATGAGTAAAATGTGAGTGAGGATCTAATTATTATTTATTTATTTTAATTGTATATATGCATAGATTAATTAAAAGATAATTAATTAATTAATAATGATTAAAATCAATTAGTTATACATGGGGTGATAAATTGCAATGAGATTAGTTAATTAATATAATTAACCAACTTGAGGTGAAATATGCTGAAGTTGATAAATTGGTGGCAAGGTGAGGTGATGGAATAATTTAATGAAAAAAATAGTTACTTGACAAATGATCATATAAATAATTGATTAGTTGGAATGATTAAGTTAGTTGACGACATGACACTAGAGTGATTAAAATGGGATGATTATGACAACCTTAAAGTGGTAAAATTTAGGTGTCTACAAATAGCATTTGCATTCAACATGTTATAGGTGACACATAAAATTATCTATTACATATGCTTATGAATATTGTATAAAATCATCATCAAGGATTAAACTAATTAAGATTATCACCAGTCTTACATATATTAGATGAATGTATGAGTCAAATGTGTTGGCCTCCTACCAATCATCTCCAATTTATTTTGTATTAGTGTGTATTAGAACATGTTTTTTGATTGCAAATTTTGATTCATTATGTCAAAAACCTAACTAAACCCCCATAGAATCCTTGTTTAGTTTTTAACATTATTATTTATCACTTTATTTCTATTCTTTTGTTGATTGAAAGACTTAATCACCATCTTTTAAGTGATTCCCTTAATATGTCTATCCCCACTAATGGCCAACTAGTACAAAAATCCTCCATAGCATAGAGTTTTTCTTTTTAGTTATCATCCCAATTTGTGCTAAGCTTATTGTTAGCATTACCAAATCTACTAAAAAAATTAATTTCATCACATATTATTCTTGATTTAAAAATTATTTTTTTAAACTACTTGGTGTTGTTCAATATAATGATACCATACAAATTTTGTACCATAATAGTTGGGAAAAACTATCTAGCATAATTATTTTTTCTCAATATAATGTAAACATAATGCGCTATATTTCCCTCTACCATCCATATAATCATATTAAATATAACACTTAGCTCTCATTAGACTAAAAACATCTATAAGTTTACATTTAGCACACCCTTAACTAAAAGTAAGAAATGTGTGACATTAATTCAAATATTTTCAAATAAATCATTTTATCTATGAAGGCTTAAATTATCAATAAGCAAATTGAAATAAAATTTATTCCTCACTTTCAACCCCAATATTATGGCATCTTCTAATTATAGTGCAATACTCATTCCAATTGGTAAGTTATAGTTCAAGACTATCATTTGCATGCTTGTGCAAAATTATGACATATAGAATTTACTCTTCATTACAAATCCAAATTTAACTATAGGCTTTCTTGTGACCCACACATTTCCTAAATTTGAATTTTATTCGACCAAGTATTATATCTTAAATTAATATATTTTGAATAACCTTGCAACTTGCATCTCCTAATTTGGGTGACCATTCTTGTTATTTCAAACCAAAATCTAAGAAACAACATCATCATAAACCTTAAAACTAGGAGACAAAGGAGAAGTGTTTAATTTTCTTCCTTGGCATAATTCCCCACATGAATATAGGAGCGTTAGAGTTTTGATAGCATCTATTTGGAGAGGAAACAAATAGAGGTGAAACATTAGGAGGACCAAGTGTAGCCACAACTGTCATGTCTCAGACTCTGATGTTGTTTGGTCTTGGTTTTGTTTGGATTTGTTATATGAACTAATGTGTGTGGTAGAATAATAAATACTATGGTGCTTTGGTGTGAAGAAATATGAAAGTGTTTACTTTAAAAAGTTGTTTAGTAATGAATGAGTTTTATATTGAGGATGAAGCAAAATAGAATAGAATAGAAATACTTGAATTAAAAGCATTACATTGTTTTGATTTATATCTTTATCGGATACTAATTTAGTTTATTGTTGTGTGTCTGAGTGCACTTGAGATGTAGGTGGTCGAAGACCAAGGGTGTGATTAAGGAGAGGAGGTTAGCTTCTTGATAGGGTAAAATAGGATGTTCTCTTGATCACACACATGAGCACTAAGATTCATGTAGATTGCATTTAGGAATGTCAATTTTAGTGTGTGTGTTTTGATTATTTGCAAATTAAATAATAGTTAGTTAAATTAAATAAATAATGAAATGAAAGCATAATAAACTAAAAAGGAATTAAATTTAATTTAATTATTGATTTTGGTTTTAAATGATTAAAGTGTTGCAAATCTAAGTGAGTATCCTTTTTACTCTTCTAACTTGTGTAAAATTCTTGTGATAATGAAATAAAATGATAATTAGATCATATTTATTTAAATATTAGATATATATTTACTTTCAATTGAGTAATTGAGTAGGTATTTTCAAAATGTTTATCATTTGTGCAATGGTAATTGTGGATTATTTTTTTATATATCTCTTATTTATGAATATGAAGTGTAAAACACAAAGATTTATATATTTTAATTTCATTTTTGAAGTCCATTTTCAAGATTAGGGTAGAAATTAGAAAAGAAATATTATTAAATGGGAAAGAACTTCCCAAGAGAGGAAACTCTTCTTGAAAATAAGCTCTGCAATTTTGCTCTAATGGCTACCAAGAAAATGCTCAATTTATCAAAATTAGAGGTTTTAGAATGAATCTTTGGAAAATAGTAGGAAAATAAGGATTTGGTAAAGTAACAAGAAAGGGGAAAAGAAGAAGAAACTTTCTTAGAAAAACCAATTTGGAAAGAGGCAAAGGGAAGAATTTTTCTGGAGAGCAACTACAACTGGAAGCGTAATATCTAGGTTTTCCATTCTTTTTCCATGAATCTTGTTTGGAATATGAATATACTAATAAAGAATTTGAATGCCAAGTGTTTGAGATTGTTTGTAAAACTGTGAAAATTGAGAAAATCTTCTATTCTTTTGTGTGCATTGAAAGAAATTGCTTAATTTTTCCACTTTCAGATTGGGGCTTTTCCCCTTTTGCAAACTGTGGTTTATAATTTTGTCTCAAAATGCTAATTCTTTACACAAATTTTGAATATATATATATATATATGCATTTACCTAGTTTTTATTTGAAATTCTTACAAATATAACAGTAGATTGTATAAACTGTTGGGGGTTTTGCATATTATAAAGCATGAAACAAAGGAATGGGGAACAAACCCCAGCCCCAACCATAGAGGAAGGGGCGACGTTGTGGAGGGACATCACCCTCCATAGACCAAGGCCTATGGAGGAGGCGTTGCCCCCTCATAGGTAGCGCCTTCCCCTGTGGGGGAGGCGTCAACCTCTTCTTATTATTGAAACTGTGATTTATTCAATATTTAGAATGTGCGTTGAAAATTTTGTGATTTATTCAATGTTTATTATGCACGTTGAAAATTCTGTCAGATATAAATTTATGTATATATATATATACACACACACATAGCTATATATATACATACACACTCAGACAATTATATAACTCTATTTTCTATAGAAAATATTACCCATTGTCATTGATATTACATAGAAAAACACAACATTGTGTATAAGCTTTTATTATATTCAGTTATAAGCCTATTATGTATGTATATATATATATATATATATATATATATATATATATATACATACATAATAAATACATATACAAATATGTATGATAAGCTTTTATAACTAAAAGTTAAAACTTAGAGAAGATGCAGAATAAAAAAACATAAATAACTCTGTGTACAGTAGAAAACTTGTATTCACATATACAAATTTGGTTATCTACATTGTTATTCATTTTTTAAAACTATTTTTATTCCTGAATAATGGTGCATTGTATGAATTACCATACATCATTGCAAATATTAGTGAAAAATAAAAAAAGAATATACAAGAAGTTGTAGATGAACAATTTTTTTAGTTAGCAAACATAATCTACATAAAATGCTTTTATAAACTAGAGAACTTGCTGAATATAAAACACCAAAAGTTGCATACAAAAATATTAGATTGCCAACCTGATTTTGTAACTCTTCCAATAAACATGTAAGAAATTGTTTTCTTTTCTTTTAACCTATTATTCTTTTCTAAAAATTGTTGACATATTCCTATTAAATAGGAAAGTAATCTGTGTGATATGATTATATCTCATAAGGCTGAAAAGAGTAGCTTTATTTTTTTGAATCTATCAAAATTACTTTCTTTGAACAACCTATTTTAGAAAATAGAACTTGGATTGATTTTAAATTGCATAGTAACTTTCAATAGAAATTGTAGAGAAAGACCTCTCACACTGAGTGTATGTATGAAAAACTATTTGATAATCTTTGTGTGAACATTGGAAAATGATGGAATTTCTTTGGAATTAGAAATGTGTATAATTGAATGAGATCTTAGATGGAAAATACATTATTTACTGTATTTTTAGAAACTTCTGGGATAGGATGCCAAAGGTGGACCCACAGAGACGGTAGTTTTACCTCTTCTAAAACTATCATTTATTTTATTTATGCTTGGCCAAGCACATGTACGATTGAAACAGATGGAAATAAAAGCCTAGAAATAAATGTATGTAGGTCTTTGCTACCTCATGTTGCAATAAATATGTTATTCTCATGTTAGGAATGCATATAGGCATCAGGCTTGCATCGAGAGTTCTCTCCTATTTTGTTGTGTCAGGTTGCTAGGCTCCTTATGTAGGGTCGGGGATTTCTTCGAGTTAGGAAGGAACCAAGGGAAGTCATGCACTTCGTGGTTGGGCAGAAAAGGTGCCTTAATTACTCTTGGCCTCAGCTCACAAGAAGACCAGTGGTGTCATGATGGTTGAAGTTCAGAGTTTATTATGCTATTGATGTGCTTATGTATTAGTCTTGAAAGGCTTGTGTAGTCCACTTGTAAAAGTAACTTTATTTGACATTCATTATTGCAACATTGAAATAGATGTATTAAATGAAAGATTTTGATGTAACATTGAAATAGATGTATTGATTGAAAGTTATTGTTTCATTTGAATATGAATGAATTTTATGGAAACTCATTGATGCGCCTTTATCAATTGCAAATGTATTGATGTAATGATCCTTGATGTAGATGCATTGTACTTATTTGATACATGAAATGAGATTTATTACTTCTTTTACTCTTGAACTTATTGGGAAGGCTCTCATTATTTGCATCATTTACTTTTACAGAGTAGTTGCAGCTACATAATTTGACAAAAAAATTATTTCCTTTATCCTGTGATGGATGTCCTTACCTTGTTCCATAGCTCCCATTTTGGTATAGCCAGGGAGGATGCTGGCAAAGATTGCAGGGTCTGGCTTTACATCTGTGAATTACATTTTATAGAGAATTTCTAAATCCATTTCAACAAATGCATTTTGTACATATCTTGCACTCATACCATTCCACCATACCACATTTCTTTGAGGAATCCTATCAAACAGTTCACTTGCCTTGTCTATGCTTCCACGTTTTGAATAATTCCTATGCATTGGAAAATGAACCTATTTTTTGTATATGGTGAAATGGTGACTGCATTGTGTGAACACCCATGTCTTCAGAAACGGTGCGACTATAGCAAGAAAACTTTACCTAAACTTCTATAGCATAGATGGGCAAGATAAACATTTGAAAAACACTAAACATACGACACTATTATGGGAAAGATCAACTACGAAAAAAAACAACAAACAGAAAGAGGATTGGTTAAGAGGGCCCACACTAGCTTCCTAAATGATCAACGCTTAGAGTGTGTTGGTTAAGCTCGACCAAAAAAATGCTCAACATAACTGTGAATGGGATTTAGAAAAAAAGAAAGAAAGAAACCACACACCATTTCTCTTCAGAGCTCCTACTTGTTACGCAATAGTGGTGCTCAGTTCAAGTTGTACGCCCCCCTTTGGATCTGTAAATTCTTCCTTCAACCACTTTTTGTAGAAAATTTTTTTTTTCCCTACCTTGAAAAAGAGAACAAATTGTTATTGAACAATCATTTACACAACATTTAGTATTTGACCAAAAACTAAGGGTATGGTCTCATGGAGGGGAGCTTCCTAAAAAAATTCAATGGGTGTTGCTGAGAGTTTTTAGGAATATTTTAAAGTTGGTGGTCCCATGAATTTAGTTTTGCAATTCAGCTTAAAAGTTTGAGCTCCAAAATTTAAGGAATAAACTGGAGTATTTTGATAAAAAATAATAAATAAATAAAAATTCTCTCATTTTTTTGGTTTTTTTAGGAATTTAAAAATTTAAGTGATAGATAGTGGTAGAAAATATTTCTAAAAAATTCCTAAGCTGTAAGGGCAATTTCTAGCCACACCCCAATTTCACCAGCTGAAAGATGCATTCCTATACTGTAGGGGCTCCTATTTTTTTGGAAAAGATTCCAATTAATCCTGTAGCAATTTTTTTTTTTCCATGAGACCCCTTGCTCCATGAAAATAGAAACCCAAACCCCCCATGGGACCGCTCAGCAAGAGATGCTTACCTGATGAAGATAATGGATTTGCAAGGGCAATAATGGTGTCTTTTTTTTTCCTCTATATCTTCCATTTTTATCCCCCATTTTTCTCTTCTCCCATGGTGTCGTGGTATCATAAGAGAATCCATTTAAACATTCATTAAATGACTCCCAGTATGCATTATTTTCCCTACTATGACTCTTAGAATGTGTTATTTTCCCCAGTATGCATTATTTTCTCCAATATGTGTTATTTGGTTTACACTTCACTTTAAAGCAAAGCCACGTGTTATATATCTCAGTGGTCCAAGCATAACACTGTCATATAATCAGACGTCTTCTTTCATTGAATATAATGTAATTATAATGATCACAATAAATAAAATATCTTTTATTGTTGCTTTTTGAAAAAAATGTAATGGACTGTTGGTCTTGTGAACGCTACTAAAATCTATTTTTCCTTTTGCTAATGAGGTAGTAAGATTAAAATTGAGATTTGACAGAGACGAGGCTTTCGAGGTAATGGAATGCAGTACTTGGAGAAATTTTTTCATATTTTTGTGCCTTCAGACATGAAAAGATTTTTATTTTTAGTCAAAATAAATCCACCACTATTTCTTATTTCCCTTTATTAATGGGCAGGTACCCACTGTCATGCATGGTAATTGCATGTGTCACAAAATATTTTATTTATTTTATTATTTACTTCTTTGGTAGAAATCCAATTCTTTTTTCTTACACCATTACATTCGTTGGTCTCCTATAAGGACTGTTGCCATTATAAGCTTACGCCTCTTGGCGTAATTATTCCTTTTTGTTTTACCTAGATGCAGTGCATAGTGCATAACCAACATGAACGCCAAACCAAATTAGTCATTATGGAATGGATTGGTTATTGGCCATGATTTTACCATAAACCTTTAGAGGATTAAAAAACTAAATAAAATGCTTGGTATCCTAGCACATAGTGGGAAAATATGTTGAAATGCATTCTTTCAGCTAACCTTGAAATTGATTGTTTCTTATATAGATGAAGCTCTATTATACATTAAAAAAAAGATGAATCTCTAGATTCAATCACAACCACCAAAAAGGAGGCATTGAATATCCAACGAGTGAAGGAGGAAAATGGATTTATATAACTAAAAATGTGTAAAGAAACCCACCCTACACTATATGTAGCTTTCTCTTATATCAATTATGGACTTTCATCATCTTCTTCCACTCTGCAAAGTTCTTATGTCAATGTTCATTGTTGTCTTTAGCTTTATTTTACCTATCACCTATGCATTAGGTCTACTAAAGAGGATTTGTTTTTTGAGTTCTTGCAAAAACTTATACATTAAAATCCCACTTTTTGTCACATAAATAATACAAAATTTAACTAAGTAATCTACATTAAATTTACCAATTAGCAAAAAAAAGAAATTCTAAAAAGATAATAACAACATAGTGCACTATTAAAGTTATAGCAAATGAACTCACTAGTTAGGAGTAAGGACAAAAATGAATTCTTATCTTTAACAATAATGTCTACTTATTATGGGTCAACTTAACATACCTCTTATCTACTCGACATCCCTAGCATTTCATCACATCCTAATCTCCTCGCTCCCAATTCCTTTATCTGCAAGATCTACAAGACTTGGTGCACATGTAAGATCAATGGGTAATTATTACATGTTCATCAAGATAAGCTATACAAATCATATGGTAGTTTACAACATCGGGAGAGAATGAAAAGACCAAAATAAAACTCAGAAGACAAATCCTAAGGGCTCGACCTAATGCATTAGGGGCTCATCGCTTGATGGCCTTGCCTACATATATAATTTGTAGAGGCACCATAGTTCGACATATTGAGTTGCTCCAACTCATTTGACTCACCCACAACTACATACTATTAAAATGGGTATGCAACCCTTTCTAGGGTCCATTGCCCCATACAGTTCCATAGTCAACTACCACGGTCCACTTAGGTGAAGTCGAAGACCAAAAACCTAGGTTTATTCCTCTTGAATTGATATTTGATGGTTTTTTCCTTATTCGGTATTAATTTCTCAAGACTTTTATAGGTAACTAGGTTCCCATGAACTCAAATTTTACTTTTTACTCGTAATAGATAAAGTTTACTCAAATCATAAATTCATACATGGTAGGAGAGGATAATTCAAGAATAAAGTCCTTCCATACTTGACATGGTTTTATATCAATTAAATTTGCAAGGTAAATGATGAGAGAAACCCACCTATAATGTACATAGTGACAACTCTCATTCATTCTATGATAATTTGACAAAACCCATTATGGTACACAATGAATAAATTATACTTAATACTCCAATAATGACCTCTTAATAGAAATACAAATAGGAATGCATTACTAGCATGTTTACCTCTTTGTAACACTCTATAAAACATAAACCTCGAAAGTAACACATATATAAGTATGTGATTCGTTAACAATGTATCAAAGTCACAAACAAAGCACTTAGATTTCATCATAGTTTTCATGGAGAAAGTGATCTCACAATAGTAGGAAACTCGAATGAGCAACCAAAACAAATATTTGTCTTGGTCAAGGGTTTAACTCCCCAGGTGGCCATAGATTAGGTAGAAGACATGAAACACTCTAGCACACACATCCTCCACAAATTATATAAATAATTTACTTCATGATTTGCATCATGTATACCTAATGTTCCTAGTTGGTGTAAGGGATCATATCACTATTGACTTTATTCAAATCAACTACACCTTACATGAAACATGATGGATACTCACAAGATTTATGAAAACATAATATACCATGAAATTAGCAAAAGAACTTATGAACTAGAGTTTTGGTTATTATTATTACCCTTGAACAAATCTAATGTTAATTCCCTCGTTCATCTACTTACATTAATTATACCAAAATTGAAATGTAAATGAAGAAACTAAACATAAAATATACTTATCCCAATAACAACATATTAAATCTAACCATCAATTTCTATCTTAAGTACAATAAATTAAATGATCAACTAACCTATTAACTTGTATCATTTGTAAATGAATCTTACAATTAAATCTATATATATATGGAATATATTTATGTGTACGCAAGACCTATTATACTACAACCAAATTAAATAATTAATCACAAGATCACTAATTATAAACAAAGTTATAAATGTTTCCCAACCATGCTGATAATCAACATTGCTCGAAAGACACTGAATCTTTTATGCAAACCAAACACAATCAAGGTAAGTACAACTTTTCAACTCTACCTTCCTTCTTAACTATCAAATTCAAAATAATAACTATACCCAAGATGGAAATTTCAAAGGTAATCCAAGATAATAATACAAATAAAAGAAGAATGCAATTATATTGAAAATGCTCACAATGCATGAATAGTAAAATATAGAGGATCTAATTAGGTTGCACCATTCATTGAACCTTAAGGATGCACTATCTATATTATATTTCCAACTTTATTTTTAATAACTTTGTATAGAATAATAAAATAATTACAATGCTATCTATCTATCTATCTATCTATCTATCTATCTATCTATCTATCTATATATATACATATGTGTATATATATATGTATATATATACATATGTGTATATATGTACATATATATATATATACATATATATATATACATATATATATATATACATACATATATATATATATATACATACATATATATATATATATACATACATATATATATATATACATACATATATATATATATATATATATATATATATATGTATGTATGTATGTATATGACATTAACACTTGTTGAATCTTAAATCAAATACAACTACTTCTACTTTAATCACTTTGTATAAAACAAATAAATAATTAAAATGTATTTTTTATTAAATATTTTGAAAGTACTATTAAATTTGAAAATGGATGATACAAATTAAATCTTTATGGGACATCTTCTTAGTATTCACAAGCTTGACATTTATATATGAGTGAAACAATCAATGGACTTAGTTAAATAACCCATGCCAAATGGGCTTATCCAAATTGTCATGCCCACAAATCTCCACCTTAAAACATATACACAACTAGATTTTTTGTGTTTTTGATTGCCCACTTCAACTCAACACCCTATGGATGAACCATTTTGTATAACTTACTCTAATCATAAAATTATAATATTTATTTATTTTTTAATTTATTATTAAATAAATATAATATACACTCTTTAAAAGATAATTTTTTAAAATTTCTCTTTATTTATTTTTTAAAATTATTTATAAGATTAAGGAATAGCATATACAAATAAATATATTAAACAATAATACTTTTACACCTCACATATATTATTAATTTCATTAAAATAAAGGAGGGAGGAGGGAAGGGGGGCCATGAATAAAGAAAAGTTTTTTCTATTATTTTTTTACTTAGTAAATAATTTCTACTAATACTAGACTTTTCCTTAAAATAATTCTTTTTTTTTTAATCAAAAGTGGCAAGCCACTGTAATATATATATATATATATAATCATGTTTCAGAGGGCATACCAGTAGGAAAGAACCAAAAAGAAAACCTCTGGTTATAGCCCAAATTGTTCAAAAAATATCCTGAGTCAATACAAAAGATTACAAAATTGTCCCGTTGAGTGTTACAAAATCATGAAAAAGTAGGGACCCATAACAGATTTTTCAAAAAACTAACTGGCTACAGTACCACCACCCTAAACTTGGCCAATTGAAATACTCATTACATAATGAATACAATAAAGAGGTGTAATTTTCAAAAATATGGGTACCAAGCCTTAGAAAAATTATCAACAGAATTCAACATTAACTATTTGATAAAAATTTGGCTGACACTACTCCATACATTCTACACAAGTTGAGTTTTCATCCTGTGCCTCAGCTTGAACATCCTGCACTTCAGCTTGATCAAGAAGAGGAGTATCTTTAGAAAAGAAATCATAGCCTACGAATGGAGTTGTTGCCTCTTCTATTTGACCCACATTGTCTATTCGAGCCCTTGCTATTAACCCCTGGTGCGCAGCTTTGGAGCTCTTCGTTACTGGGTGCCCATGAATTTCTCTTATCACTTGAACACCTGGTTCAAGATAAAGTTTTTGTTTTGTTCTAGGCAGAAGGCTTAAAGGAAAATTTTGCACATGATCTTGAATATAGGATATGGCATTAAACATTTCTTTGATTTCAAAATCCATGGACACACAAATCCTTTTGCAGTGTTTCCTTAGAGATGTTAGAAGCACATAATCATTCCTAAATTGAAGACCTAGTCTGATGGCTTCAAAAATTTCTTCAAACTTAATTGTTCCTTAACATAATCACGAGGTAAAAAACCTCCAATATAACCCTCCCCATTAAAAAAATTGTATTTTTGCATGACAGTCAGCAAAGCATTTTTTTCAATGAACTGAGGGTTCACAAATTTCACTACAATGTCTCTAATTCTTTCAATGATTGAATCAAATCTATAATGTTGGATAAGAACACAAATAAAACCTATGAGGGAAATATTAACCGACGAGATCTGGGGCTGGTGACCTCCACTCCAATCACCAACCAAATAGAATCCTCCACCCTCAAGCAATCTATTTTTAAAATGAGGCTAAGATCCTCTTGAGAAAGACTATTCTTGAACAGTCATTCCCATGGATGGATAGGACAATTGATTCTTAGATTCCAAGGGTGGAGAGCCATGTTGCCTCTTTTTAACACAACAAATACCCAATTCAAATTTCTCTAATAGGCGACACTTCTAGAAGATACTTGGAGCAAGATGAATAAAAATGAAAGCTAAATTGCACTTTTTAAAGCCCAAAGAAAGCCATGTGAATGATGCACATTTTTTAGAATGCATAATGGAAATTGAATCAAGTAAGGATGAATTAATGAAACAAATCTTTAGTAATATGTTGAATCATGCAAAAATGGTTCAAGGTTCTGCAAGAGATAAATGTGAAGTACTGCCACACAATAGTAAGTACCTTGAAGACCACCATCATGAGAAGTTTTTATCATTTGCTAGAGATGTGGCAAAAATAAATGTGGCCAAAATTTACAAAGAATTTTATGGCTAGTCCCATCACCCCTTAATGAATAGTTCACAATTCCCATTAGAGCACATGACGATATCTTGAAGGCACTAATGAGGGCAACACAATCACCTCTAGATGATGGGAATAATCATTACCATGCATAGGAATGTAATATTGAAGCCCAAGGTGCAATTATTACATGGTAATGCCAAATTTAGCATCAAATCAAATTATTTAACTCACCCTATCATATTCAGAAAAGATATTTGATTTTTTGTCCATATTTGGCAATATAAATGTCAGTCCCTTTCTAGTTAAAAATTGTCCCTTTCTTAAGGTGATGAATGTCTTGATCAATGATTTCTACGAAGAGGGGAAAATCATCAATCGGAGAGAGGTCATATAAAATACATATTTCCTACTTGGAGCTGCCCATATTAGCTAGAAAGTTTGCTAGATTATTTCCTTCTCTATAAGTATGTGTAATCATATAGTTTTTAAACTTATCAAGAAGATCCCATACTCTTTGAAGGATGTATTGAAGGCTCCAATTTTGAATTTTCTTTCTTTACACCCATTAATTATCAATAAAGAATTGTCTTCAATGTGACTGTTCTCAATACCCGTCTCCAAGGCCATTTCCATCCCTAATAGTAAAGCTTTAGATTTTGCTAGAGTGTTAGACCCTTTGTGAAGGTATTTTGAGCATAATGCTAAGAACTTACCCTGAGAGTCACGCAAGAAAATCCTTGCCCCTAATTCCCCTAGATTTCCTTTCGAGGTGCCATAAAAGTTTAACTTTATAAAACCATCCTAGGGGGCCTTCCATTTTAAGTGCTTTATGTTACACTTCTTAGATTTTGGTTGCAATAGGCTACCTAAGAAAGGAAGTTTTACATACTTCCAATTCTGTAAAATATTGTTATCCCAACTAATAAAGGAGGAACTTATATCTTTGGTTTCCTGAACATTCGCATTTACTACCTCAAAGATTGCATTCTCAATTTTAACATTCATAGAATTATTGGAAGAGGATACTTTCTTGAAAATTTGAAAGTTTCTTTCCCACCAAAGATTCCATATTAAAAAAGTTGGCACAACTCTCCATATGCAAGCAAAAAATGATGATTTGTAGAGGACTGGCCAGCTTTGGAACAAGTCCCATAGGGAGTTTGGTAAGGGAGTATAAAAATTAAGCTTATTAATTTGAATAAACTCCCAACTTTGTTGAGAAAACTTGCATTTAATAAATAAATGATCAAAATTCTCAAAATCCTCATTGTACAAAGGACACATGAAAGGATCCACTATTCTTAACTTAGCTATCCGATCATTGGTTAGGATACGCTTCCTCAATGCTAGCTTGCGCAAAACATCTTGCCTTGGGGAGAATTTTACTATCCCAATAAAATGAGTAAGCCCTTTGGGTAAGATGTCCTGAATCCTAATTTAAAGCCTTACAACCTTGTCTTACTGTGTAATTTCCATCCTTTGAGGGAGCCCATATCAATTTTTCTAGTTTGGAGGAAAGATATACCATTCTAGCTTCCAATATATTCTGCAGAACACTACACTGATGAGTACATAGAGAAGGATATGATATTCTCTTCCAAATTACCTTGCCTAAGATAGGATCAACCGAATGAACATAATTTAGCAAGCTTTCTCCCCAAACAAATTTTAGGGTTTCCATTACTAGAAGGAGATATGGATTATTCTGCAGTGGGGGGTTACCATTCTAGGAGTCCATCCAAAAATTAACACTTTGGCCATTGTTTACCTCCCATGAAATATATGAACCTACTAATTTTCTACAAGAAATCAGAAAGTTCCAAATGCCTGATCCTTTTGGAGGATTAGCAATCATGAAGATTGTTGTGCAGTTTTCGCACACATGCCCCGCTAAAAGCAGAGACCCTCTTTCACTTTGGTTTTGGTATCTTGACCCCTTTCTTTTTGAGGTTTTATCCTACTTTGGCATGAGATTAAATGATTACTTTTGATTGCCTTAGTGATTCCTCTAGGTTATTCATTGAAGATCTTTGATTTTAAGTTAATTTCAGGTGTTCACTAGATTTCGAGACTTTCCTCCTTGGCTGGATTTTCCCAGACCCTACTTGGACTTCTACTAGACACTATTGTTCAGAGATTTTTGGTATTCACAGATTTTTGCGAGGGCTAGATTTTTCTAGATTTCGTCTTATCGTCGGATTCCCAGTTTTTTTTTAGCGTCTTTTCATTCACATTTATGTCTTTGTACATGCTTTGAATGATGTATTTAACTTGATTTTCAAAAAAAATTGTACCATTTTGCTTATTTTTGCCATCGATTGAGCTATGGTGTTTGTTCTTGAGGAGTGCTTGATCCAATTTGAAGTTTTTTAATTTTGCGAATCATGGATTTAGGTGGCGATTGTCAGTGTTCTTGCATCTGTTCTTCACGAGCACCCTTGATTTCACATTCGCTGTTTCCGAGATCATTTTTTCACTTCACAATGGTACGATTTTGATTGCCTTGCTTTGAATTAAGGATGATGAATAGCGTTTTTATCTTATAAAGCTTTTGGGGCTTGAATTCCTAAATATTTGATCACTTCATGACTAGGGTTGCATAGCATTAATGAATTTAGGATCTCCCAAGCAATTTCTAAGTTTATTTGTTATTTGATTCTAGTGAACTTGCTTGAGAATCGTGATTTTCCCCTAGTAGGGAGTCGGTAATTGAAGTGTTTGAGTTTTGGGATTATCTCTGTGTTAATGGCAGGTGTATAAGGTTTTAAACCTAGGGCAATACCATTCCACCATATTTATCTATAAAATAGATCTAAAATGCTAATAAAATCTATGGAAGGTCCATGCCTAACTTGCCCTAGGCTTAAATCTTTGAAATTCATGATCAATTTGGTGTTTTGGGTGAAATCATCATTTTATGTCGCAGTTCAGGTTTTGTCTTTGGTTCAGGATTTTTTTGTTCCTTGGGACAATTCGTCTCTGGCAGATTTTCTTGGTGCCCTCTTCTTTTCTGGAATCCGCTATCACTTTCGGCGTTTCATACATTTCGTGGATTTCCTTTGACCCCAGATTTTCCTGGTCGCCTTTGTTTTCTCGATTTTCGTTGAGTTCTCAGAATCTACTTGCTTTCAGAGTTTGACCTTATCCATAGATTTTCGTCGACTCTAGATTTTCCTGAAGTCCTGTGTCGTCCTGATTTTCTGAAGTTTATGAAATGTCTCTGCTCTCGCGGAAATCTGTCTCTGGTGGATTTTCCCAAAATTTGATGGAATATAAAGAAATAAGGGACAATCGGTTTTGTTTATGATTTATGATGCATTTAATGATTATTTCATGTCATATTTGGATTTCCCATGTAGTTTATTGATTGATAATGATCAGACTTAATTATTAGTAGGTGTGTTCATGATTATTTCGTTGGAATCCAGATGGTCTAGAATTTCCCAAAATTCCTCGCTAGCTCAGATTCCATGGATGGCTCTGAAACCCAAAGTTTAGCAAGACCATTTTATATGAATTGTAATAATACCTTGATTGCATAAGGTTTATTCTAATGGTGTTTTGATGAATTAACCTTTCTTTCTTATGGTCTTTACTATGATTTTCTTATTGAATACAGGCTGAGTCTAGCAAGGCAACAGAGGGATAATCAATGACTGATGCAGAAAAGATTAAGATGTACATCAAGAGAAAGATCCCCAAGAGTAAAATCACTTCTTTCTGGTCTGAAGTAACTGATACCAATGTTGGGCTATGGGATTATGAAGAGTTTAAAGGAAGAATGGTTGCAGAAGATCTTCCTTTGGTGGCTAAGAGAATGAAGGAATCAGGCTTGTCACATGGAGCTGGTTTCCCTTCTATGATCTAGTGTTATGAGCTTGTCCTTGAGTGTGCCAGACACTATGACTAGGATACACAAATAATTATTGGTCCACAAGGAAGAGTTGTAGCGAATCTCAACCCTGTTTCCATTGCCCAAACCTTTGACATGCCAGATAGATCTCACGTGGTGGCATTCAACATGAAGGAAACTCAGGAGTTCTACGAGGAACAGACTGTGAAGTCACAATAGCTTATCAATTCCTGGCTGGAGAAGCCCAAGTCTCACTACTCCAAGTTGCTCAAACAACTATTCAGAGAAAAGTTCAAGGAGTACTACAATGCCATTACATTGCTTATCAGGGTAGTTGGATTGAGAAATGTAGGAGTGTTTGAGAATTGGATGTGCCACATCATTGTAAGGATGGAATAGGAGAAAATTGACTACCATTGGGCTGGTCTAATTAGCAGGGTAATCAATGAGCAATTATCTAATGTGTTGTGGACTAATACCTTCATGATGACCTCATATTTGGTCTACGCACTTGCAAGATTTCATCCCTACAAAGGACTGAATAGAAGGGGAATCTTTGGGCAAGATGTCATTTATGAGGTTTTCCCTCAACTGCACTTAGGAAGCTCGAGCTATAGGAGGGTGAATGGTGCATTCACCATGCACATCACTAGAATGCTTCAAGGAGTAGAGTACACAAGGATTTCAGACCAGGAAAAAGAGTTTATCAAGAAATATGGGGCATGGTTCATTCAGTTCCCAACTTTCTCTTACATTCAGATTGACAGCTATTAGAGGGCTCCATATAGACTTCCAAGGTATCCCACTGATCATATCATACTGTTGGAAGTAACTAGGAAGATTTGTGACTTTGATGCCATTGTCAAGAGGGACACACATAAGACTAGTTTTGGTGGAGACTTCCCCTTGAGGATTGGTACTGGAGAGGTATGTCCTTCCATCATTTCTGCATAGGCCTTAGAGGAAGAAATGAATACCTTTGGTTTGTCTTTTCATTCCAAGAGATCAAGGTTTGATATCACAGGTGAGGCCCAAAAGAAGGCTAGTAGAGAATATAGTCATAAAGTGGATTTGGAGGACTATTGGGTTAACTGTGGTGATGAATATGAAGTTAGGAATAAGAAATTTTCTCAACTCCCAGTGGAGGCAGTCCAGTTATATAATGTAAAGGTGGTTCCTGATCAATTGGAAGATGATGGAAAGCTAATCCAGGATCATGCTTATGAGGTAGTGAAAGATAGGCCAATTGGTGATGTGGATTGGCTAGAGGAGGAGAAAATAGAACTGAAATAGCTAATTGATCCAGTGATCAAATTTACTAGGATGTGGTTGAGGCATAAACTATGGGAGTTAGATAATGAGGGAGTGAAATGAACTTATAGTCTGATGGGAGATTTAGATGCTCACTCCACCTCTGAAGAGTCAACTGAGCAGGATCCCAAGGGAAAAGGTAAGTTGGATTCTCCATTCAAGATCAAGATTAAAGGTACTCAAGAGGAGGATATCCAAGAGACATCAAAGTAGAGAAAGCCTATGGCTAAGAAGAGTTCAAAGACTAAGAGGTATGAGCAAAAGGAAGCAACAAAATAGGATCTCGAGGTTGATGCTCCTATGCCCAAGAGAAGAAGAATTGTAAGATTATCAGAAAAGGAAAGTACTAAGGAACAAGAAGAGACTGCCCCGCCTGTGGTAGAAGTGGAAAGTTCAGGGTAGAAGGAGAAGGTGTATACAAGGAGGTCTAGGACTCCTCCCAAGGATAGTGTGCCTAAGACGGATCTCCCTCTGGTCACTTCTCATGATGAGCAACATGATGATGTTCCGCCCTCCAATGAAGCTCAAGAAAAACCTGGTGAATCGAAAAACATTGAAGAACATCCAGATACTGAAGGTGAGGAATTCCATGAAGGTGACTTATACAGTGCAGAAGTAGAATTTGAGAAGGTAGTGCAATCTCCCTTGGTTGCATATGCAGAGTCACCAGTCACAAATGAAGAAGTTGAACCTCCTCCTAAAGAAGAAGAGGCTGAGAAGATTTCATCCCCTAAAAATGAGGAGGAACACATTGAAGGGAAGGAGAGTATGATAGGTGAAATTCCTGAGAAGCAGGGTTTGAATGAGGAGACACCTAAAGAGCATCATGAAGAGGAAAAAAAAGGTGAAGTGCAATTGGAATCCACCATCCCTGGTTGGTTGGATAAGGAGATAAAGAGAAATCAGGTTGTTGTGGAAGATAGTCCACTAAATTGGGATGAGCTATTAGCAAAGATGGGAAAAGATAAAGGTAAGAAGAAGGCTAGGGTAATCTCAAGAATTGAAAGGGATGAAGCTCATAACAGGGTTGTTCACATTGCCACCCCTGCTCTAGATAAACACAGGGATGATGTGGCTGGAAAGGATTACAATGTTTAGATGTTCAATCTAGGGCCTACATCCATTGAGCAAGATATTGAAGATTATGAAGGTTCTAGTGTCGTCATCTTGGGAAGACTGAGGAAAGAAATAAAGACCAAGTAGGAGCTAAAGAAGGAAAATGAGAATCTTAGGAAGTTCTTAGAAGATTTGATGAAACCCTTGCAATCCATTAACCCTTCCTCTTCTGTAGCAAATCCTTTACCTCAGGAAACCATCACCGAGCTAGAAAAGATGAGAGCTTCCACTCTTGCCACTGCGAATTGGCTGAAAGGGGTGCAAACCAAGGGTGATGAAGCTATTAAGGACATCCTATCAATAGGGAAGGATGCTGCAAGGATGAATAATTGGTTGAAGCAGGTGCTAGCACAAGACAAGGAGGATACATTCCTCTTGCTGCAGAAAACCAAGACTATTATAGAATACACTAGGGATAAATTAGTAAGTGATAAGATCCTTCCTTTCTCTAGGGCTACTGAACCTTGGGAGTGGTTTGAGGCACTGCAAATTAGGCAGAAGGTGTTGAAGAATATTTATAAAAAGAAGAGGTAGATTGATGATACCCTAGCTGGTGTGTACAATGGCTCCATTGCCTTTTTTGAGATTATGACAGGAAGAAGGAAGATTGCTCCTAAATATTTGAGTTTGGAACAATTGAGAAGATGGTGGCAGGATTTTTATGCCCCAATTGATAATGATTTTGTTTCTGAGCACTAGTTAGATGATGCGGGCACCTACCTTGTTGTTATTGACAAATATATGACATATAAGGTGGATTGGGATAAGTCGGTCAAGCAGTCAAGAGAAGAAATTTCATCAATTGAAAACCGACTTAGGTTTTTGCCTTTACCACTTGTGGCTGACTTGGATAGAGTTTTGTTGAAGGTGCATGAAATGATGGATCAAAATAAAGACAAGGGGGAAGGCAGTTAATGACTGGCTGCATCAAAATTTGTGCTTCCCTATTATTTTTTCCATGCATTGGTCTGAGCTACATTGAAGATCGCAGGCTGACCTAGATAAAGTTCATGCATTTAATGCATATTTTATTTTATTTGAATTTCCCTTGGCCGACTTGTAGTGCCTTATTATTATTGTAAAATCTTATCTAGGCTGACATGTTTTGGAGGTTTTATATAAATATGGCATTTTGCCTCATTTTTAAGGAGTAGTAGTAGAGAAATTTAGATATAGACAAATAGAGAGCTAATTAGAGCAAATCAGTAGAGCAAGTGTTAGAGAGTAGGTGTTCTCAAGCAAATATTGTAACAGAAAGTTGGAATTGTTGCTACAGTGGATAATTTGATGCAAGTAATGACATTATGATTTGGTGCCATACTTGTGTTCTTTGTCTTGTATGGTTCTTGTTATTCTATCTTTAAAATTGCTTTGAGGAGGTTAATATTTAGATTAGATTCAATTCAATGATGTTTATGATTTGACATTTGAAGTGTTGCAGCAATCCCTGTTCCATACTTTTTGCAACCAAACGATTGTTAGTTGCTTTGCAAAGTTAGCCTAGACTTTATACTCATTGTACTTAGTTCATTTGTGAGGGTTTATTCATTTCAACTGCAATAGGGTTGTTTGAATGAATGTTTACGATTTGAAAATATTAACACCTTAGAAGATTGCACTGTTTCTACAAGATAGCAGATTTATCTGGGTTGAATATAAATCAGTTTTGAGGGATTGGTCCATTTCGAATGTTTGGTCATTTACATTATTAATCTTAGGTTTAATATTAAGTTTAGAAATTTCTTTGAAACTCTTATCTTTTGTTATTTCTTTGATTATTGGGTTTAGATTTAGAATTGAAGTATCTTTACATTGTTGGATCTGATAAATTGAGGTTCAGTACTTTGCTTGTAGTAAGGTCCCATTGTGATTACCAACATTTTCACATTTATCACTGAGTTGTTTATGCATTGTCAAGACCTGACATTAGAGACCTTGGGGTTATATTTTGAGGCTTACCGATATAGATTTACCTTTCAAGAGAGATAGGATTTCATATTATGTCTAAGTTGTTGCTATGGAGAAAACATCATCAACAAAGATTCTTGCAGGATCCATGTTATCTAAATATTTTCCCTGTATTATCTGACACCACTTGGGCTACGGATTTACATAGATTTTCCAAGCTAATTTTTCACCAAAAGCTTTATTCTGCTTCAAAAGGTTCAAAATAACCGCTCCTCCTTGAGATTTTTCTTGAGACATAGCTTCAAGAGATATTAAAGGCAATTTCTTTTGTTCATCCATATTACCTTTCCAAATGAAACTTCTAATCACTCTCTCAATTTCTACAATAACAGATTTTGGGGCCTTTAAAATTGCAAAAAAATAGTTAGAAATTGAAGAGAGCATAGCTTTAACTAATAAAATTCTACCAGCCAAAGACAACCATCTAGCCTTCCATATTGATATCCTTGATTTAAGCCTTTCAATTACTTTTGCCCAATATGTTGCTTTATTTGGGCCTGCAAAGAAATATATCCCTAAATATGAACACGGTAAAGCTACTTTTTAAAGCCTAATATATTGAGAATCTTTTGATCATTAGCCTCATTTGTATTGAAAATGTGGATTTTGGACTTTGAGGCATTTATCCGCTGACATGAGGTTGAGGAGTATTTATTTAAAAATTCATTGATTTGGTTTGCTTCTGCTAGTGTTGCTTCCCTGAATAAATTCGTATCATTTGCAAATAGAGAATGAGTAACTGCTAAATCTATTTTTTCAATTTGAACCACTTTCCATAAACCAAGAGAATGTTTATTGAAAATATATCTGCTCAAAGCCTCTAGCATAATGATAAACAAGAAAGGGGAGAGAGGATCTCCTTTCCTTACACCTTGAGAAGCATTCAAAAAACCTGTAGGGGAACCATTAAGAATTACTAAATATTTAGCCCCTAAGAGGTATGCAATTATCCATCTACACCATCTTGCAGAAAACCAAATTTTAGCATTTCTTTCCTTAAAAAGCTCTAATTAACCTTATCATACGCCTTCATCATATCAAGCTTGATGATAATTGAAGGGATTTTATTAGCTATTATTGAATGAAAGGTCTCATGAGACACAATAGCCCCCTCATATGTTTCTTTTCCTGGAACAAAACCCCTTGTTCTTGAGAAATTATCCTCGGGATAATAGGTTGTAATCTCAAGTATATTGCCTTGGAAAAAATCTTATAGATTGTGTTACACAAGGATATTGGTCTGTATTCCACAAAGGATGAGGGGTCACTTACTTTGGAAATGATGACAATATTGGTTACATTAAATTGTTTAAGCAAAGACCTAGTTCTTCTTGATTCTTCAATTGCCCATAAGAGATCATAGCACACAATTTTGCAACATTTCTAGAAAAAAAGAGTAGTAAAGCAATCTAGCCCAGGGTCTTTATCTGGTGGCAAAGAAAATTCTACCTTTTTAAGTTCCTTAACTGTGAAAATAACTCTTCATTCTCCTTTGCAGATATCAATGTCGGAATTGAATGCACTAATTCTTCCTCATCCTTTTCATTTTGCTCAGTTCTATCCTTTGGGGAAGTTAAAAGATCCAAAATAATTTGTCACATTCTCTTCTTATATCTTCCTCTTTCATAAGCCAATGACCCATAGGAATCTCCTTGACAACTTGAACAACCTTAGCAACTCTTTTTATCTGGGGAGATGCATGAAAATACTTAAGTGTTTTTATCACCCTCTCTTAGCCATAGTTCTCGTGATTTCTACCTCAAGTAGGCTTCTTCTCTTGCACATTGCTCCTCCCAATCCACTTACAACTTCTTTTGTTTCTTGTACAGTGATTCATATAGCCCCCATTGAATAATTTGTGCATGGATATCTTCTAATTCCTTTCGGATCAACTCTTTCTATTGAAAAATGTTCTTAAATGTCTCCTTGTTCCATTTTATGAGTTATTGTTTGATGTACATCAATTTTTTACACAACTAGAACATAATTGTTCTAGGCTCAAAAGGGGTTGAAATCCACCATTGACGAATCATCTCTACAAAATTGGGATGTCTGAGCCACATGATTTCAAACTTAAATGATGATTTGAAAGAAGGGGAATATATATTTGATATAGTAAGGGAAAATGCATAGTGATCAGAATTTGGGAAAGGAAATATCTCATATGTAAATTGATAAAGAAAATTAAACCAATTTGAAGATAGAAGATATCTATCTAGCCTTACTACAATATGAAGGAATCCTTTTCTTTGGTTAGTCCAAGTGAAGTCACCCTTAACTGGAAAGATATCCCTCAAAGCATTTGTATGAATGAAAGAACTAAAATCAGCCACTACTTTGGGTGGACGGCTAATACCCCCAATATTATCTTGGAGAGATGGTATGGCATTGAAATCTCCTACCAAAATAACTTTTACATCCCCTAGGCTCGAGATAGCTTGTGTAAGATGATCCCAAATATGCTTCTTATCCACTGTAGGCAATGGACCATAGATGTTGAAGAGCCAAAATTTTGAATCAAATTTAGTTACTTCCAATAGCTACCAGTTGATTTCATTCCTAAGCAAAACCACAAAAAATTGTTTTGGATTCCACAGTGCTACAAGACCCCCTAAAGCCCCTTGAGCAGGGGAATGTTCTAAATTCCACATGTGCCACTTTTGAATTGTAAATTTATAAGTATCATATGAGATTTTAGTTTCTTGAAGAAGGACAATGTCAACTCCGCATCCATCAATTTGATGCTTGATGCGATCTCATTTGTTAGGGGCATTAATACCCCTGACATTCCATGATAGAATGTTTATTGTACCCGAGGAGAGCAGCATGCTCTCCTTAGATGCTTATTTATTGGAGATACCAAAGAATCATGCAATGTTGCTTGCTGCCCTGCTTCTATTTCCTCTTGCAATTTTATAAAATTTGACTTACAACCTCTTTTACCCAGACACGTCTTCAAAGGAGGTTGATAAGGAGTCCGAGAGATGGAAAGAGATTGTAAGTAATCAAAATCTAAAGAGGCTTTTAAGTCTTCACCTTCAAATTCTCTCACCTCTTGCAATTGTGACTCCTTGAGTACATTTTCCTTTTGTGACACCATTTGATTATGGAATAGCTCAAGAGGTTGTGAACTAGATATATCAGTATCACCTACCACTACCTCCCAATTATTCTGAGCATTTTGATTATAGCAAATAATTTCCCCTTTAGAAAAATTACTATCTCAATCCCAAAAAGAACCTTCCTCCAAAAATTCATTTTCTATTTCATCAATAATTTCTAAAACCACTGTGACCAATATTTTTTCTGCTAATAACTTTAGATCTGCCTCTTCAATTTTGTTTTCCTTTGGATATTGTAATAAACACTATGCATCAACTGAGGAGTCAATTAATAGAAGTAAGCTTCTCTCTTGCTTCACCAAGCTTCCAAACTAGATGAATATATAATCTTCCCCTAAAAGAATTCTTATTTAAATCATGAGAATCTCCTTTCAATAGTGTGGGGAATATATTCCTAAAATTAATGAAAGGCAATTTGGTGCTCATGTTTTTGGATTTAAAATGGACGTGGCATTATTTTAATAGAAGCTACATTGAAAATAATAATAAAATTTTATGATACTAAGAATTTTATTAATATCATTGTCATGGTGTTAAACGAGATTAAATTAATTAGTTGATAGGCTATTTGTTTGGAGTTTCTTCTAGGAAGTTTTCGCCGAGAATGAATAGGATTTTTTGGCATCGAAGATCTCCTGGCCAATGGTGAATTCATCGAGGTTTTTTTATGGTGACATGGAGCTTGCTAATTACGTGGGTTGGTAGTGGTCGAGTTTTTTTCCTCGATACACGAAAGTAGAATGCTAAGTGTTTTCTTGCATGAGGGTTAATGCATCCTTCCATTATTGTATGATGGTAGCAGATGAAGTAAATATAATATTCAATGTTGTAGTGTGTGAAATTATGCTTTGATTAATTTGTATTATTGAAAGAGCCATTGTGGTGTTGGTTTGATAGCAGACTATTATAAAAATTGTCACCTTCGGCTCCATTTTATAGTAGGTTGGAGGGTTTTAAAACTATTGTGCTATGAAATATGTAAGTCATTTTACATGGTTATTTTTCATAAATGATTAATTTATTGTTCATGTCTTTCGTTCTCTACTTATTGTTCCTTTTGATAGCAGATTGGAGGGTTTTAACATTGATGTGTTATGAAATGTGCGAGAAAGTATATTGATTAAGTTGCATTGTTGAAAGAGCCATTGTGGTGTTGGTTTGATAGCAAACTATTGTAAAAATTGTTGCCTTCAGCTCTATTTTATAGGAGATTGGAGGGTTTTAAGACTGTTGTGCTCCGACATCTACAAGTCATTTTACATGGGTATTTTGCATAAATGATTAATTTATTGTTCATTTCTTTCGCTCTCTGCTTATTGTTCCTTGTTATATGTTTGTATCTTTGCTATTAGTATACCCATTTTGGAGACTTCAAAGAGATTGTGGCTCTATATGAATGGAGAAATTGTAGTTAAATCTTCTTTCTTTCGTCAAAAAATATGGTTAGGGTTAGTAATTTTTTCACCCTTCATTTTTTGTTTGTAGTTATCTCTATGCATCTTTGGCGGTATACCCATTAACATAGGAGCAATTGCAGATTAACATGGGAGTGATTGTATATATATATGCAGAGTGTTAGTATGAAAGTTGTTAAGTGTTTTTTATTAGATAAATAGGGAAGCGCCCTAACCCTTACAAAATGGAAAAAATAGAGCCAAACAACTCAACAAAATAGATTGGTCCAACACAACCAAAGAAACAACACCCAACATAGGACCAGTCAGAAACAACAAACCATGAGAAACTATTCAAGGAACAATGCTTGAACCAGGAACAACCTTAGAAGGCGAGTTAAATGAAACCATAAATTTCTTAGAAGAATCCTTCTTTCTATGAACCATCATCCAAGGAGAATCAGAAACAAAAATTGAGAAATTTTGAACAAAGGGAGAAGACTATCCTCTAGAGTAGCATACAAGAGGAACAACAAATACTTCAGGAGAAGCAATTGAAACCAAACTTGAAACCATAGGATTTACAACATCATTATCCAAAATAGGGGCAGCCTAAGAAGTAGTGTTAATAGCATTAGGAACAACCATATCAAAAGATCACTTTTTTGTTTCCATAGGAAGAGTAGCATCCACCATAACCAATTCATGTGATGCAAAAAGAACCTGCACAGGAGAGTTTGCAAGGGTAGCAGAAGTATTGTTAATATTATTTTTTCTTCTAGAAGGAGGAGGCCTTGAGTCTTCATTAGAAGAAGTAGAATCAACAATAGGGTGCACTTTTAAGTGCTCACAGAGAGATTTCTTCCACAAGGTAGAAGAGGAAACAATATGAGAGCCACAAAAATAGTCACGGGCCAAGTGACCTACAACAAAACAATGTTGAAAGTTGTTAAGTGTTATTCTAATAGATCTTTTAGAATTTCTATATGTGTCTATAATATTTAGTGCTAGGTAATGTAGCTCAAATTTTCAATTAAGTCTGTGGCGTTATACCCATTTTGCACAAATTATTGGTACCCATTGGCCTAACTAATGGAACTCCCAAAAAAAATTTGGTTCCATCTTAAGACCCTCATTTTTGTGTAAAGTTAATATTTTGAGAGGTTTAGAGTTTTGTTTATTATGGTCTTGTTCCCTTAAAACCTAGATCTAAAACATTTTTTTATTAATAAATGATCTTTGGATTTTTATATGACTTTAGAATTTCACCATTTGAAATAATCTTGAGTCTACCACTCTCATTTTGTCCTAGTGAAGTCCCTTTTTTTAAAAAATGAACTTTTGGGCATGTGTTTAAAGTTTCCACTTAAGTCCCAAAGGCCCTCATCGCTCATCACAGATTGGTTCAGAAACCTAGGTTCTGAATTGGTGATGAGTGATAAAATATTGTTTTCCTTTGATATCACTCATCGCTAATGGTTTTAAATTTTTTGAATTTGTAGTAGCGATGAGCCATGCTTTTTGACCTTATTGCTTATCGCAAATGGCCATTAAGAAGACAAACTTATAATCATGATGAACGATATGAAGTGGTATCGTGTGATCACTAATTTATTTGAAATGTAAGATTCAAAATAGTGATACGTGAGGAACCTTATGAATGTTATAACTCATTCATCACTAATTGCTTGTAGAATGTATGAGGAGAATTAGCGATGGACAGGGATATTATCGTTCATCGCGGATTCACTTCATAACTTGAGTTTTGGATTAGTGATATGCGATGGATGTCTTTTAAAAAGGTTTTCATCACTAATTTAACAAAATTCTTTGAGAAATGTTCTTTGTATTATTTACTTTGTGTAGATTGTACATGTCAAAATCTAAATCCCAGGTACAAATATATCCCGTCGTAGATAGGCTCTTGGGTGCAAGATTCAAATTAGTGATACGCGATGGAAGGATACATATGACTAGGGGTTAGGTGGTATAACCAGGAGCTAAAGATCATCACAAAGATGTTTACATCGCTAATGGAATTGGGTGAGGATGAAATAAATTAGCGATGAGAAACAATCACCATACGAAAGGGCAACGTGGTAGGATCCTAGGGATTCCATGTAAAGAAAAAGGAAATCGGCAAGAAGACTAAGGAACCATTGATGAAGTTTTAAAGTAGAGTAAACTAATAGATTGAAAATCATCGCTAATAATATCCCAAAATTTAGGGAAGTTTAGCGACAAAGCGATAAAACTTATGGAGAAATTTTTCCTCTTAGAAGAGCTAGTCTTGTGTACTTCACCGATATTAATGAAAGCATCGATCAAGTTGGAAAATATGTGCTAATTGGCGAATCTGATATGATTTCCAAGGGACATGGCAACATTTGAGCTGGCATCACTGATTTCTAGAAACAAGTTGATAAAATCTAGAAAGTGAGACCTTGATCACCATGGATATATTTTAAATGCTTTAAGATCAATGACCTAGATTCAATGATGAAATTTTTGGTTATCAACTCACTTGCTTGAATATTTTTTGAATCATTGCTACCTGCTTACACCAAATCATCTATTTAATGTAGCTCAACTATTTGTTTATTTTCATAATGATTTGCAGTAAGTGAAAGGAAAAGGGTCAAGTAACGAGTGTGTGAATTAATATTCCTAAGGAAGAAAGGTGAAAGCAAGTAAGCCTATCATAATGATTCATGAATATGAGGATTTTAGTTTGGATGAGTCTAAAGAGATTTCCCTCGAGGATGAAGTTACAGTACAAGGAGCTCCTAGCAAGCCAAATAATGGAGAGTGACAAAAGAGATTTGAGGAGTATGGTGTCAGGAGTAATTATCAATTATAGGATCATATCAATTCAAGAAAGGTGGTTGGATGCAAAGGGAAAAGGTTGGTGGGGCGTGATAAGAAAGAAAAGAAAAAGTGCAAGCACCGTGAAACTCACATGGGAGAACACAACTACCCTAATCAGGCTACTAATAGCCCCTCAAAGAGTGAGGGTGATGCCAATTGGGTTGCGATCATTATTTTCCTTCCCTAGTGCATTTTGGAGTTTCTAACAACGAAGGGATAATAGTTCCACCATTTCCACCATGAGAAAAATGTGGGCAAGTATCCTCTGAGGCTAATGACTTAAAGGAATTAATTTTCCCCATTTTTGTTTTTGATGACACCATAATTCATTTTCCTGGAGGACTCATTTCAGAGTTCATGTGATTTCTTGTTTCACATGTTGAATTGGAGGCTTTCCAGGCTAGCGCATGAAGGAAATCCCAGACAACATGTTTTTCGCAACCTATACATCATTTCTAGATGATATACTAGTTTGTGTTGGGGCTGCTATTGGAGAATCTTCTTTGGTCAACAAGGACAAGGATTCAACACGGCTACACCAAACTTTGCCTTTTGAGGAGCTAGCATGTCTTCCTTCAAGGAATATGGCATGTGGTTTTTTACTCTTCCATTTTCCTTAGATGATTACATTTGTCAAACTAGAAATATCTTGAAATATGGTACAAATGTAGTGAAATGTAAGTGTAATTAAGCCTGATGCTTGTTGCTCCCTTATTCTATAAAAGGGATTTCAAGCTTATTACAAGGGAGAGAGGTCAAATTCTAAAGTCAAATCAGGGTTCTAGGAAAAAACTAAGTTCAAGAAAGGCATCTAGAATAGAACACTGGAAATAAACCAGTGAGCATCATCTTAGATGTGAGATCATGTATGTAGTTATCTTAAAATATGTTTTATAGAGATTACTTATATCAGAAGTGGTATTATAGAAACAAATACTCTCATGTGTATATTCATTTCAAGTTATGAATGAGAATACTAATGGTGTTATCATTCATCTTCAAATATTTCATTTGAATGTATTGCTCTATTTTCAACTTTAATTCAAAGAGTTAATTAAAATGCTTGAATAGGGTTATAAAATTTGTATTGAATACCTCAAGATTGCTAAGAAGTAAATGTTTTGCATTTAGAGGGTTTTCATAAATGCAAATCACTATGAAGATAGTTCATTTCTTACTTAGATAAGTAATTTGTAGATTATTGATTCTTAGATACTTGACTCCATTACTCCAATTGATGAGACACTAGTCATTGTGATAGAAAATATTGGAATAAATGAATGGATAGTATTCTTGGACTTAGACTTAAGATTAGATAGTATTCAAATTAAAAATATTTTCAATCCTATCAAAGATAGTATAGGTGGACTTATCTTCGATTCCTAGTAGATAGTTGGTTGAAAATCTGCCAAATCTTTAGTGAGATGGACTCTATTTGCAACAAATAGGAATTATTCTATATATAAAAGTGATATTAATAGGATTCAATATCAGAAAACACAATTAGGATCACCCTCCTAGGTCTCACAGAAACTGAAGTGAAGGAGTAAGGATTGCAGAATCCTATGCTCGTCGTGTTGGCCACAAACCTTGTACTTCTTCATAATGGAAGTTGGCTACTTTTTAGAGAACTGCTTGGTTTTGCTTGAAAAATCACCAACACTAACGACTTCTACTTAATGTGGGTTTCCATTGATTTTTCATTTATGTGTGATTCTTAAGTGTTATTCTAACACCTCTTGCAACTGTTACATAGGTTGCTTGTCTTGTACCAATATGTTTCATGATATTCTTTTTCCCTCATCTATTTGAAGCTCCTAATAACAAATTGTTAATCATCGTGATTATTTTGTCTGGATGGAACATGCTATGTGTCTTGTATGAGTATGTTTCATGATATTATTTTTTCCAGAACTATTTGAAGTTCCCCATAACAAACTGTTCTTCATGGTATTTTTTTTCAATTCCCCATAGCAAACTATTCATTATCATAGTTTACCTCTTCTATTCTCCATATTTTAAAGTTCTATTTAATGTGGGTTTTTGAACATTTGTCATTTTTTTGTGATTGTTAAGTGTTTTTCTAATAGCTCTTTTCCAATTTCCATTTTTGTCTCAACTGTTTGAAGTTCCCCATAACAAACTGTTCTTCATGATATTCTTTTTATCAGTTCCCCATAGAAAAATTTTCATTATTGTAGTTTGGCTCTTCTATTCTCCATATTTTAAAGCTCAATTTAATGTGGGTTTTCCAACATGTGTCATTTTCCTGTGATTGTTAAGAGTTTTTCTAATAGCTCTTTTCCAATTCCCTTTTTTTCTATCTTTTTTTCTCAAATGTTTTAAGTTCCCCATAATAAATTGTTCTTCATGATATTCTTTTTCCTAGTTGTCCATAGTGAACTATTCATAATCGTAGTTTGCCTCTTCTATTCTCCATATTTTAAAGTTCTTTTCCAATTTCCCTTTTTGTCTATCTTTTTTTCTCAACTATTTGAAGTTCCCCATAATAAAATGTTCTTCATGATATTCTTTTTTTCAGTTACCCATAGCTCAAACTATTCATTATAGTAGTTTTCCTCTTCTATTCTCCATATTTTAAAGTTCTATTTAGTGTGGGTTTTCGAACATCTATCATTTTCATGTGATTTTTAAGTGTTTTCCTAATAGCTCTTTTCCAATTTCCCTTATTTCCTACAATATTTAGTTGCCAATAAGTGTTATTCTAATACCTCTTATACAATTACTCTATTTAGAGAAATTTTAAAACAACAATTAGAGAAATAGTATAAGAATAAGAGGTCAATGACATATGATCGAAAACCCACATTAAACATATTGGTACAAGACAACCGGTATATGTAAGGGTTAACTTGTCAATTCAAAATCATCCACATGCGCAAACACTTACTGTTTCGCTTCCATGTTTCAAGGAAAGTAACTTGACCACTACCAACACATGCAGATAGCAAGCTCCACTACTGCCTGATCCATATATTAAAATATACATCTAGGTAAATATATATATATATATATATCCATATATATAGTCGAAGACCACTGTGGCTCATTTGACAATGCAACTATTTATATATAGATATATGTATATCTAAACAAATGTGTATACTATCTTTATTCATATTTATGTAGACTGCGATTTCAAAAAGAGTTTAAAATAACATATATAAGTATTATTTACGTTGTGAGGAAATTGCTACAATATAGTGATGTTTCACATATAGTTCACATTGTATGTATATATATATTTATATGTATGTATGTATATATATACATATATATATATATATATATATATTTTTCTATTTATATACACATATATATATGTAATTAAATACATATATATATATATGTGTATATATATGTATATATGTAATATAAATATGAGTTTTTGAACATTTGTCATTTTCCTCTGATTGTTAAGTGTTTTTCTAATAGCTCTTTCCCAAATTCCCCTTTTGTCTTGAACTGGGTTCTACAAAAGAAATGTGAGCATCAATAGAGGATTTTCTGAGTATTTTCTATCCTACGCAATGTTCAAAATACGTCCTCTTGATAGTGCATCCTATGATCTTCTCCTAATTTAAACCTCTTTTATGTCCCTTAAGTTCTATCATTTTCTTGTGGTTCTAAGTGTTTTTCTAACAGTTCTTTTTGCAATTTCCCTATTTTTCTTTAATATTTAGTGCCAATTATTGTATATAATATTTTAAGTGTTATTCTAATACGTCTTATACAATTACTCTATTTTTCTTCAATATATATGTGTATATGTATCTGTCTATGTTTCAAAGCATTGATTTTCACATATAGTTCACATTGTATGTATATATATATAATATAAATATATATACATGTATATATATGCATATATGTATGTATGTTTAACTAATAGTTCTTTTATTCCCTATTTGTCTATAATACTGAGTGCCAGATAATGCGCCTTGAATTTAGAATTGACAAGCCAGTTACATAGATTTCTTGTATTGTACATCAAGATGTTTCATGATACTCTTTTTCCCTGAACTGTATGAAGCTCCTTGTAACAAATTATTCTATTGTTCTTGTTTAAAGGATTGTTTTTAATTTTTTAAATTGTGAAATTTTGGGGGTTTCGATCATGTGTCATTTTCCTATGATTCTTAAGTGTTTTGTTGTGATTTTTAATCCTTCACCAAAAAAATTTATATGTGGAAATGTATGTATGTGAAATTACTTACAAACAACATTCAAAGGGAAGAATCCAGTTCAAATGAAGAACTTAGTGCAAGTGAAGAAATTGTTGTTACACCTTTTCGACATATTGATATAATTTCAGGTATGCTTGAATACACTCCAAACTGAAACTCTATCAATATCTAAACAAGGTGTAACATCAATTTCTTCGCTTTTATTGCGTTCTTCATTTGAATTGGGCTCAAAAAAAGAAATGTGAGCAACAATCGAGGTTTTTGTGAGTATTTTCTACCATATGAAATGGTCAAAATACATCCTCCTGATAGTGCTTCCTATGATCTTGTTCTATTTAATATTGGTTTTCAATCATCTATCATTTTCCTATGGTTCTTAACTATTTTCCTAATAGTTCTTTTTGCAATTTCCCTATTTTTCTTTAATATTTATTGCCAAATAATGTGGCTCAGATTCAGAATTGACAAGCCAACTATTACATAGATTGCTTGTCTTCTATCAATATGTTTCATGATATTCTTTTTCCCATAACAAACTATTCATTATCGTAATTTTCTATTTAATGTGGGTTGTCAGTCATTTGTCATTTTCCTGTGGGGTGGGTGCATGAAGATGGGTAGCAATTTTGTGGCCACTTTTTAAATTTTTTTTGAAAACTCATAATGTGAGTGTGTTATAATGCGCTTGCATTATGGCTCGGTGTGTCGAGACTAAGGCTCTACCACCACAATCCTATGATGTGAGCGCGTTATAATGTGCTCGCGTTTTGACCTAATAAAACCAAAAAAAAATTAAAACAAATTCATTTTTATTTGTCATTTTGTTTTGTTTGTAGCCTGCGGCCAAAACCCCCATTATTTTTTGCTCGTGTTCTAGGAGGAGAAAATTTGTGGATTTCTTCATCAACTATTGCTATTTCATCGCCAATATGTTGCCACATCAATGAAGAGGTGTGAGAGGTAAGGATTGTTTGCTTTTTGTTTTGAATTTGTTAGTTTTAGGTTGAACTTTTTAGTTTTAGGTTGTATTTGATTTTTATTTTTTTGAATTTGTAGGAGATGTAAATCAACCTGCAAACCCTCAAAATCCTCAACAAGCAGAGCAATAAAATCCTCAACAACAAAATCAACCACAACAACAACCTCCTCCACCAATCCCTCAACACCCTTTTGGAACTCAACAAAATTTAATGAGTGAAATTGGGAACAACAAAACCCAAATTGGGGATTTAATCAAGAGGTTGAGTGATCCAAATAGTTCAACCATGGAAAGAATGACCCTAGAAACTTCATTGAAAGATATGTTAAAAAATGTAGATTCAATTTGTAAACAAATAACTAGATGGCAAGATAGGAGGTAGGCGGCTAGGGCTTATTACATGGATAAATTATCATATCAAGGTGTAAAGGATTTAAAAATTAAAAAACTTGATTTTTGCACATTATTCACTGACCCACACACAAATCAAAATATTACCCTCAATACGAAGAGGTTTCCTATTCATTGGTGCCACCACCAACAAATTAGGAACCTTTTTTTATGATAGGTGGTACTTGGTTTTTGATTACCCACCATGCAACAATTGTTTTGATATGAGGGACTTCTAGGAGAGAGGTGGGGGGTTGGCACAAGATAGACCCGGTGCATAGCCAGATTGTACATGGCAAGTGAGACAACCTCTCGTTGGGGCACCTCATGAGCTCATTTTCATGCCTTCTGTCGTGAAGGAGAGTGATGATGTAGAGACTCTGTAGGCCATCAACACTTTGATGTAGATTGTCATCCACCATGCAAGCCCTCTTCTATAGTGCTATCCAAGGGAGTCTTTGAGAGGTGGGCTTCGATCCCATGTGTGTCAATCTTGCGGAGTGACTTTTTCATATGACCCCATTGACACTCAGGAGGTTGTTGCGTAGGATCCGTTTGTAGCTATGAAGATGGAAAGGGAATTTGACATTTTGCATGATGCATATGGCATTGATACTGAGGTAAAAGATAACATGTTCATTGAATTTAATTTATTAAATTTCAATTTTGAAATGCAATATTAACTAATTTAGTTTTATGATTTTAATAAACTTGCAGGGTCACACTGTTGATACTGGATACACCGTCCCTGCACCTACTTAATTTTGTAGTACTCCTATCAGTGGGGTATGTAACTAGTAAACAGTTATAAATTTATTACATGTTAATAGCATTGTTTTATGAATGGTATTTTAATCTGTGATTTTGTATGTTGAATAGGCTAATATTGGAGGTTTCGAGGGAACACCTCCTGGTGCCAGTGGATTTACTCAAACCTACACGCAGGTAATATAATAAAGAGTTTAACTAATGAATTGTACCTAATAGATTTGTGTAGTTTATATTCATATCATTGATTACATTGCATTGTACATCATTCAAACTCAAAGAATTACTTCGCATTCCATAACTAATAACTAAATTTTGATAGATGACAAAATTTCAACTACAATATAGTTGTTTAGAAATTCAACATAAGTAGTGATGCAATTACTTCACATAGCATAAGTAATAAGTCTAGGAGCAGCTTCCAATTGCATTTTCTTGTGATCTTTTTGCATTTTTACAACATTGATTGACAAATTTTGTTAAGTTTCTGCAACTTTACAATTTATGCCTAAAATGACTACCAAAGACCATTACAAACTCAAAAATGGCTATTTAAGCCTTATTACATTATGAAAATACCTATACAATCTCAAAATCCTAAATTTTCCTCATGGAGGCATGCTCTTGTAAAGGTGCACCTGCACCACTTTTTCAAACATCTCACCACCTTTTCTATGCTACCACATTTTTCATACATGTCTACCAAAGCATTTTATCAAACAGTTCATTGCCTCACTATTGTGGCTAAAAGCTTAAAAAAGGTGCTTTCCAAAAAACTATGGATTCTTGGAAAAAATCTATCAAAGCATAATAGTAAGCAATAGCATAGACAAGATAGTTAGTAGTTTGAAAAAATGAATCGAAGAAATGTGGTCTCATGGTGATGGAATGGCATTCCATCACCATGAGACCACATTTCTTTGAGCCATTTCTTTGAACAACTCACCTCCTTTTCTGTGATACCACATTTTTCATACATGTGTACCAAAACATTTTATCAAACTACTCACTTCCTTATTGCTATGACTAAAAGCCTAAAATAGGTGCTTTCCAACAAACTATGGATGCTTTGAAAAATTTCTATCAAAGAATAATAGTAAGCAATAATACTATAGAGAAGACAATGAACTGTCTAAAAAAATTCCTAAAAGAAATGTGGTCTTATGGTGATGAATGCCATGATGTGCATTTGTTTGTAATGGCATTCCATCACCACAAGACCCCATTTCTTTGAGGCATTTGTTCAAACAGTTAACTACCTTCTCTATGCCACCATAGTTATCGTACATGTCTACAAAAGGATTTTATCAAATGGTTTAGCGGCTTGCTACTATGGGTAAAAGCCTAAAAAAATGTGCTTTTGAACAAGATATGGATAGGGAAAATAGTAAGCATGATATTCATAAATATATAGCTTAATAAGTATCTAAATTTTGTTCATTATCTCATACATTATGTCGTGATGTGGATTGCTATTGTAGTTTTTGTGATTGAATAATTTGTTGTTTTATTTTCAAATGTTGGAAGCAGAAACACCTCCAAATATGACAAGGGCAATGGAGATCGGTGTTTTATCCACTATAGAATCCTCAATGGCTCTAACAGGGGAGGTTTGAGGCAAATTACGAAATTTCAATTTACATTTGTTGTTATAGATGTTAGTTATAGTGGAAAATAAAACCATTATTGATTCATAGTTTAATTTCTATTTGGATGGTTTATACAAGGCTTGAGCACACCTCAGCATGGGTGTGTGAATATTTCCCTCATGGAGAGTGATCATGAGATGGTGGTAAGTGATTATTTTTTTAAATATATCATTTTTTATAATGTAATTTTTATATATTAATGTCTTTACTTCTTATTGTAACAGTTAAAATTTCACCAAGAACTAAACACTAAGAGGAGAAATAGGAGCACTCCTTGAGCACAAAACAAATGAGTGACAAACTTATTTCCATCCAATCGACAAGAAAAGGGAAAGAATTTATTTCCAGAGCATGGAGAGAAATGACTTTTGATTCTAGAGCCCTTTGTTGTATGCCTACATGATAGTTTTGTACATATTTTGTATTGGATATATTTGACATTGTATGCCTATATGGAATTCTCGTAAGCATGTATGGCTATTTTGTACCTATATTTTATACTTATATTGACATAAATTGATGTATGCGTACATGGCTATGTGGTTAATACAAATATATTTTTATCGATGGTGTCCATATTTGCATTATAAATTCATGGTTCAATAGATATGAGTTACATGTATGCAAGTGTATATTTTACAACTTACGTGTATACTTTGTGACTTACATGTGTTCCAATGTATACTTTGTGACTTACACGTTTTCATGTGTATACCTTGTATTTGTGCATATACTTTGTATTAATTTGTGTATACTATGTATTCGTGTGTATACTTCAAGGCTTACATGTTTGTGACTACTTGTGCTTCCCTTATTCACATGTACATGCTTGACTTATTCACATGTATACTTATTAATTAGTTATCTCTAACATTGATAATTGTTTTCCTTCATGGTTTGTCTTGAATAAATTAATTGATTGATGCTAAACAACTTTATCTAAAAGAAAAAAACACATTTTCAATTGGTATTCCATGAAATGATTCATAAAAAGATTCCAATATATTTAATCCTTTGATTGGAACAACTCAATTAAGCAATGGATGCATAATCTTCACAACACTTACAAAACATAATATTTAGAGTAGATGAAGTAGTTAACTTCTTGACAAATTATCTATGTTACCGGGTTCTATTTTAGCCCTAGTTCTCATCCTCGTTCGCTCCTAGTTCAAGTCCTAGTTCAGTTCACCTATGGGTTTGACCAGGGTCCTTCATTTTTGGGTCTAGTTCACCCAGGTAGAATCCAAGAGAACCCAAGCAAAACCCAAATAGAACCCAAGCAAACCAAGATAGAACTCACATGCCTAGGCATCCAAAAAAATAATTGAACATTTTTTTAATGTTTTATGCCGTTTGAATTTGACCCACGCCCAAGGGAACCCTAAAAGTGACCTCTAAATCAATTCAAACACCTTAACTACCTCATTCTTATTCATTTTTTTTGCAACCAAGAATCTTCATTCCAAGAGGTTGAGCTTTCATTTTTTCTTGTTAGATTGAAAGCGGATTGTGACACAACTTTCTTTTTTCAAAAATTGTTCTGCATCATTGAACTGAGAATTTATCTCACATCTGTAGAGAAATAGAGGAATACTACAAACTTAAACACATTACACTTCTATTCTCACTGACTTGATGTACTCTCCAACATCTCTCTTCTCTCATATGAAGAGTTATAACTGCTTGGCCATGCCTTTGCATCATTCAGGAAGCTTTTCTCTTTTTGACAATGTCAAAAGCATGGCTGCATATAGATTAGGAAAAAGACTTTTCCTTTTAGATTAGCAATGCATGTAAGTTTCAAAAATTATCCTTGATCTATTATTAAAAGATATATGTTTATACACTTCAATTGTGCATTCACCCTTTGGTTCTTTGAAAGAAAAATCTTCCTATGCCACTATTACACTACACAGGTAAACCATATTTTGTATTGTGGAGCTATATTAAGCTACCGCTCTCAAGAACAATGTAGCAATGATACAAAATAATGTTTGAGATTGCAAGAAGACATCAAAATGGATAGTGTACTAAAATAAATTCTTATGATTTCTGAAGAACGCTGATAACTCTACTCAGTTGTCTTATTTTTTCAAAATCATACAAACTGAACCCTAGCATCAATAGACTCTATATATCAAGCTACCACAATTCAAGTTTCAACAATGAATATTTATCATGCATGCTTTAAATGACATCCAATTTTATGGTGGTTTGTTTTTTTATATGATGTTATGTGATATTCTAATCCTAATTCATGCTTCTAGGCTATATATATATAGTTTTTAAATGTTTTTTGTACCAATGAACTCAAAACGAACTGAACCCCCTCCAAAAAAATTTGGCTGAACCAATGAACCGAACCGCTGAATCAGAACCTGAACCTCATAAAACCTCAAAAACTCTTCCAACACTCTTCATTTTTCCTACACAAACTTAATTGACCACCAAATTATGGTGCCCCCTAACTTTACCCACTTTTACTCCTTCATATCTCTCTTTTTATTCAAAACCCTTGTTTTCCCAACTAGGGCATCATGCCATAACATACTTTTGACCTCCCTTGTCCTTGCATACCTTTTGAACACATCAAAATCTACAACCTCACCCTATTTCCAACCTATTCTAGCTTATTCTCAAGCAATTTCTTCTTTTCACCTCTTCTAGCCTTTCTTTTAAGGCCTCAATTCTAAATTTTCAACAGGGGTAGCATTAGTGATCTCTTCCAATTCCTTTACCATTTCTATTTTCTTATTCCTACTCCCTATCCTACTTACATGAAGCCCATTCCATCAATACACATCCTGAACAATAGGTGGAATGGCCCATTTCAACATATTACACTCAAACTCTTGTATGAGCAAGTTTAGACCTATTTCAGAAATCTACTTCTAAGTTGCTTGGAACTTAATAGAAATCAACAAGAATGGATTCTAATCAAAGTTAAAAAACCATTCTACAAGAATGGATTCTAATCAACCATCATGCATATGTTTCTATTTTCAATTGTTTTGCATGCCATCATAAGGGATCAAGCCAATTTAACATAGCTCAAACCATTTTCATGTGTTTGGATGTGAAAGAGGACCATGTCTAGTGTAAACATACCAATTGGGATGTATTGGAGCAATTTTTTTGGTCATACGAATTGAAAAAAAAATTGCACCACTTTGCAACTTTACACTACTTGTATTTGACACTTTATCCATCAGGTGAAAATTGGACACCACAGGAAAATGACTTTGAGATAACAAAAATTGATAGAGGTTATTTTAGAGAGGCCCAACGCAATATTGTAGGCTCGGATGGAGATTTTGTAAGCATCACAGTTCCCGAGTAATAGTCCGTCAAAGATTGCTTCCCTTTTGCACATTGGACCCTTAAGGGATTGATTCTATTGAACGTAGCTGAGAAATATTCTGTGTGTTTGGGTGTGAAATAGGACCATGTATAGTGTAAATGTACCCATTTTAACATGTTGGAACAGTCCGTTTAGTCACACAAATTGTAGAATGAAAGTTGCACCATTTTGTAACTTTCAACTACTTGCATTTGACAACTTTTCCCCAAGTGAAAATTATCCACCATAAGAAAATACCTCTGATATAGAGAAAATTGAGAGAGGTTATTGTAGCAAGGCCCAACACGATCCCATAGGATTAGACGAGAAGTTTCTAAGCATCACAGTATCCAAGTAACAACATGCTAAATTTTGTAGCCATTTTGCACTTTGAAACCTTAAGGCATCAATCTAGTTGAACATAGCTCAAAGCTATTCTATGTATTTGGGTGTGAAAGAGGACCATGCGTAGTGTAAAAATACCTATTCAAATGCATTGGAGTAGTTTTTTTGGTCACACAAGTTGCAGAATGAAAAATGTGCCACTTTGCAACTTTCAACTACTTGCATTTGACAACTTTTCCCCCAAGTAAAAATTTTCCACCACAAGAAAATTCCTCCAAGATAGAAAAAAATAAGAAAGGTTCTTGTAGAGGGGCCCAATTCGATCTCATAGGATTAGACGAGAAGTTTCTAAGCATCACGATATTCGAGTAACAACATGTTGAAGTTTGCAGCCATTTTGCACTTTAGACCCTTAAGGGATCAATTCGGTTGAACATAGGTCAAAGTGATTCCACATGTTTGGGTGCAAAAGAGGAAAATACATAGTGTAAAAATACGTATTTGGATGTATTGGAATAGTCTGTTTGGTCACACAAGCTGCAGAACTAAAGTTGCACCACTTTGCAACTTTCAACTACTTGCCTTTTATAATTTTTTCTCCAAGTGAAAATTTACCACCATGGGAAAATGCCTCCGAGATAGTGAAAAATGAGAGAGGTTATTGTAGAGGGGCCCAACTTGATCCCATAAGATTAGATGATAAGTTTATAAGTGTCACGGTATCCGAGTAACAACATTTTGAAGTTTGCAGTCATTTTGCACTTTAGACCCTTAAGGGATTGATCTAGTTGAACGTAACTTGGAGCGATTCTGCAGGTTTGGGTGTGAAAGAGGACCATACCTAACATAAACATACCTTTTTGAATAGTTGGAATGGTCTGTTTAGTAACAGGAGCTACAGAATGAAAGTTGCACCACTTTGCAACTTTCAACTAGTTGCATTTGACAACTTTTTTTCCAAGTGAAAATTTGCTAGCATAGGAAAATGCCTCCGACATAGAAAATATGAGAGAGGTTATTGTAGAGGGTCTCAATGCAATCTCATAGGATCAGATGATAATTTTCTAAGCATCACGGTATCTGAGTAACAACATGCTAAAGTTTGCAGTCATTTTACACTTTAGACCCTAAAGGGATCGATCAAGTTGAATGTAGCTTGGAGTGATTCCGCATTTTTGGGTGTGAAAGAGGACCATGCCTAATTTAAACATACCTATTCAGATGTGTTAGAATATTCCATTTGGTCACACGAGCTGCAGGACGAAAGTTGCACCACTTTGCAACTTTCAACTACTTGCATTTGACAATTTTTTTTCCAAGTGAAAATTTTCCACCATGGGAAAATGTCTCTGAGATAGTGAAAACCAAGAGAGGTAATTTTAGAGAGGCCTAACACGATCCCATAGGATTAGATGAGAATTTTCTAAGCATCATGGTATCCGAGTAACAACATGCTAAAGTTTGCAACCATTTTGCACTTTGGACCCTTAAGGGATTAATCTGGTTGAACATAGCTCGGAGCGATTATGTGTATTTGGGTGTGAAAGAGGACCATTCCTAGTGTAAACATACCTATTTGGACATATTGGAATAGTCTATTTGGTCACACAAGCTGCAGAATGAAAGTTGCACGTCTTTGTAACTTTCAACTACTTGCATTTGACAACTTTTTTCTGAAATAAAAATTCCCCACC
>VDFB02281492.1:1011522015-1011539691 GCA_007258455.2 Sequoia sempervirens | reverse complement strand
TTAGACTCGAATCACTTCGATCCTTGTTTTTGTTCCATCTCAAAATATTGAGTGAAACTATCCTCAATTTCACGTCCAAGGTCAGTATTTCCTAATTTCAAAAAAAATGTGGCCACTTAAGACCCCTTTTTGGGAACCATCTTGGTGTACTTACCTTGTGGTCCTTAAGCGTTTTTCTAATATTTCTTTTATAATTTGCTTGATTGTCTATGATATTTAGTGCCAAATAATGTAGCTTGATTTTAGAATTGACAAGCCAACTATTACATAGATTGTTTGTCTTGTATCAATATCTTTCATGATATTTTTTTCCCCTCCTCTGTTTGAAGGTCCCTATAGAAAATTGTTCATTTCTATAGTTTAGCTCTTGTAAATTTTGAAAATTTTTAGACTACTATAAACTGCAAACATCATGTTGATCTGTACCTTTGGGCTGCTTTGAATTTTCTACGTCTATTTATTTTTTTCTACCTCTATTAAGGTTCTATTTAATGTGGGTTTTTGGTCATCTATCATTTACCTGATAGTCTTCAGTGCTTTTGTAACCATTGTTTTATAATTCTCTATTTCTATAATATTTGTTACATAATGTAGCCCAATTTTGAATTGGATACCAACTATTACATAGATTGGGTTTGTATTGTATCAACATGTTTCCATGATATTGTTCTTACCTCTCTTCTCCATAACAGTTGTCTATTATTGTAGTTCAATCTTTTATTCTCCATGTTTCAATATGTTTTTCTTTTCATGACACTTTATGAGTTCCCTCTTATTCATTGTCCTTGTGATAACAATTGCTTTTTAACTATCTACCCCAAAAATTTTGTAGATTGGTATAAACTACAAACATAACATTGACCTGTTCCTTTGAACTAGTTTCAATTTTTTTTGTATGTCTATGTTTTTCAGCCCCTGGTTATTGTTGCTTGTTATCTCTGTGCATCTTTGCTGCTATATGCATTTTGTATAGCTTATTGGTTCATATGGTTTTGATAAATTTAAGTTAAAATCCATTCAAAGAGAATGGTATGGAATGTGAATTGTATATGAAAATTAATGCTATTCAATGTTATTTTCAACCGTTTTCTAGTGTATGCTTTTATACTTTATCACACTACAACATTGAATACTGAATTTACTTCCTCTTGTCACCGTACAACGAAAGCATGCATTAACCCTTGTACAAGCAAAAACTTGCCATTCATGACAAGAGGAATGAGATTGATGCACATAGGCTTCATGAAACAATTGATGTGATTAAGGAGGAAGGAGTCAAGAGTGTGGAATGTTTCATGAAGCCTATGTGCATCAAGGTCATGGCTCTTGTCATGCTTCCTTTTCTCTTAATCTAGAATATCCTATTGGTGCTCATTGACCTTCAATGATGAGTATTTATACCATTTAGAGACTTCTATACTTGGACACATGATGGTGAGCTTGATTTTGGTGCACTCAAAATGGTAACAATGTGCCTTCTTTTCATTGAAGGCTATAAAATAGAGCATCTTGCAAACACCAACTTAAAGAGAAACAATGCAAGTAAAGAGATATACATGTGCACATATACACTTTTTTTATTGATGAGTATAAAATAAAACATCTTTCTTGAAAAAATGTATGGTCCTTAGATACCTTATGTCACAAATTACCCATGCTTTATGTCTGCATCAGTTGAAATTTAATTTCTCAAAGATTCCCTAACACTTTTTGTAGAATTCCAATCATTTGTGCGTGTTTTTTTTGTATATGTATATGTATGTCTACATATATGTATATGTATGTGTATCCCAAGAATCTGGCTTTCCAGATAAACAGATGAGCATAGTTAATGACATGCCATGTAATTGATAAACATGAAACTATTTTTTCTTGATGAGCATGTTGTTTTTGTAGATAGAAATATGGATAATTGTAATCATGGATTATGCAGTTCATTGGTCAAATATTTGTGAACCACATATTTCACTTGAGATTACAAGGATGAAGAAATAGAAGAGCTATTTTTCCCTTCAGAGAATGCAGGGAGATGCTATGAAATTTGTAGTGTTTGTCATGACTTTATAATTCATGGCATTTTCTAAGAAATTACAAGTCATGTTATTCATTATGGATTTTATAACACTTCTTACTGCATACTTTGTATGGCAAGAGTTTTTTGGTGTGTGTGCCTCATATTTTTTCACATGATGATTATGTGCATTACATGTTGCATATACATCTACTTCAGCATGGGTGCTTCAAAAAATATGTTCATCAATCCCAACTATATGATGTTTGCATATCAATAAATAGATTCGGTGAACCAATTGTAAATGCTATTAATTATTTTTAGTTTTAGATTGTCATATATGTATATGTACATGTATATATATGTATATGTATATATGTATATGCATATGTATAAAAAATGAATGAAGGGAAAAAAAATTACAAACCCTAACCATATTCTTAGGTGAAAGAAAGAATATTTAATAGCAATTGCTCCTATGGTAATGGGTATGATTCCAAAGATGAACAAAGATAACTAAAAGCAATAAACAAAGGATGAAAAGTGCATCTATATGTATATGTATAGGTATAGGTATATGTATATGTATATGTCTCGAAAGTTCTATAAGTCAGTAACATGTTTTGGGCATTCCAATATATTAAACTATATATGCACATAATGTAGAAACATTATAAAAAAAAGTATGTTGCATTTGATTAATAAGTTTAAAGTTCTACATCTATGTTGTATTTTCCATTTTTTTGTGCCTATATACTTTAAGTTTTCTCATTTGTCCTTGATACTTTGCTTGCACATATTCTTATGTGTTCTTCCCACCTTTTCAATTGGTTTTATTTGATTCAAATAGTTGGTAAATGTTGACCTATAGAATTCTCTTTTGAGAATTTCATTGTTTTGCTCTTCCTGTATATTACGTTCAAAAATATATAGCCTTGTCTACATTGTATTTCTTCCTAATATATGATAAGAGTCCATCCAATTTCTTCCACATTGCCTGGGCAACCTGCCATTATTATACGGTGAGGTGGGGGGAGGTAAATGCAATATTCAATATTTTAGTTTGAGGATGTATATTGCTTTGGTTGTATTGTGAAATGAGCCACTGTGATGTTACTTTGATATCAAACTATTGAAAAATGCTACCATGCACCTACGTTAGATAGCAGATTGGAGGGTACTACAAGTGTTGTTCTCCACAACCTACAACATCTGGCCTCCTATTGTTGTTGTAAGTTATGTTGCAATGTATTTTTCTCGTTCCATACACATCTAACTAGTGAGATATTTTGATAGATTCAAATAAAATGTTTCATTGCAGTAATATCATGTTAGGTTCAATGGAAGCATAGATGGACAAGGAGATATGAAGCCCATCTGTGGGACAATTTCTGCCTAAAAGATGACCATAGCTATAAGCATAAACAAATTTTGTTTTATAAAATTATATTTTACTAAGTTATACATTCAACTCTTTTCTTCTTGCATGGCTAGATAGGCTCCAATACATATCAAAATCAGGTATGTTTATAAAGTTACTTGTGTGCATTTTATGCTTTGAAGCAAAACCTTTCATATTTCTTTGATGTCTTCCTTTTAACAATATTTGGCTATTTCATCCACATAATTTTTTCTATTTTCAAAGAACATCTCCCATATATTCTTCTTTCCCTATATTTATCAATATTATAGACAAGTTCCAACTTTCCCAAGTCTTTATCAACATTCTCTTTTTCTTAAAGTTATTGTAGCAAAAAAAAGAACTACAAAAAGGAAATCATATATGAGAACACATAATTTTTTTGCAACTTCGCCATTGTGCAATATATGATATACATGTATGCATGAATTCTTACATGCACTAGAGTACAATAAACATAGTCTATTGTACACATTACAAATTTTCATGTCTCTACAGTTATCTTTTTCAAGTTATGGGGAAAATTATCTATAGACAAATCTTTATCAACATACCCATCTTTTTAAAGTTGTTACATGAAAAAAATACTACAATATAAGAAATCATATATGGAAACAACAAAATTTCCCCTACTTCACCATTGTGTGATACATGATATGGCTCCATTAAATTTTTTATGGGTATTCCATAATTTTCTTGCTTAGGGGTTTGGCTAGAGCCCATGAGGCTTCATGATGTCAATATGGTAGGGAGGAGAACAAGCATGGGTTTTATGGTTTTTCTTTGCACTGTCATACATTGACTACTACAAATACACAACATATTGTATTATGTTGACTACATTTCTCCATGCTTATACAACTATCTTTTCAACTTGCTAAATCAACTATTTAAACTTCCTTCTTTATGATGATACCTATTTTCTTTAGGTTATGACAACAATTATATGATGTGATCCTAAATATTTTTATGTAAAGAAAACCTTTCCCATCGCTTTAAACTTACACACAAGAAAATGTGAAAAATATTGATACAAGATTCAAGCTACGTCCTTTTGTGGTAAATATTGAAGATAAATAGAGAATTATATAAGTGATATTAGAATAACACTAATTTGCTACTAAATATTATAGATAAAAAAACCACATTAAATAGAGCTTTAAAAGATAGAGTATAGAAGAGGGAAACTATAATAATGAATAGTTTGTTATGGAGAGCTGAAAAAAACAATATCATGCAGAATAGTTTGTTATCATGAACTTCAAACAGATGAGGGAAAAAGAATATCATGAAACATATTGATACAAGACATATAACATGTTCCATCCAAAAAAAATGACGACAATTTTTTTAAAATTTTAAAAATTGAAAAGAATCTATCTTACAAGAACAATAAAATGATTTGTTACAAGAAGCTTCAAATAGATGAGGGAAAAAGACTATCATGAAACATATTGATACAAGAAAAGCAATATATGTAACAATTGGCTTGTCAATTCTAAATTCATATTTTTTTTGGAATCCTTATTAACCAATCAGTGAAATTTAGGAACATTCTTTGTTCAAAAGGTAATGTGCCATTATCTTTACACAAATCCTCTTTCATCCATACCATTCCCTTTCAATGGATTTTAAGTTAAATTTGTCAAAAGCAAAGCAAGCAATAAGCTGTACAAAATACGTATAGCACCAAAGATGCACAGAGATAACAAGGAATAATAGTTAACCAAAGGCCAAAAAACATACACAACCCAAAATAAATTGAAAGAAATGCAAAAATACATGTCAATGTCATGTTTGTACTTTATACCAATCTACAAAATTTTAGAATTATGAAAGTTAAAAATAAGAGTTCTTTTACAATTTCTCTATTTTTTCTATAATATTTAGTGCCAAATAATTTAGCTTGAATTTTGAATTGACAAGCCAAATGTTACATAGATTGTTTCTATTGTATCAATATCCACTTCCCCATAACAAAGTGATCATTATTGTAGTTCACCTCTTCTATTCTCCATGTTCTTAAGTTCTATTTATTGTGTCTTGGCTTTTTAATGTTCACTATGGGATGCTAATACTTGTGTTTTGCAAATATGAACGCAATTTATTCCTATGTTTGCATATATATATATATATTCGTCCATTCATTGAGCTCCCATGTTTTTTATTTTAATATGCTTCCCACATTGTTGTTTGTCTGCTAACAAATAGAGTAATTGTATAAGAGGAGCTACATTATTTGGTAGTCAGTATTATAGAGAAATAGGGAAATTGTAAAAGAACTATTAGTAAAACATACATACATACATATATATATACACATGCATATATATTTATATATTACATATATATACATACATACATACATACATACAATGCGAACTATATGTGAAAATCAATGCTTCAAAACATAGACAGATACATATACCCATATATATATTGAAGACAAATAGATTAACTGTATAAGAGGTATTAGAATAGCACTTATTTGCAAGAAACTCCTAAAGTTTCATTCCAAGCAAAAAAAATACATCAGGGCACAATTCTTAATTAAATGTACAAAAATCTCTTTTACAGTTTCTCTAGTTGTCTATAATATTTAGTGCCAAATAATGTAGCTTGAATTTTGAATTGCCATCCCAATTGTTACATAGATTGTTTGTCTTGTATCAATATGTTTCATGATATACTCTTCTCCTCATCTGTTTGAAGCTCTATGTAACAAATTGTTGATTCCCACAGTTTAGCTCTTGTTTTGTTTATATCTTAAGCTAGGTAAATATTTTTGTGCATTTAATTAAGAATTGTCTCCTTGTGTGTTTTTTTTTCTTGGCATGACACTTTAGGAGTTTCTTATTTTATTCTCCCTACGACAATAATTTTTCTTACTTTCAAAAATTTGAAATTTTATGCTATTTTTAACTCTTTTTATATCAAATGCTGCATAAATACAAATAAAGATAGCATACACAACTTTCTAGACATACATGTGTATATATAAATTGTTGTTTCATTGTCAAACAAGCCATAGTGGTCTTGGTCTATATATATGGATATATATTTTTTCCTATATGTATATTTTTAAATATGAAAGGGGGATTTCAATACATATATATGTGTGTGTGTGTGTGTGTGTGTATCTCTCTATGTTTTGAGGAATTCAATGCAATTCCCCTTTTTATCAATAATATTTACAATAAGTGTTCCTTTCTTGCTCGAGGGTTTGGCTAGAGCCCATGAGGCTTCATGATGCCAATATGGTAGGGAGGAGAGCGAGCATGCATTTAGTGCTTTTTCCTTCCACCATCATATATTTCTTGCTGGTTATATACATGGACACACAAATTCTCCCATGCACTTCTCTACCAAAAACATACTCTATTCTATCGATTACAATTTTCATTCTTTCCACAACTCTCTTTTCAACTTCCCCAATAGATCACTTATTGACAATTCTTTACCAAGATGCCATGTATTCAAAACCTTCCATTTTATCTCTTTCTATTTAGAATAGATAGTGCTAACCTCGTTTATTGTATATCTATATATTTTTCATTTATAAGGCTACACATATATAATAGAATTTCAACAAAATTAGTGTATTGTAAACTGTCTATTTCAAATTCTTTCATGGTCCAACAACTCGATCCAATGTAGATCACCCTTGTTAAACACCATCAATAGTGCATGTATATGTGTATATATTTATATACATACAATGTGAATTGTATGTGAAAATTGATGCTTCAAAACATAGACAGATACATATACGCATATATATATTGAAGACAAATAGACTAATTGTATAAGAGGTATTGGAATAATAGTTATTTAGTAATAAATATTATAGACACAAAAGCAAAATTGGAAACAAGGGTTGGTAGTGGTTGAGCTAGTTTTGTCGGTGTGCAGAAGCATAATGGTAAGTGTTTGCTCACATGAGGGTTAATGCGTCTTGACGTTGTTGTACGGTGGAACATATTGCTACAAGGAAAGCAACCTATGTAGCAGTTGTAAGAGGTATTGGAATAAAATTTAAGAATCACATGTAAATGATAGATGGATGGAAACCTTTTGTGTGCCTTCAATTTCTTTTGTCTATGTATGTTTTCCTATCATTTGTCATTTAATACCTATGATTCTTGTGTGTTTTTCTAATAGCTCTTTTACAATTATCACATGTAAATGAAACATGAATAGAAACCTTTGGCCTATTTTCAATTTTTTGGTATGTGTATGTTTTTCTACCTCTCTTAAAATTCTATTCAATGTGGGTTTTTGATCATCTACCATTTACCTATGATGCTTAAGTTTTTTCCTAATAGCTATTTTATAATTTTCTCAAATGAAAGGTGGTCAAAATCCCATTTTAAATAGAACTTTGACATATGGAGAATAGAAGGTGTAAACTACGACTATGAACAAGTTCCTTATATAGAAGCTTTTGTTGTAATAAATGTGTATAGCTCCAAAAACATCTTAATACAGGATAAACAATCTATGTGAGAGTTGGCTTCTCAATTCTAAATTCAAGCTACATTATTTGGCACTAAACACTATAGAAAAATAGGTAAATTGTAAAAAAACTATTAGGAAAATACTTAAGAACCACAGGAAAATAACAAATGATCAAAAATTAACTTTAAAATATGGAGTATAGAAGAGGAAAACTACGATAATGACCAATTTGTTATGGGAAACTGAAAAAAAACAATATCATGAAGAACAATTTGTTATCAAAAACTTCAAACAAATGAGAAAAAAAAAAGAATATCATGAAACATATTGATACAACACAAGCAATCTATGTAACAATTGGCTTGTTAATTTAAAATCATATTTTTTGCAACTCTTATTAAATCCAATGAGGGACATTAGAACATTCTTTGTGCAAGAGGTGTTGCACATCATCATAAAACCCTCGGGCTTAGTCTTCTATTTGTCTATACATTTAGTGCTAAGTATTGTAGCTCCTAATTGCATATTAATCCCTAGGTGTTATAGCCATTTTGCACAGATTATTGCTACCCATTGCCTTTACAAGTTCTATTTAATGTGGGTTTACTACCAAAGAATGTAGCTCAAATTTTTAGTTGACAAGCCAACTCTTACATACACTGATTGTATTGTATCAATATGTTTAATGTGGGTTTTTGAGCATCTATCATTTACCTATGATTCTTAAGCAATCTACAATAATGAATAGTCTGCTATGGGGAACTGGAAAAAATAATCATGAAGAACATTTTGTTATGGGGAATTTGAAACAGAGGCAAAGGCAATGATTTATACAATAATTTGTTATCAAACCAACACTACTATGGCTCTTTTGACAATGCAACCTAATCAATATATTTTCTCGCACATTTTGCAGTATACTTTCCCTTATATATATACATATATATGTACATACATATATATACATATATACATATATATACATACATACATACATATACATATACATATACATATATACATACATATATTCTAAATTTGAGCTCCATTATTTGTTGTCAAGTTGTCACAAAAAAAAAATTACAATATTAGAGATCCCATTTGTGAATGCCTATTTTACCCCAACTTTGTTATTGTGTGATATATGAGAAGAATCCATCAGATCTTCGATGGACCTTACCTGCATTTTTTGCTTGGGGATTTGGCTAGAGCCTGCGAGGCTTCATGATGCCAATATGGTAGGGAGGAGAACAAGCATGGGTTTAATGCTTCCGCCTTCCATCATCATATTTTTTTTGTTGCTTATATACATGGAAAAAAAATTTCACACGTACTTCTCTACCAAATACATACTCTATTCTATCCATTGCATTTGTCATTGTTTCCTCAACTCTCTTTTCAACTTCCCCAATAGATTGCTTATACACAACTCATTGCTAACACACCATGTATTCAAAATGTTCCATTTTATCTCTTTCTCTTTACAACAGATAATGCTAACCTCTTTTACTCTATATCTATATTATTTCCTTTATAATGTTGTATAGATACAATAGACATTCAAGAAAATTAGTGTGTTGTAAATTCTCTATTTCAAATTCTTTCATGCTCCAACAACTCAATCCAATTCTGCTCACCCTTGTTAAACACCAACAACAATACATGTAATTATAGAACTTTTTCATTTTCAATAGATAGATTCGGTGAACCAATTGTAAATATTATTTATTATTTATAGTTTCACATTGTCTATATTGATTTCTTAAGTGTTTTCTTAATAGCTCTTTTAAATTCCCCTATTTTCCTGTAATATTTAGTACCAAATAATGTAGCTTGAATATTCAATTGACAAGCCAACTGTTACATAGATTTCTTATTTCAATATGTATCAAACTGTTCATTTTTCTTGGTTTTCCATAATGTAATCTATTCATTATCATAGTTTGCCTCTTTTATTTTCCATACTTTAAAGTTCTCAAGTGTTTTCCTAATAGCTCTTTTACAATTTCTCTATTTTTCTATAATATTTAGTACCAAGTAAAGTAGCTCAAACCTTGAATTGACAAGCCAACTGTTAGATAGATTGTGTAACATAGATTTTTCTCACCTACTTGCTTTCTATCACTCCTAGGTTTTTTCACCTAGAAGGAGAAAGGTGGGCCAAAAATGCTTATGTTAACACTAGAATAAATGGGGGAAAGAGGTGTGAAGTGTGTGTGGATGTGTTTTAAATTCTTACAAATGTAGATAAATGAATGCAAACTAATCTAATGCAAGATGTTTGGAAAAATAGAGTTGATTGCAAATATGAACTAGGGAACCCAAACAAACGAAAGCAAAAAATGGATGAAACTAAAACAGAAAGGCACCCTCGAGGTGTAGATTACTATTGTTGGAATATTTTGGAATCTTTCTAAATTCACTGCTTATGTCTACTAGGAATAATTCTCCAAAGATGGTGTAAACAATCTTGCTTTGGTGAAAACTTCAAGAAACAAGTTTTTGACTGCTGAGAGTTGACTTTTGAGAAAATAAAAATTTTAGGCCTATAGGTGGGACTAATTCACCATGCATGGTGATCAGTCCTCCTGAAGGAATCTACAAAGTTAGGACTTGATTTTGTAAGTCTAGATTTGCACTTCTTTCTTCTACAAGTGTTCGCTTCAGAAACTGTCAAATTTGGGTCTGAAAATGACATTTTCTTGATATTTTGAGAATAAGACTTGAGCAATCTTGCAACTTGATCTTCAATGATTTTCAAGCTTTTGAGAGTCCTAAATCTGCATACAAACAAGACAAAAGAGAGATATGTTGAATTTTAGGGCATGGAGGTTTGCCTTGGTCAAACCCCATTTAGGTAATTAAACCAAAATGATGAAAGAATAGAATGAAACAAGCAATAATGGAATAGATTACCTTGCCATGATGATTGACCTTGAAAGTATACAACACTACATGAAGATTCAACCCTTGAATGCTTTAGAAAGCTAACTTGATGAATTCTAATGAAGAAACCTTAACTTGCTTAAAATAAATGATGAATTAAAGATGAGAGATGTGTGTGTGAGATCAAGATATAAAATGAGGATAAAAATACTTATTTATAGACAATTGTGCCTTAGTACCCAATAATACCTCATCACAAGCTGACCTATAGTGAAAATAAACTTTAAATTTCACTTTTTCCTACTCAAAGGTCAAAATAGGGCTAGATAGGACTCATTCGCCACACATGGCAAATGGGTCCTACCTAGATGGGATTGATTCACCATGCGTGGAAAATGAGTCCCACATGGGCCAATTTGACAGCTAAGAAGAAAAGGGATAAAGAAATAAGGTTTAAATTGCAACTTTATTCGGTGTTTGATCAATTTTAGCCTCGAGATGCACAATATGGGTAATGAGAGGTCTATTATTGATGATGTGAATGTAAAATAGGGCTTGGGACATAGAAATCACTATGAAAGTGTAATTAAATACACTTTACAATACTAAAATGAGGTCCACATAACCTAGGAAGGCACAAGAACCATTGTGAATGTGTAAGATAGATTACAACACTAGTTTAACATTAAGTTTAATTTATAAGCCTTATAAATTGATGTGATGATGTAATTAAACATGTTTTATAAGTTTGAATTAAGGAGAAATAGGTTCATTAGGTCTACAAAAGCATGAAAGTCCTTTACAAGACTCTTCAACACCTTTACAAGACATAAATAAATACATTTTATTTAGTGTGCAAGGGTCCAAGACCTAGCGTGGATGCATAAAATGCCTCACAACACCTGAATCAAGGCCTCTTTAAGTCTGATTATCATGACTTATTCCCATGTCAAGCAAAGGGTCCTTTTTTTCTACAAGACAGATTGCTTGTCTTGTATCAATCTATTTAATGTGGGTTTCCGATCATCTATCACTCTAATTCCATTCTCAGTTTTTCTAATATAAATGTTTTAGAATTTCTCTATTTTTGTTATCGTGTGATAAATGATAAGATTCCATGAGATTTTCCATGGACCTTACTTTCCTTTCTTGCTTAGGGGTTTGGCTAGAGCCCGGGAGGCTTCATGATGCCAATATGGTAGGGAGGAGAACGAGTGTGGGTTTAGCGCTTTTGGCTTCCATCATCATATATTTGTTGTTGTTTATATACATGGACACACAAATTCTAACATTCACTTGTCTACCAAAAACATACTCTATTCTATCCATTGTATTTGTCATTGTTTCCACAACTCTCTTTTTAACTTCTCCAATAGATTATTTATACATAATTCTTTACTAGGATCCCATGTATTCAAAATGATCCATTTTATCTCCTTCTATTTTCAACAATAATGCTAACCTCTTTTATTCTATATCTATATTATTTCTTTATAATGCTACACAAATACAATAGACATTCAAGAAATTAGTCTATATTGTAAATTGTCTATTTCAAATTCTTTCATGGTCCAACACTTCAATCCAATGTTGCTAGCTCTTGTTAAACAATATCAATGTACATGTAAGTACAAAACTTTTCTATTATCAATAAATAGATTCAATGAACCAATTGTAAATATTATTAATTATTTCTCACTTTTTTATCCTTTCATAATTTATAATTCTAGTTTTTGAACTTCTCAATCTTAAGTTTTCCTTCTTCCATTACTCCCACTCAAAATCTAGGGAGGTTTCACGGATTGACCAAAATACATGTGGCTCTTATACCAGCTTGTTGTATTCCGCAGATCGTGAGCAATGTTTACTAACAGTAATTATATACACAAATGTCCTAGAAATGAATAAATGAAGAATAACACAAAAGAGATCAACATGTACTCTGTAATGTGGTTCACCCATGTAATGCCATCCATAGAAACCCCAACTCCATCCAATGATTTTACTATCCACTGCAAAATAGATTACAATCTCGTGAATACCTTATTGCAACTTACATCCTAGCTGCTTATAACAAGATTTTTGAAAGCTTCTAGATTAGGGTTTTACAAAGTCATTAATCATTTGTTAGTTAACAAAAAATTAACTACCAACCCCTTGATGTGCAAAAAAGGAAGAATAAAATTTGGGGGTTGCACCCCCGAACCCCTACTCTCAGGGGTTGCCGCCTCTAAACCCCAGCAAGGATACATAAAGAGTGTACACTATTTACATTATCAGTCGCCACATACCAGTTATAATGTGCTTGCATTATTGCTTTCATAAGTGAGTTTCTTGCTTTAGAATCACTCAAGTCTTAGTTTGGTATTTTCTTTGGAATACCAACCAAAAGGTTTGGAGTTCTTCCCAATGTCCAAATGTGTGTTTTGCAAAATTCTACAATATTTCACATAATCGCATTTGTGCTAACCATTAGGTTTGCACATGTTTCAAGGTCGAAAAAATTGAACACCAGGGTAATTTTACGCTCTCCCTTAGCTATTTAATGATGTAATTTTTTTCACATTTTGACAATGTTAAGCTTTTCATCTTTAATTTCTTTTTTTTGTGTTCATTTTTTAGAAAAAACTAGTGTTTAGTATTTTTTATAAATTAACTAGATTCATTGAAATTTCAAATAAATTACATTTTTAGAAACTAGACACCATTCTATACATATTCAAAAAAAAAAAATTCAATTAGTTTTCAAAATTTATAGGGGTAGCACGACCAAAAATTTATTTTTCAGGATGTGTCCACTTTGAAAATTAGTAAAAAATCAAATATTCATTAATTTTTTTAGAAAAATCAAGCATAAACTACATCTTGTTAGCTAATTTCTCATCAAAGTGATTTTAAAAATACCAAAAAAAAGTTAACCTTTTGAGGGAGTCACAAAAGTCACTATGTTATGTTTTTTTGACAAAAGCAGTTGACACCAATTTCCTTGACTCCCTCTTTTGAATACCTTAATCTCTACCATTTTATTTTTAAAAGTAGTTTAGAGTAGGTCCCTCAAAAAGCACTTGATCCATTTTTTGTTGCATCTAAATTTTTGAGGGTAACTATCCTCAATTTCACATCCAAGGTCAATATTTCCTAATTTAAGAAAAAAGGTGCCACTTAAGACCCCCTTTGCCCCCCCATCTTTTTGCAATTACCCATGTAATAAAAAATGAAATTATTTTAAAGTATTATAATAATTTTAATGCCTATAGGTGCTTATTCAAGGTTTTATCAACTATATAGATGATTAAAATAGCTTGTTGTTCTTGACCTAGTGATAGTTATTAGGGTTAAGTTTACATTTGGATAGAGCTATAGATTGTTATAGTCATGTTACATTATTTTATATATCAAAAAATATTAAGGAGACCTCTAGGAACACCATCCTGGGTTTTAGTTGAGCCCAAAAAGTAGGAGAGACTACCCACTCTCATTGTAGCCTTCTTAAAGACAACCCCCTAGCACTAAAGGTCATACAAAGATCTATGGACCCACAATTTTAGTACCGAATAAGATACACTTTGCCTATTGAGAATATTTATTGTTTGGTTTGCAAGGAAAAATAATCTATTGAGAATATTTTCTTTTATTGTGCATTTTCTAAATCTATTTGGGATTTTTTTTCCTATTTAGTATATATGGGTAATGGGTTAAAGTTATTAATTCATTCAAATGATATTTGGACTATATGCATGGAAATGAGGGATCAAAATGGGGTCAAAAGTGACCACTATTTTATTTGTAAAATCAATAAAAATTTGATATTGAATAAGAAATTTAAGATAGCCACACTCAAAATTTGAAGATGTGACAAAAAAATCATAGTGCTCAGAATCTAGTTTCTAATTTTTTTCAAAAAAAATGGTGTTAATTAAGAAATTCAAATAAGGGCAGCACAAAAAGTGCTTCTATTTTTGTCAAAAAAATATAATATAGCATTGGGTGTGCTCCCCCTAAAATGGTGACCTTTTAAAAGTATTTCACGAATTGCTTTGGTAGAAAATTAGCTAATAAATTATGTAGTTTAGGTTTTTTTTTTTTTTCTAATTTTTTAATGAATATATAAAATCATACTAATCAAAAGTAAAATTATTTTGAATGTATATAAAATAGAGTTTAGATTATAATTTTTTTTTCAAATTTAGATGAGAAGATAAAAATGACATAAAAAAACTATGCATAGCTTTTCAACAAAAGGAAATACTAACAAACGAAAATAAATATCAAAACCTTAAAGCAATTAAAATATAGAAAAAATAACATGGGTAGACAGGTAAAAGAGCTTGATATTATTAGGATAGTTTTTACAATCAACCTGAAAATATGTGTAAATATGATGGAAACCATGCTCAACATTTAGCTTTTTATATATTTGATAGAAAAATGGCTTTGGGCATTGAAATGAAAGTCCAAAACTTTGTATTAGATACCCAATGCAAATTCAATTATAAAGGTTGGTGGTTTCCAAGGCAATTTATAATGCAAGTATGTTATAATATGCTTGAGTTATATAGGAAATAAAGAATAATTTTAAAGCATGTGTTTTTCTTTATGAAAAAAAAATGTGAGTGTGTTATAACATTCTTGAAAGAAAAAGGGTAGGGGAGACACCACCAAGGTTTCTAAGAAGAAAGGAATTTTTATTTTACTTCTCTATGGTTGGATGATTCAAGTTATTCTATTGATGTGAATTATGATGGGATTTATCCCCATCAAGATATTTTCATTGGTATTGAAGATTAGACAAAAGGGAAAATACTCTCTATAAGGAAAGAAAATTTTAAAAAATGGAAGTCCAGTAAGACTGGAGTCTACTGAAGATATTGTGGGGCTTGGGTTGGAGTTGTCGGTGAAGGGGAACAATCCCATTGGTGGAGATAACCTTAGTACTACTAAGACTATTAAGATGATCGAATTGGGGGTGGGTAATCCTTTCCCCCTATTTACAACCCTACCCCTTAAGTCCCTTCAGATTTCTCTTTCTTGATTTCTAATGCTATCAATTCCAAAGCCTTAGTGGAAGCTCTTAACACTATAAGGGATATTATTAGATATAAAATGGTTCTATATTGAGAAAAGTTTAATTAATATGAAGTTGGATATTTTGCAAGAAAAAATAGGTGGACAAGTTGAAACTTGAAGGTCAAAGGAGATAAAAATTATGAAAGGATGCCCGATGCCATTCCCAAGGTTGAAAAAATAGAAATGGATTTTAGCACCATTTAGAATGACCTTGGTGATAAGGTGAAATGCATGGACAAGTGGAAATAATACATGAAGGGTAAAATAATACAAGGAACAAGAAGTCAAAAATATTAAAGTAGCCTAGAGAGGGTGGTGAAGGTTAGCAAATGATCTCCAGAACAATGTTGAAGAGATCCATATCCTCACTAAAAAGCTAAAGGATCTTTGGGAAGAGAATATCAATTGGGAAAAAGAGATAAGAATGAAGAGAAAGTTGGGCCTAACACTTGCACTTGGTGAGGCAAGAAGAAAAACTTTGAAGAGGAGAAGGATCCAATGAGTTTTGTTAAACTTCAGGAGTAATTTCAGCAATAGGAATTCGATGCAAAAAATCATTAAATAAATTTTAGCTATGTGGCTAATTTACTTTCCCTTCATGGTTTCATTTGTTGTTGTTTAGCTATTGGGCCATTGTAGGCTTTTTGTTTATTTTTTTCTATGCTACTCTATTTAGACAACTTTTTGTAAATGGTTTCAAAGTCCCTTCATTTTTTTGTTACCTCTAATAAAAAACATGATTGCTTTATGGCTTGGTAGTGACAAAGCCAATATTGAACCATAAATAAATCACATTATAACATGCTCATTTTATGTGTACAATGGACCAAAAAGTGGTTTTAACCACTTTTTAGTCCCCCATATTTGTGCACAAACCCATTTTGTTTGGTCTTATTTGTGATGTTAATTTTTCTTAGACAATCCTTTCCAAGAATTGGTTAGTGATGTTTATAGAATTATTATGGTATCTTTGGATAATAGAAATAACAATATGTTTTAAAGTATTTGAAATATTTTTTCTGACTTATGCAAAGAACTTGCAATTGCTCTTATATCCTTCTAGATTTTTAAGTAGGTTGGAAAAAGTGAAGATGACATTTAGGTCATTGAAGAGCATTTGATGGGTGAAAAGTGACAAGATCTATTAAAGGTAATAGTAGCTCCAAAAATGGTGTGTTGGGTTCCAAAACCATTTCTCCATATAATCCTAAAACTTATTTTTACCTTCAAGGCTAGCGATTTGGTGCAAGAGCACCTTGTGCATTTTATGCCTTTATAAGGAAAACTTGTAAAAATTTGAATCTTTATAATGCTAAAACTGTAATGAGGTCATTTTTTATGCATTTGAATTATTTGTTTAGGTCTCTAGGAGGTTTGGTGGTCAAAGTGTAAAAAAGTGCAAAAAAGTGCAAAATCTTGAAATTGTCGTCAACAGTGCAAAAATACAAAAAATGCACAAAATACAAGAAGTTGAAGAGTCGTATTTTGAAAAAATAAGGTTTTATCATTGGAAGTTGAAGGGGAAGTTATCTTAACTGATGTAACATGTTTATGAGAGAATTTTAATGGTGATCAAGGCACTAGAGATTGTATCTTGAAATAAATTTTGTACTAAAAGTACTCTGTTTTACAGCATTTTCTTTGTGATTTTCAAGTTGTGTATGGCCTGTATAGTACCACCATACCTTTATCTTTGTATTTTTTAGCTAAATAGTGTGTAATCCTTCAAATAAAGTTGATTTGAGAGAATCTTATTGAATATAAAGTGTGTTTGAGTCTTCTTTCTATAAACTAATTTGAAACCCTCAATTCAAGGGTTTTGAGAGTCTAGAGA
>VDFB02281492.1:1011339117-1011521915 GCA_007258455.2 Sequoia sempervirens | reverse complement strand
ATGTATAAAAAATGAATGAAGGGAAAAAAAATTACAAACCCTAACCATATTCTTAGGTGAAAGAAAGAATATTTAATAGCAATTGCTCCTATGGTAATGGGTATGATTCCAAAGATGAACAAAGATAACTAAAAGCAATAAACAAAGGATGAAAAGTGCATCTATATGTATATGTATAGGTATAGGTATATGTATATGTATATGTCTCGAAAGTTCTATAAGTCAGTAACATGTTTTGGGCATTCCAATATATTAAACTATATATGCACATAATGTAGAAACATTATAAAAAAAAGTATGTTGCATTTGATTAATAAGTTTAAAGTTCTACATCTATGTTGTATTTTCCATTTTTTTGTGCCTATATACTTTAAGTTTTCTCATTTGTCCTTGATACTTTGCTTGCACATATTCTTATGTGTTCTTCCCACCTTTTCAATTGGTTTTATTTGATTCAAATAGTTGGTAAATGTTGACCTATAGAATTCTCTTTTGAGAATTTCATTGTTTTGCTCTTCCTGTATATTACGTTCAAAAATATATAGCCTTGTCTACATTGTATTTCTTCCTAATATATGATAAGAGTCCATCCAATTTCTTCCACATTGCCTGGGCAACCTGCCATTATTATACGGTGAGGTGGGGGGAGGTAAATGCAATATTCAATATTTTAGTTTGAGGATGTATATTGCTTTGGTTGTATTGTGAAATGAGCCACTGTGATGTTACTTTGATATCAAACTATTGAAAAATGCTACCATGCACCTACGTTAGATAGCAGATTGGAGGGTACTACAAGTGTTGTTCTCCACAACCTACAACATCTGGCCTCCTATTGTTGTTGTAAGTTATGTTGCAATGTATTTTTCTCGTTCCATACACATCTAACTAGTGAGATATTTTGATAGATTCAAATAAAATGTTTCATTGCAGTAATATCATGTTAGGTTCAATGGAAGCATAGATGGACAAGGAGATATGAAGCCCATCTGTGGGACAATTTCTGCCTAAAAGATGACCATAGCTATAAGCATAAACAAATTTTGTTTTATAAAATTATATTTTACTAAGTTATACATTCAACTCTTTTCTTCTTGCATGGCTAGATAGGCTCCAATACATATCAAAATCAGGTATGTTTATAAAGTTACTTGTGTGCATTTTATGCTTTGAAGCAAAACCTTTCATATTTCTTTGATGTCTTCCTTTTAACAATATTTGGCTATTTCATCCACATAATTTTTTCTATTTTCAAAGAACATCTCCCATATATTCTTCTTTCCCTATATTTATCAATATTATAGACAAGTTCCAACTTTCCCAAGTCTTTATCAACATTCTCTTTTTCTTAAAGTTATTGTAGCAAAAAAAAGAACTACAAAAAGGAAATCATATATGAGAACACATAATTTTTTTGCAACTTCGCCATTGTGCAATATATGATATACATGTATGCATGAATTCTTACATGCACTAGAGTACAATAAACATAGTCTATTGTACACATTACAAATTTTCATGTCTCTACAGTTATCTTTTTCAAGTTATGGGGAAAATTATCTATAGACAAATCTTTATCAACATACCCATCTTTTTAAAGTTGTTACATGAAAAAAATACTACAATATAAGAAATCATATATGGAAACAACAAAATTTCCCCTACTTCACCATTGTGTGATACATGATATGGCTCCATTAAATTTTTTATGGGTATTCCATAATTTTCTTGCTTAGGGGTTTGGCTAGAGCCCATGAGGCTTCATGATGTCAATATGGTAGGGAGGAGAACAAGCATGGGTTTTATGGTTTTTCTTTGCACTGTCATACATTGACTACTACAAATACACAACATATTGTATTATGTTGACTACATTTCTCCATGCTTATACAACTATCTTTTCAACTTGCTAAATCAACTATTTAAACTTCCTTCTTTATGATGATACCTATTTTCTTTAGGTTATGACAACAATTATATGATGTGATCCTAAATATTTTTATGTAAAGAAAACCTTTCCCATCGCTTTAAACTTACACACAAGAAAATGTGAAAAATATTGATACAAGATTCAAGCTACGTCCTTTTGTGGTAAATATTGAAGATAAATAGAGAATTATATAAGTGATATTAGAATAACACTAATTTGCTACTAAATATTATAGATAAAAAAACCACATTAAATAGAGCTTTAAAAGATAGAGTATAGAAGAGGGAAACTATAATAATGAATAGTTTGTTATGGAGAGCTGAAAAAAACAATATCATGCAGAATAGTTTGTTATCATGAACTTCAAACAGATGAGGGAAAAAGAATATCATGAAACATATTGATACAAGACATATAACATGTTCCATCCAAAAAAAATGACGACAATTTTTTTAAAATTTTAAAAATTGAAAAGAATCTATCTTACAAGAACAATAAAATGATTTGTTACAAGAAGCTTCAAATAGATGAGGGAAAAAGACTATCATGAAACATATTGATACAAGAAAAGCAATATATGTAACAATTGGCTTGTCAATTCTAAATTCATATTTTTTTTGGAATCCTTATTAACCAATCAGTGAAATTTAGGAACATTCTTTGTTCAAAAGGTAATGTGCCATTATCTTTACACAAATCCTCTTTCATCCATACCATTCCCTTTCAATGGATTTTAAGTTAAATTTGTCAAAAGCAAAGCAAGCAATAAGCTGTACAAAATACGTATAGCACCAAAGATGCACAGAGATAACAAGGAATAATAGTTAACCAAAGGCCAAAAAACATACACAACCCAAAATAAATTGAAAGAAATGCAAAAATACATGTCAATGTCATGTTTGTACTTTATACCAATCTACAAAATTTTAGAATTATGAAAGTTAAAAATAAGAGTTCTTTTACAATTTCTCTATTTTTTCTATAATATTTAGTGCCAAATAATTTAGCTTGAATTTTGAATTGACAAGCCAAATGTTACATAGATTGTTTCTATTGTATCAATATCCACTTCCCCATAACAAAGTGATCATTATTGTAGTTCACCTCTTCTATTCTCCATGTTCTTAAGTTCTATTTATTGTGTCTTGGCTTTTTAATGTTCACTATGGGATGCTAATACTTGTGTTTTGCAAATATGAACGCAATTTATTCCTATGTTTGCATATATATATATATATTCGTCCATTCATTGAGCTCCCATGTTTTTTATTTTAATATGCTTCCCACATTGTTGTTTGTCTGCTAACAAATAGAGTAATTGTATAAGAGGAGCTACATTATTTGGTAGTCAGTATTATAGAGAAATAGGGAAATTGTAAAAGAACTATTAGTAAAACATACATACATACATATATATATACACATGCATATATATTTATATATTACATATATATACATACATACATACATACATACAATGCGAACTATATGTGAAAATCAATGCTTCAAAACATAGACAGATACATATACCCATATATATATTGAAGACAAATAGATTAACTGTATAAGAGGTATTAGAATAGCACTTATTTGCAAGAAACTCCTAAAGTTTCATTCCAAGCAAAAAAAATACATCAGGGCACAATTCTTAATTAAATGTACAAAAATCTCTTTTACAGTTTCTCTAGTTGTCTATAATATTTAGTGCCAAATAATGTAGCTTGAATTTTGAATTGCCATCCCAATTGTTACATAGATTGTTTGTCTTGTATCAATATGTTTCATGATATACTCTTCTCCTCATCTGTTTGAAGCTCTATGTAACAAATTGTTGATTCCCACAGTTTAGCTCTTGTTTTGTTTATATCTTAAGCTAGGTAAATATTTTTGTGCATTTAATTAAGAATTGTCTCCTTGTGTGTTTTTTTTTCTTGGCATGACACTTTAGGAGTTTCTTATTTTATTCTCCCTACGACAATAATTTTTCTTACTTTCAAAAATTTGAAATTTTATGCTATTTTTAACTCTTTTTATATCAAATGCTGCATAAATACAAATAAAGATAGCATACACAACTTTCTAGACATACATGTGTATATATAAATTGTTGTTTCATTGTCAAACAAGCCATAGTGGTCTTGGTCTATATATATGGATATATATTTTTTCCTATATGTATATTTTTAAATATGAAAGGGGGATTTCAATACATATATATGTGTGTGTGTGTGTGTGTGTGTATCTCTCTATGTTTTGAGGAATTCAATGCAATTCCCCTTTTTATCAATAATATTTACAATAAGTGTTCCTTTCTTGCTCGAGGGTTTGGCTAGAGCCCATGAGGCTTCATGATGCCAATATGGTAGGGAGGAGAGCGAGCATGCATTTAGTGCTTTTTCCTTCCACCATCATATATTTCTTGCTGGTTATATACATGGACACACAAATTCTCCCATGCACTTCTCTACCAAAAACATACTCTATTCTATCGATTACAATTTTCATTCTTTCCACAACTCTCTTTTCAACTTCCCCAATAGATCACTTATTGACAATTCTTTACCAAGATGCCATGTATTCAAAACCTTCCATTTTATCTCTTTCTATTTAGAATAGATAGTGCTAACCTCGTTTATTGTATATCTATATATTTTTCATTTATAAGGCTACACATATATAATAGAATTTCAACAAAATTAGTGTATTGTAAACTGTCTATTTCAAATTCTTTCATGGTCCAACAACTCGATCCAATGTAGATCACCCTTGTTAAACACCATCAATAGTGCATGTATATGTGTATATATTTATATACATACAATGTGAATTGTATGTGAAAATTGATGCTTCAAAACATAGACAGATACATATACGCATATATATATTGAAGACAAATAGACTAATTGTATAAGAGGTATTGGAATAATAGTTATTTAGTAATAAATATTATAGACACAAAAGCAAAATTGGAAACAAGGGTTGGTAGTGGTTGAGCTAGTTTTGTCGGTGTGCAGAAGCATAATGGTAAGTGTTTGCTCACATGAGGGTTAATGCGTCTTGACGTTGTTGTACGGTGGAACATATTGCTACAAGGAAAGCAACCTATGTAGCAGTTGTAAGAGGTATTGGAATAAAATTTAAGAATCACATGTAAATGATAGATGGATGGAAACCTTTTGTGTGCCTTCAATTTCTTTTGTCTATGTATGTTTTCCTATCATTTGTCATTTAATACCTATGATTCTTGTGTGTTTTTCTAATAGCTCTTTTACAATTATCACATGTAAATGAAACATGAATAGAAACCTTTGGCCTATTTTCAATTTTTTGGTATGTGTATGTTTTTCTACCTCTCTTAAAATTCTATTCAATGTGGGTTTTTGATCATCTACCATTTACCTATGATGCTTAAGTTTTTTCCTAATAGCTATTTTATAATTTTCTCAAATGAAAGGTGGTCAAAATCCCATTTTAAATAGAACTTTGACATATGGAGAATAGAAGGTGTAAACTACGACTATGAACAAGTTCCTTATATAGAAGCTTTTGTTGTAATAAATGTGTATAGCTCCAAAAACATCTTAATACAGGATAAACAATCTATGTGAGAGTTGGCTTCTCAATTCTAAATTCAAGCTACATTATTTGGCACTAAACACTATAGAAAAATAGGTAAATTGTAAAAAAACTATTAGGAAAATACTTAAGAACCACAGGAAAATAACAAATGATCAAAAATTAACTTTAAAATATGGAGTATAGAAGAGGAAAACTACGATAATGACCAATTTGTTATGGGAAACTGAAAAAAAACAATATCATGAAGAACAATTTGTTATCAAAAACTTCAAACAAATGAGAAAAAAAAGAATATCATGAAACATATTGATACAAGACATATAAGATGTTCCATCCAAACAAAATAACCATGAAAAAAAATTCAGAATTTTTAAAATTGAAAACAATCCTTCTTACAAGAACAATAGAATAATTTGTTACATGGACCTTCAAACAGATGAGGGAAAAAGAATATCATGAAACATATTGATACAACACAAACAATCTATGTAACAGTTGACTTGTCAATTCTAAATTCATAATTTTTTTGCAATCCTTATTAACTAATGAGGGACATTTAGGAACATTCTTTGTTCAAGAGGTAAGCTCCACATCATCATAAAAAACTGTAGGCGAGTCTTCTCTATTTGTCTATAATATTTAGTGCCAAGTACTATAGCTCGAATTCCAAATTAACTCTATGGCATTATAGCCATTTTGCATAGATTATTGCTACCCATTTCCTTTACAAGTTATATTTAATGTGGGTTTACTGCCAAATAATGCAGCTCAAATTTTCAATTGACAAGCCAATTCTTACATACACTGATTGTCTTGTATCAATATGTTTAATGTGGGTTTTTGAGCATCTATCATTTACCTGTGATTCTTAAGCAATATGTGATAATGAACAGTCTGCTATGGGGAACTGGAAAAAAGTATCATGAAGAACATTTTGTTATGGGGAACTTGAAACAGAGGCAGAGGAAATGATTTTTACAATAATCTGTTATCAAACCAACACTACAATGGCTCTTTTGACAATGCAACATAATCAATATATTTTCTCGCACATTTTATAGTATACTCTCCCTTATATATATACATATATATACATACATGCATATATATAAATATATATATATACATATATACATACATATATTCTAAATTTGAGCTCCATTATTTGTTGTCAAGTTGTCACAAAAAAAAGAGACTACAATATTAGAGATCTCGTTTGTGAATGCCAGTTTTACCCCAACTTTGTTATTGTGTGATATATGAGAAGAGTCCATCAAATCTTCGATGGACCTTACCTGCCTTTTTTGCTCAGGGATTTGGCTAGAGCCTGTGAGGCTTCATGATGCCAATATGGTAGGAAGGAGAACAAGCATGGGTTTAGTGCTTCCACCTTCCATCACCGTATATTTGTTGTTGCTTATATACATGGACACAAATTTTTCACACGTACTTCTCTACCAAATGCATACTTTATTCTATCCATTGCATTTTTCATTGTTTCCTCAGCTCTCTTTTCAACTTCCCCAATAGATTGCTTATAGACAACTCTTTGCCAACATGCCATGTATTCAAAATGTTCCATTTTATCTCTTTCTCTTTACAACAGATAATTCTGCTCGCCCTTGTTAAACACCAACAATAGTACATGTAAGTATAGAACTTTTCCATTTTCAATAGATAGATTCGGTGAACCAATTGTAAATATTATTTATTATTTTTAGTTTCACATTGTCTATATTGATTTCTTAAGTGTTTTCTTAATAGCTCTTTTAAATTTCCCCTTTTTTCCTATAATATTTAGTACCAAATAATGTAGCTCAAATATTCAATTGACAAGCCACCTGTTACATAGATTTCTTATTTCAATATGTATCAAACTGTTCATTTTTCCTAGTTTTCCATAATGTAATCTATTCATTATCATAGTTTTCCTCTTTTATTTTCCATACTTTAAAGTTCTCAAGTGTTTTCCTAACAACTCTTTTAAAATTTCTCTATTTTTCTATAATATTTAGTACCAAATAAAGTAGCTTGTACCTTGAATTGACAAGCCAACTGTTAGATAGATTATGTAACATAGATTTTTGGCACCTACTTGCTTTCTATCACTCCTAGGGTTTTTCACCTAGAAGGAGAAAGGTGGGCCAAAAATGCTTATGTTAACACTATAATAAATGGGGGAAAGAGGTGTGAAGTGTGTGTGGATGTGTTTTGAATTCTTACAAATGCAGATGAATGAATGCAAACTAATCTAATGCAAGATGCTGGAAAAAAGAGTGATGATTGCAAATAGGAACTAGGAACCTAAACAAATGAAAGAAAAAATGGATGAAACTAAACAGAGTGCACCTGGAGGTAGATTACTATTGTTGGAATATTTTGGAATCTTTCTAAGTCATTTTTTATGTCTACTGGGACTAATTAGCTACAGATGGTGAATCAGTCCTGCTTCTGGTGAAAAATTCCAAAAAAAGGTTTCTAACTGCTGAGAGTTGACTTATGAGAAAATTAATTTTCAGGCCTACAGGTGAGAATAATTCACCATGCATGGTGATCATTCCTCCTAAAGGAATCTGTAAAGTTAGGACTTGATTCTGTAAGTCTAGATCCGCACTTCTATCTTCTACAGGTATTCACTTCAGAAACTATCAGATTTGGGTCTGAAAATGACTTTTTCTTGATATTTTGAGAAGAAGACTTGAACAATCTTGCAACTTGATCTTCAATTATTTTCAAGCTTTGGAGAGTCCTAAATCTGCATAGAAATAAGAAAAAAGAGAGATATGTTGAATGTTAGGGCCTGGGCGTTTGCCTTGGTCAAACCTTGTTTAGGTAATTAAACCAAAATGATGAAAGAATAGAATGAAACATGCAATAATGGAATAGATTACCTTGCCATGATGATTGATCTTGAAAATCTACATCACTAGATGAAGATTCATCCCTTGAATGCTTTAGAAAGCTAACTTGATGAATTCTAATGAAGAAACCCTAACTTGCTTACTTGATAAATGATGAATTAAAGATGAGAGATGTGTGTATGAGATCAAGATCTATAAAATGAGGATAAAAATACTTAATTATAGACAATTGTGCCTTAGTACCCAATAATACCTCATCACAGGACGACCTGTAGTGAAAATAAACTTTAAATTTCACTTTTTCCTGCTCAAAGGTCAAAATGGGGCCAGATAGGACTCATTTTCCATACATGGAAAATAGGTCCCACCTAGATGGGACTGATTCACCATGCATGGCGAATGGGCCCCCCATGGGCCAATTTAATAGTTAAGAAGACAAGGGATAAGGAAATAAGGTATAAATTTGAACTTTTTCAGGTGTTTGATCAATTTTAGCCTCGAGATGCACAATATGGGTTAAGAGAGGTCTAGTATTGATGATGTGAATGTCAAATAGGGCTTGGGAGACATAAATCAATGTGAAAGTGTAATTAAATACACTTTACAACACTAAAATGAGGTCCACATAACCTAGGAAGGCACAAGAACCAATGTGAATGTGTAAGGCACATTACAACACTAGCTTAACATTAAGTTTAATTTATAAGCCTTCTAAATTGATGTGATGATGTAATTAAACATGTTTTATAATGTTGAATTAAAGAGAAATAGGTTCATTAGGTCTACAAAAGCATGAAAGTCCTTTACAAGACTCTTCAACACCTTTACAAGACATCAATAAAAATATTTTTTTTAGTGTGCAAGGGTCCAAAACCTAGTGTGGATGCATAAAATGCCTCACAACACTGAATCAAGGCCTCATTAAGTCTGATTATCATGAATTATTCCCATGTCAAGAAAAGGGTCCTTTTTTCTATGGCACATTTAGCCCCCACTTTAGTGAGAGAATGAACCTACTTCAAACTTACACTAAAGTAGACATTCAAGAGAGATTCACATGTAGGTCAAGCCCCCAAGATACAAAATCATTCAAAGGAAAGACAGAAAGAGAGACAGGGTGGAAAAGATGTACTCACTCTGGGGCCACAAAACTCTAGGTCATCTGCGGGATGAGAAGGCCACAACATACTCACTCTAGGGTCATGGAACTTCTAACTGTCTATGGGGTGAGAAATCCCAAAAAGGTAATATACATACGCTAGTTGGTATGCACTCACAAACAAAAAGGTAGCTATGGGGAAAATTCATGCCGCTAGGTGGACTTCCCACTCAACCATGTCAAAGTTATACCTCATGATAACTTTAATAAGGTGCCACAAAGAAAAATAAAATTTGTCAATTCGTGCTTCATAAGACAGGATGACACCATAGGAATGCAAGTTGTGTTATGCAAGGTGGCCATACAAAATGCAAAAATGTAAAATGAAAAAATGCAAACATGTAAAATGTAATGGATGTTCAAAGGAGTCTTGTTAAGTTTATGTAAGGATAGTCACTTAGGGAACATTGTGCATAATGTCTCCAAGAGATCACCAATAAAAGAATATTATATCCACAACTTAGGGGATGTAGTGCATCACATCAGGCCACCAAGAGGAATGTAATATGATAAGAAAGATCACACTTATGAAGGACATCACACCCAATGTCATCCACAAAGTGACAAGCACATCATATAAATGAAAAGGCTACACTAGGAACGAAGAATGCAAATGAATTATGGTAATGAATGACCCCCACTTTAAAGGAATTTCTACACATCATTATGTAAGCAATTACTTTAAAGTAGAAGAAGAAAAAGAATGCAAAAAGGAAAACAAGACATGAGAGCCAACTAAAAAAGCCCTATGCCAAGTCAAATTTTTCAAAGTTAGGTTGTGTCATGAGGAAAGAGAGTATGTCACATGTGAGTCAATCTTTAAGACATGTCATCCACATCCCAAGCTTGCTCATATACATTCATGAAAGGTTAATGATTAGTCAAAAGAGACAACAAGTGACATATGGGGATAATGCTTTCTAACCCTTTGTCCCCACTTAGTGCAGGACAAGGGTTAGCCTAGAATGGATGATGGTATGCTACCCCTTGCAATGGATGCAAAAAATGCAATAGTGAGTATGCTATGATCCTACAAATATGGCATGGTAAGGAGCAAAAATTAATGTTATTTAATGATTGATTTAGGATGTATCAAGGGTAAATGATTCCTGGTAGAAGATTTGGTGAGAGCATGGATGTTGAGTGAAGGTTTGTTGGATGGGTTGGTGGCTATGAAAGGACAATCATGAAGATTATGATTTGGAAGAATGAGGTTGGGTGTATTGTGAGCTTGTTTCTTAGTACACATAGGGGATGATGAAGGGTTGGACTTGATTGAGGATCAAGAGTGAGGATAAGAGAAGCATAATCTATTTGGTTGTGTGCTTTCTTGAAGGTATCATTCTTATGTGCCATAATATCAACCTTAGGAGGAGAGCTAATATGATCATCACATGTTAGAATTGGATTTGGAAAGATAGCTTCATCGCTCATAGGAGAGGCATCAATAGAAGGATAACTAGGAGTTTCATGGTTACTAACAATTCGACTCTTGTGCTCAAATAGGTCTTCCCAAATGGCAGGGGCATCAGGGAAAGGATGAATAATATTTTCATGAGTTTCACTAACAATATCTTCTAACACTACATTATCTTCTTCATATGTAAAGAATATATTAGGAGAAGAAAAGGGTTGATTAGTATGATTATCAACATTTACATTCACATGTTTTATGATGTATTGTTGAGTGGGAAAGGTTAGAGAAGAGGAGCTTTAAACATTGTCATGAATCTCAATTAGTGTATCTTCTAGCACCAAAATATCTTCGTCACATGTAGGAGATATTGGGAGAAGAAGAACTATGATTATCATGAGTATGGATGCTTTCATATTCTTGTGTCAAACCTTTAGTGGATGATCTAAGAGAGAAGAATTTGTTAAGGGCTTCATCTAACATGGCCCAGTCATTGCTACTAAACGGTTTAGGGGATAAATTGTCATTAATTTCATTAGGTTTCTCATGAAAAACATTAGAGGATGAAGTGAGCGAGAATATTCCCTTAAAGGCCTCATCTAACTTATTGACATCATCACTAGTAAGTGGCTCGGATGAGATACTGTTTCTATATTCAATTGTTTGTTTGAAAGGTGTTTGTTGTTGGATGTTTATATTTGCTACTGTCTACTCAATGTAAGCCGATCTAAAAGGACTATGAAATAGAGTTGAACATGAAACTTGAAAAAGCATAAGTTCCATGAATGTAAATAATGATTATTTCTAAAAATGCAATAATAACATAGGATGAAATGCAATTTTTCAGATTTCAAACAAAGTAATTTACTAAATACACCAAGTACTAATCTAAAAATGAAATGTTGCTAATGTAAAAATTAAATTTAACAATTCATGAAATGGGATAATTTAGACTAAATATCATGAAATGCATGCTACAGAAACTCAGCTAATGGATGTAGTTAGGTAATGGCAGGAAATAGAGGCTAGAAAACAAGGTTTTCAGCCTTGTAAAAGGTAGTTTCAGCGGCCAACAGGGACTGATTCGCCCAAGATGGTGAATGAGTCCTAGTATGGACTATTTCTAAATTTTTCAGAAATTTTAGAATGATTTTGATGTTTTTTTAGTTCTATGATGCAAATCTAAGTGAAAAATGCAAAATTTCAAAATCCTTTTAATGATTAAAGATGAAAAAATGCAATCTATGATGCACTTTTTACACATGCAAAAATGCAACCCTAGAATGCAAAATGCAATGCAAGCTACTTCTAGGATGATTAAGGGACTCCAAAATCAGAAAAGAAGGGATACAAATGTCGGGTTCACCAAAATGTAACATAGATTTTTGGCACCTACTTGCTTTCTATCACTCCTAGGGTTTTTCACCTAGAAGGAGAAAGGTGGGCCAAAAATGCTTATGTTAACACTAGAATAAATGGGGGAAATAGGTGTGAAGTGTGTGAGGATGTGTTTCGAATGCTTACAAATGCAGATGAATGAATGCAAACTAATCTAATACAAGATGTTGGAAAACACAGTGTCGATTGCAAATATGAACTAAGAACCTAAACAAATGAAAGCAGAAATGGATGAAACTGAACAGAGTGCACCTAAAGGTAGGTTACTGTTGCTAGAAGATTTTGGAATCTTTCTAAAGTCACTATTTATGTCTACTAGGACTAATTTTCCACATATGGTGAATCAGTCCTACTTCTGGTAAAACTTCTAGAAATAGGTTTCTAACTGTTGAGAGTTGACTTATGAGAAAATATATTTTAAAGTCTATAGGTGGGACTAATTTTACATGCATGGAAAATCATTCCTCTTGTAGGAATCTACAAAGTTGGGACTTGATTTTGTTAGTCTAGATCTGCACTTTTGTCTTCTTTAGGTGTCTGCTTCGAAAACTGTCAGATTCGGGTCTGGAAATTACTTTTTCTTGATATTTTGAGAAGAAGACATATTAAGCAATCTTGAAACTTGATCTTCAATGATTTTAAAGCTTCCAAGGGTCCTAAATCTATATACAAACAAGACAAAAGAGAGATATGTTGAATGCTAGGGCATGGGGGTTCACCTTGGTCAAAGCCTGTTTAGGTAATTAAACCAAAATGATGAAATCTATATAATGAAACATGCAATAATGGAATACATTACCTTTCCATGATGATTGATCTTGAAATTCTATAGCACTACATGAAGATTCAGCCCTTGAATGCTTTAGAAAGCCAACTTGATGAATTATAATGAAGAAACCCTAACTTGCTTAAGATAAATGATGAATTAAAGATGAGAGATGTGTGTATGAGATCAAGATTTGTAAAATGAGGATAAAATAATTATTTATAGACAATTATGCCTTAGTACTTGATAATACCTCATCACAGGTTGACATGTAGTGAAAATAAAATTTAAATTTCACTTTTTCTCGCTCAAAGGTCAAAATGGGGCCAGATAGGACTCATTCACCACACATGGTGAATGGGTCCCACCTAGATCAAACAGATTCACCATGCATGGAAAATGAGTCCCACATGGGCCAATTTGATAGCTAAGAAGCCAAGGGATAAAGAAATAAGGTTTAAATTGCAACTTTATTGGGTGTTTGATCAATTTTAGCCTCAGGATACACAATATGGGTGAAGAGAGGTCTATTATTGATGATGTGAATGTCAAATAGGGCTTGAGACACAAAAATCACTATGAAAGTGTAATTAAATATACTTTACAACACTAAAATGAGGTCCACATAGCCTAGGAAGGCAGAAGAACCAATGTGAATGTGTAAGACAGATTACAACACTAGTTTAACATTAAGTTTAATTTATATGCCTTCTAAATTGATGTGATGATGTAATTAAACATGTTTTATAATTTTTAATTAAGGAGAAATAGGTTCATTAGGTCTACAAAAGCGTGAAAGTCCTTTACAAGACTCTTCAACACCTTTACAAGACATCAATAAATACATTTTATTTAGTGTGCAAGGGTCCAAGACCTAGTTTGGATGCATAAAATGCCTCACAACACCTGAATCAAGGCCTCATTAAGTCTGATTATCATGAATTATTCCTATGTCAAGCAAAGGGTCCTTTTTTTCTATGACACAAATTGCTTGTCTTGTATTAATTTGTTTAATGTGGGTTTCCGATCATCTATCACTTACCTGTGATTCTTAAGTTTTTTTCTAATATTTGTTTTAGAATTTCTCTACTTTTTTTATCGTGTGATAAATGATAATATTCCATGAGATTTTCCATGGACCTTACTTTCCTTTCTTGCTCAGGGGTTTGGCTAGAGCCTACAAGGCTTCATGATGCCAATATGGTAGGGAGGAGAACAAGTGTGGGTTTGGCGCTTTTGGCTTGCATCATCATATATTTGTTGTTGCTTATATACATGGACACACAAATTCTCACATTCACTTGTCTACCAAAAACATACTCTATTATATCCATTGCATTTGTCATTGTTTCCACAACTCTCTTTTCAACTTCTCCAATAGATTACTTATACAAAATTCTTTACTAGAATCCCATGTATTCAAAATGTTCCATTTTATCTCTTTCTATTTTCAACAATAATGATAATCTCTTTTATTCTATATCTATATCATTTATTTTATAATGCTGCACAAATACAATAGACATTCAAGAAATTAGTGTATATTGTAAATTATCTATTTCAAATTCTTTCATGGTCCAACACTTTGATCCAATGTTGCTCGCTCTTGTTAAACAATATCAACAATACATGTAAGTACAAAACTTTTCCATTATCAATAAATAGATTCGATGAACCAATTGTAAATATTATTAATTATTTCTCTCACTTTCTTTGCAACAGAATGTAATTCTCCAGTAATCTAGCTTTCCAGATAGACAGATGACCATAGTGAATGAAATTCCATGTAATTCATAAACATGAAACTATTCTTTCTTGATGAGCATGTTACTTTTGTAGGTGGAAATTTGCATAACTGTAATCATGGGATGCGTAGTTTATTGGTTAAATATTTGTGAAACACATATTGCACTTAAAATTGCAGGGATGAAGAAACAAAAGGAGCCATTTTGGCCTACAGAGAATGCAGTGAAATGTTAGAAAATTTGTGGCATTTTTCTTGACTTTAAAATTCATGGCATCTACCAAGAAATTATAAGTTATGCTATTTTCCATGGATTTTATAACATTTCTAACTGCATACTTTGCAAGGCAATAGTGCTTTGGTGTGTGTGCCTCAGATTTCCACATGGTGATTATGTCGATTACATGATGCGAATACATCTACTTCAACACGTGTGCTGCAAAAAATATGTTCACCAATCCCAACTATATAATGTTCGCATATCAATAAATAGATTCGGTGAGCCAATTGTAAATTCCATTAATTATTTTTAGTTTCACATTGTCTATATTGTTTTTGCACATATACTTAAGTTTAATGATTCCTTTTTTATTTCAATGGGTAGAGTAGAATATCTTTTTTGAAGTAAAATATATGATTGTTTTCCCACAAAACAAGGCATACCTTTTATTTCAATTATTCTAACAATACAAAATATGTGTGTCATGTCATCACATTCTTCTTTTGGTGAGGTTTGTTTATTTGTATTAAATAAAAGATGGTCTAAGTTAGTCTTTGATTAGACTATGAACATCTTTTCTCTCTAAGTGATATTTTCCACTATATAATCCTTTTTGTGTTCATCAAATGGTATACAATTTATCAATATAATATTTTTACTTTCTTCCTAAATAGATGCATTTACATATTTATTTTTATTAGGAGGACAATTCACATTGTTATTCTATTTTGGTCATTCATTTATTATTTTGTTTTATCTAAGTCCTAATTTCGTTCATACACCAATTATAGTTCACATCTTTTTACTAGAAACAATTGATGAAAATTTGATATTTTTATTTTCAATTTCCTTGTAATGGACTACTTTTGAATCCTTCCTAGTTGCCACCATTTTATTTTACTACTACTAACCCATAAATCGCATGGATAATAATGCTTTTATTTCTAAAATTATGGACTAAATACTACTTCTAAAAAGTATTGAATATTAAAGATCTTTGTTTTTTGAAAAAATCATTAGTGATGACATCATAATTGATATTCAAATAAGAAAGAATCAAAATAAATAACATCAAAGTAATAAATTATCTAGTACCACATAAGTGTTGCAACAAATATGTCATAACTAAACTTATGGACTAACTTTTTTAAAGAATACTTTTAATTCAATATTAGTAATTAAATTTTTTATTCAATTATATTAGTAATTAAAGCGATCACTAATAACTCTTTAAAAAATGAGAATCCTTTAATGTTCCATACCTTTTATAAATATTATGTAATCCACAACTTCGAGTTTTTCATGTATTAGTATCCATATCTATCTTAAGATAATTAAATAATAATCAATCAATTCATTGATTAGCCTAGACAAAAACATCAAATATAGATGTACATCTAGGCCTAACAAATATTAAACTAAAATACATATAAATTATATCATGCCTTAAATTTTGGAGAGAAATTATTATTATTAGCAAAATTAATTATTTAAAAATTTAAATTGTATTTAATTTTCCAAATGTAATTTTTTAAGAAAAAAATTATTAAAAAATCGTTCTCCTAAGATTATTAATTAAAATCATTTAAAAAAATTATTGTAATTAAAATTATTAAATATTCCATATTAATAAGAAAAAAGTTATTGATGATTAATTGCTTAAGATTGCAATTAATTGATACATTGCAAATAATGAACACAGCCTATGGTTTTATTTTACATTTTCATAATCAATTTCCAACTAATAAATATTGATGTGGAAACACAAAGGTCAATTTTTTGTTTTATGCAAATGGTTCTTAATCTCGCATGCATTGCTTGTGAGATAAGAACGAAGAAGTGGACTATAATATGGGGTTTAAAATGTTTTACAATGCTCCAATTAAATGTAGACATATAAAATAATTTCTTCGCCAAAATTAAGTGCTTTATAACATGTTCAAGTTAGGTGATTCAAATTCATATCTCTTAATGCACACATAGCTTCGCTTTAATTGATCTATCAATCTAATTATCCATAAGAATATATAAATTGATAACAAAAATTAAGTGCTTTATAACATGTTCAAGTTAAGTACTATGAACACTATGGTGCAAAACTTGGAGAATGCCTACCATGTGAGGATAGCTGTGTACTTGGATGTTGATAAGGAGGAAAGCCAACAAGAAGGTTTGTCTAGACCTAGCAAGCGTACCAGGGGGAATTTGAAGAGAAAGGTGAATCAGGCCCTAGTTAATATACAAGAGATTAAGAAGGTGGCTTCAAACATGAACAAGTTGGAGCAAGAAGTGATGGAAATTCTCAGGAACTTGGCGTAGTGGCTGGCTTTTTTTTTGGTTTTTTGATGGTTTTTGGTTGTGCTGCCTCTGTTAGCTTATATGTGTTAATCTTTGAAGGAAACTCTCTATTTTTGTTTTGGGCTTTGTACTGCTGAATCTTCTTTTTTTCGTTAAGGGTTTCAAGATCCCTTCAAAACCTGTTTGTTCCTTAATAAAAAACATGTTCAAGTTAGGTGATTCAAATTCATATCTTTTCATGCACACATAGCTCTGCTTTAATTTATCTATCCATTTAATTATCCATAAGAATATATAAATTGATTTTCCAACATCTCTATTCATTATGATGTACTCCACCAATTTTATCCTCGATAAAATCCAAAATCATAAGATTCACCTCCTACTATAAACTAACCTCACAGTTTTGACTCATTCAAACAATTGCAAATATTGCTCAATATTTATATTTCACATTGCATTACGAAAAGAAGTTTCTTCCTTCCCATTGAATAGCCATTTGCAATGGACCCCTATCCGCTGATCATTGCATGCCTGTGCATGCAACTACTAGTTTATATCTACCCTAAAGTTGCAAACCTTGTTCTTTCTTTTAGATTTTAGTAAATAAATGCATGGTGAACATTAGGATAATAGTCTAACAATTCTCCCAATGCATAGATCGATTTCCTCACACCCAAAATGAATATTATTGAAGGCATCTAGTATGGATTTCATGCAACAAAAGGACTTAATGTTTGAAAAATAGGTGGTTGTGTTGAAGATAAACAGAATTACTACACCATGATTATGTGATATCCTTGTCCATGTTTGAAGCTGCAAACATGAAGGTTAAAGCTAACTTCTTGTTTTTCATGGGGAGAGCCATAAATAAGCTTATACATTTTGAATGTATGTGATGTGTGACAAAACCATGATATTGTTGTTCTATTAAGTTATGTTGTTGGGCAGCGTTTGATCTATAATTCCATGTAAAATTATTTTTATCCAATACCAAAAAAAAGATAAATAGAATTGGAAACTTCTAGGCAAATGCAAGTGGCAAGTGTAAGTAAGCTAAATTCCATAATCTTTGTGAGTGCCCTTTCAGCCTATGCCAAAATGGGAGCTTTGAATGTAGGTTATGGATATACATCATAGCATTCATATAAAAGCCAATGATTTGCATGATGTTTTAGAGTATGGTTATATAAAATAGATTATATATTAGTTATGTTTATATATACTTAACTATGTAGGATAAAGGATGTCGTAATGTTAAAACCTAAATGTGCTCATTATTAGGATCTTGACAGTAATTTTCATATTAACAAGCATACTCTAAAACCATTTTGAAAACCTTATTTTTTAAGGCTACAGCTTGCCAAATTGGAGAAGCGAAAGGTCAATACCAGGGGGGAAGAGTTTGTAAGAGCATTTACATTTTCAACTAGAATTTCCAAAAGCCTTCCCAAACTAAAAGATTAATGCAATACCTCGTTACTAGTCAAAATGAATACGTATAAAATAAAAAGAATAACAATTTTACTACCAATTTCTAGATCAAATGTTATCATGAACTTGACTTACAACCCCATGGTAATGGTAGCAGGAAATGCACAAATGGATATATACAGAACAGATTAGAAAATTATAGGAAAATGCGTTTGACAGAGGTTCAACTACCAAAATCGTCCAAGTGTTCTCCAAGTTAGGCGCATGTGCAAAAAGTGGAAGCATTGACAAAGTGCACAAATTATTTGATAGATCGATTCAAAGTGGTGTTGTGAAATGTATTTTTATTGACGAGGCTTCAAAACTCCCCAGCGATGCAATCAACTAGTGTAAAGGAAAAGACTACAACCTCTTTTTTTTTCTAGTTTTTTCCAAATCGACACCCCCCTCCCACTAGTATGCACAAAATCTCGTTATTAAAAAGGCTTTTGAAACCTTCAAGTAATTTTCCAGCATAAAAGATTGTGATCTTTTACCAGATCTAGTAGTTGCAACTACCCTGGTAGATATGCATGCAAGATGTGGATGCAAAGACAAGGCACATGGAATGACAAATCAATCAGTGAAAAGATGTATTATTAAAACCTTTTATAAAATGGCTGACAAAAATACATTATAATGGAAATGTGGATATCCTATAAAGGGATTTTGCATATTTGGTAATACGATATGCATATCAAATAAGGACACTATTTACCTTTAAAATGGATTTATTTACATATTGATGGATAGGTTTAGACATCACATATATGATGGAAATTATCTTTAAAAATTATATAAATGATCATAATTGCAGTCTTGAATATAATTTTTTTATTGATTGGAAAAAAGATTATAGAAGGGAAGAGACTTATAGAATAAATTTATTGCTTATAATTATTGTAATTTTATTCTTCTTTTGTATTATAGTATTTTTTTTTAATATTTATAAATGATTCTTTTGATTGGTTAATTCTTTGAGTATCTAGAACCCTCTTACATGCATTAGAAGATGTTTAGGCTGGAAAAAGTAGGGTTTACCAAAATGAATTAATAAAGATGATAAACCACTAAAATTTTCACCATAAAATATGAAATTATGTGTGTGATAAGATGCCAATAACAATAAAAAATTTACCCTAAGTGTTATAGCAATTATGAGGGGAGTTTTAAGAGCATAAAATGATGTGTACCTTGTTGCAAGAAGCCTATTTTTAGGGCATAAAGGACTCATTTGACTTTAGTGGTGAATGGGTCCCTATTAGGATTTCTAAAACTAAGATATAGGTTATTTTCCTTGATTTTTACACTCTTAGATCCTCGGTTGACAGCTCCCAAAAACTTGTAACAAATTATGTAGCTTCAATTCTTTGTTCTTGCACTATGAAGGTCAATCTAGCAACTTGACAACTTTGACAATTTTACTTCAATCTTCTTCTCCACTTGATCTTCAACCTATAAATCTTGGATGTTATCTTGGAGTATAAATTTGCAATCTAACATGTAGTGGCCACGAAGAATGTAGATCTTAGATGTGAAATCATGCTTGTAAGTCTAGATCTTCAATACTACATTAACTATATTAGCTCAACAACATGTATGAATGTGTTATGCCTTAGACATGATGAAACACAAAATCACAACAGGCAATTAGTGCCAACTTTTGTGCCAAATTTTAGTGTATTTTAGTACATCATTTGGAGTCATTTGACGGCACAAAATTCGGTGAAAATCAATTTCTTTGTTTCATCACTCGATTTTGTGCCATCTTTAGTGCCCAATGTTGCATCAGATGTTACACCGTAAATTTGGTCTAGCAATAGCATCTCCTTTAGCATTGGATATAGCATCAAAAATTAACTTTGAAAATACCACCTAAATTGGTGCCCAATTTTACGGCCAATTTTTCTTCCATGTCTGCTCCCATTTTTGCTTCTAGTTTTGCTCCTAGTTTTGCTTCCAATTTTGTTTCTAGGTTTGCTTCATGTTTTGCTTCCACTTTTGATTTTGGTGTTGCTCCCATTTTTGCATCTAGTTTTTCTCCTAGTCGTTCTCTTAATTTTGCTTCTAGGTTTGCTTCATGTTATGCTTCTAGGTTTGCTTCCTGTTTTGCTTCCACTTTTGCTTCTGATGTTGCTTCCAATTTTGCTTCCAAGTTTGCTTCCAGTTTTTCTTCCAATTTTTCTTCCAATATTGATTATAGTTTTTCTTCCAATTTTGCTTCCATGTTTGCTTCTAGCTTTGCTTCCAATTGTGCATCCAATTTTGCTTCTAGTTTTTCTTTTACTTTTGCTTTCAATTTTGCTTTTGGATTTGCTCCCAGTTTTACTTCCGGTTTTGCTTCCGGTTTTGCTTCTGGTTTTGCTTCTAGTTTTCTTCAAATTTTGCTTCTAGTTTTGCTTCCAATTTTCCTTTCAGATTTGTTTCAGTTTTGATTCCAGGTTTGATTCCTATTTAGCTTCCAAATTTTCTTCCAACTTTGCTTCCTACATTCCTTCTAGTTTTGCTTCTAGTTTTGCTTCTAGGTTTTCTTCCATTTTTTCTTCCTATTTTGCTTCCAAGATTACTTTTGGTTTGGTTCTAGTTTGGCTTCCATTGTTGCTTCTAGTTTTTCTTGTAGGTTTGCTTCCAGTTTTGCTTCTAGATTTGCTTCCAAGATTGCTTTTGTTTTGCTTCTAGTTTGGCTTCCATTGTTGCTTCCTTTTTTGCTTCTAAAAATGCTTCTTGTTTTGCTTCCTTTTATGAATTTAATATGTTTTATTTCAATTTAATTAGTTAAATATATGACACCTCTTAAATAACTCATATGATTATATTGTAATTAATTTAATTTTTTAACTCATAATTAAATAACAAGATAATTATTATAACATGACAATCATCTATAATTAAAACAAGTGATTCAAATATCTATAATTTAATTGAATTTGACAACATACTTAATAAATATCCATCCTGAGTAATAAATTAAAATCATCATATAGAATAAGTATCCATCCAAAAATCATCGACCACTTTTAATATATATAAATTGACAAGTCAATATTGATATGATTATCATCATATATAACTAAAACAAGTGAAAGTAAAATATGCTAGTATATCAATAACATGTCAAAATGATATATGTCCAACAATTGACATAAGTCAAAATGATGCATGTACAAATGATATAAGTAAAAATGATAAATTATTTAACTCAAATTGATACAAGTCAAGATGATACATGTCCAAAAGATATAAGTGAAAATGATAAATGTCAATATGATACAACTCAAAAATATGGTAATGTAGGCCATGAAAAGAGGCACCATAATGATATATCAACAATGATCCATGATGCAACCTATATGATCATGAATGTCATTGGGTACTACCATCAATTGCCTCATCATCATCACCACCATCGTGATCATCATCATCATAATGGTATATCAACAATGATCCATGATGATGTCTATATGATCATGAATTTTGTTGGGTACTACCATCAACTACCCCATCATCATCATCACCATCGTGATCACCATCATCATCATCATCATCACCATCATCATCATCATCATCATCATCATCATCATCATCATCATCATCATCATCATCATCATCATCATTGTCATCATCCTTGTCATCATCATTGTCATTATCATTGTCATTGGCCTCAGTGTATTTCGTATTTGCATCATCATCATCCTCTGCCATGTGATTTGTACTGGAAGAACCAATATTTTTTGGATCTATATCATGATGAGGATCATCTTGATCTTCTAGAAGACCTGTTTTTTGCAAAAAAAACATTTAAAATGAAAATTTATTATTTATTTTATGCAATAATTTTTTTTTTTTTATATATCTAATATTGAAACATATGAGATGAAACCATAATCATATTACATCATATCAAAGTGCGCATACCATAATAAAATTTCAAAAAACTTACAGCTAATATGTAATTCCAATGATGTAAAATATGCAACGATTCTAATAAATGTTAGTAAAGATCATAAAAAAATTTGTTATACAATTTAACTATCAACTATACAGTCTATTACATAACCTTAAGTGCGAACTCTTTGCAAAAGAATGAGGAGACTGCAAGAAGATTGGCTGCAGGGGGCATTGGTATAGGAGATGGACATGTCTCTTCCAAGCCATCCACTAAGATGGTTTCATACAAAAATGTGGAAGATATCTCCCTTTCTAGAGAGCTCATGATTCAGGTTGATACAAAAAATGATGTTGTTCTGGTACCCATATATGACATCATGGTTCCATTTCATGTAGCCACCATCAAGAGTGTTACAATCCAACAAGATGGGGGGAATTCTTATATAAGGATAATTTTCAATGTTCCAGGTACCAGATTTAATGCCAACTACATTCCAACATTGAAATTCCATAGTAGTATTTATGTTAAGGAAATTTCATTTAGATCCAAGGATTGAAAGAACATCAACCATGTGGTACAAATGATTAAATACCATAGACGATCTATAGCAATGAAAGAGTCTAAAAAGAAAATGAGAGCTACAATGGTGACTCAGGAGAAACTTCAGCTTTCAAAACCAAAGGAAATTAGGCTAGCAGACTTGTGGATCAGTCTAGCATCAGGTGGAAGAGGAAGAAAGATGACTGGAACTCTAGAGGCCCACCATAATAGATTTCAATATTCAACCATGAGAGCAGAAGAGAGAGTTGATATCATGTATCAAAACATTAAGCATGCATTCTTCGAGCTAGTGGAGAAGGAGATGATTACTTTGCTAAATTTTCATTTGCATAAGCATATCATGGTGTGGGAACCAAGAAGACCAAGGATGTCCAATTTTATGTGGAAGTAATGGATGTGGTCCAAACTTTAGGAGGGGCAAGAAGGTCAATGTATGATCTTGATGAAATTGAGGAAGAACGGCAAGAGAGGAATAGGAAAAATAAAATCAATGTAGAGTTTCAAGGATTTGTCAAGCGAGTAAGAGAGCTATGGGAGCAGCCTCATCTAAAATATTTTGAACTAGAGTTTTATATACCATTTAGAGAGCTTGGTTTTCACAGATTTCCTTTCAAAGCCCCTAATTTTATTGTTCCTATGGTAAATTGTTTGGTATAGTTGGTGGAATTATCTTTCTTAGTAATCACTATTACTAAGATTGAGATTGTTAATCAATTAGGCGCTAATTTCCTGTATCAATGAAAGAGTTTGAAAAGGAAAAGAGAGCTACACTGGTGACTCAGGAGAAACTTTACCTTTAAAAAAAAAAGGAAATTAGGCTAGCAGACTTATGGATCAGGCCAACATTTGGTGGAAGAGGAAGAAAGATGAATGGAACTTTGTAGGCCCACCATAATAGATTTTAGTATCCAACCATGAGAGAAAAAGATAGAGCTGATATCATGTATCAAAACATTAAGCATGCATTCTTCCAGCCAATAGAGAAGGAGATGACTACTTTTCTTCATTTGCATTTTCATAAGCATATCATGGTGTGGGAACCAAGAAGACCAAGGATGTCCTTTTTTATGTGGAGGTAATGGATGTAGTCACAACTTTAGGAGGGGCAAGAAGATCAATGTATGATCCTAATGAAATTGAGGAAGAACAAAAAGAGAGGGATACACAAAATAATATCAATGTAGAGCTTCAAGGATTTGTCAAGCCAATAAGAGAGCTATGGGAGTAGCCTCATCTAAAATATTTTGAACTAGAGTTTGATATACCATTTAGAGAGCTTGGTTTACATGGAGTTCCTTCCAAATCCCTTGCTTTTATTATTCCTATGGTATATTGTTTGGTAGAGTTGGTGGAATTACCTTTCTTAGTAATCACTATTAGTGGGATTGATATTGTTAATCAATTAGGGGCTAATTTCCTATAGCAATGAGAGTCTAAAAAAGAAGAGAGAGCTACACTGGTGACTCATGAGAAACTTTAGCTTTCAAAAACAAGGGAAATTAGGCTGGAAGACTTGTGGATCAGACCAACATTTGGTGGAAGAGGAAGAAAGATGATTGGAACTCTAGAGGCCCACCATAATGGATTTTAGTATTCAACCATGAGAGCAGAAGAGAGTTGATATCATGTATCAAAACATTAAGCATGCATTCTTCCAACCAGGAGAGAAGGAGATGATTACTTTGCTTCATTTTTGTTTACATAAGCATATCATGGCATCGGAACCAAGAAGACCAAGAATGTCCAGTTTTATGTGGAGGTAATGGATGTGGTCCAAAATTTAGGAGGGGCAAGAAGGTCAATGTATGATCCCGATGAAATTGAGGAAGAACAGCAAGAGAAGGACAAGAAAAATCAAATCAATGCAAAGTTTCAAGGATTTTTCAAGTGACTAATAGAGTTGTGGGAGCAACCTCATCTAAAATATTTTAAACTATAGTTTGATATACCATTTAGAGAGCTTGGTTTTCATGGAATTCCTTTCAAATCCCCTACTTTTATTGTTCCTATGGTAAACTATTTGGTAGAGTTGGTAGAATTACCTTTCTTAGTAATCACTATTAGTGATATTAAGATTGTTAATCAATTAAGCGCTAATTTCTTGTAGCAATGAAAGACTTTGAAAAGGCAGAGAGAGATACACTGGTGACTTAGGAGAAACTTAAACTTTCAAAAACAAAGGTAATTAGGCTGACAAACTTGTAGATCAAGCCAACATTTGGTGAAAGAGGAAGAAAGATGACTGGAACTCTGGAGGCCCACCATAATGTATTTTTGTATTCAACAATGACAGCATAAGAGAGAGCTGATATCATGTATCAAAACATTAAGCATGCATTCTTCCAGCCAGTGGAGAAGGAGATGATTACTTTGCTTAATTTTCATTTGCATAACCTTATCATGGCATGGAAACCAAGAAGACCAAGGATGTCCAGTTTTATGTGGAGGTAATGGATGTGGTCCAAAATTTAGGAGGGGCAAGAAGGTCAATGCATGATCTTGATGAAATTGAGGAAGAACAACAAGAGAGGGACAAGAAAAATAAAATCAATGCAAAGTTTCAAGGATTTTTCAAGAGAGTAATAGAGCAATGGGAGTAGCCTCATCTAAAATATTTTTAACTAGAGTTTGATATACCATTTAGAGAGCTTGGTTTTCATGGAGTTCCTTTCAAAGCCCCTAATTTTATTGTTTCTATGGTAAACTATTTGGTAGAGTTGGTGGAATTACCTTTCTTAGTAATCACTATTAGTGAGATTGAGTTTGTTAATCAATTAGGTGCTAATTTCCTGTAGCAATAAAAGAGTCTAAAAAGGAAAAGAGAGCTACACTAGTGACTCAGGAGAAACTTCAGCTTTCAAAAACAAAGGCAATTAGGCTGGAAGACTTGTGGATCAGGCCAACATTTGGTGGAAGAGGAAGAAAGATGACTGAAACTCTAGAGGTCCACCATGATGGATTTCAGTATACAACCATGAGAGTAGAAGAGAGAGTTGATATCATGTATCAAAACATTAAGCATGCATTCTTCCAACTAGCAGAGAAGGAGATGATTACTTCATTTTGATTTGCATAAGCATATCATGGTGTGGGAACCAAAAAGACCAAGGATGTCCAATTTTATGTGGAGGTAATGGATGTGGTAAAAAAATTAGGAGGGGCAAGAAGGTCAATGTATGATCTCGATGAAATTGAGGAAGAACATCAAGAGAGGGATAGGAAAAATAATATCAATGCAAAGTTTCAAGGATTTTTCAAGCTAGTAAGAGAGCTATGGGAGCAACCTCATCTATAATATTTTTAACTAAAGTATGATGTATCATTTAGAGAGCTTGGTTTTCATGGAGTTCCTTTCAAATACCCTACTTTTATTGTTCCCATGATAAACTGTTTGGTAAAGTTGGTGGAATTACCTTTCTTAGTAATCACTATTAGTGAGATTGAGATTGTTAACCTTGAGAGAGTAGGACTTGGGAAAAAGGAATTTGGTATGGCTATTGTTTTCAAATACTTCAAGCAAGATGTGCTTCGTATTGATGCCATTCCTCAATCTTCGCTTGATGGCATCAAGGAATGACTAAACTCCATGGATATAAAGTATTATGAAAGCAGGCTGATGATCTAGGAAAGTTTATTGAAGATGGTGGTTGGGAAATTTTGAATATCAAAGCTAGTGATTATGATTTTGATAATTTAGAAGAGTTAGATCAAGGATATGAATCCTCTGATGTAGAAGAGGAATCATAATCAAATGAGGAAGGTTCAGAAGATGAATCTCTTGTGGAGTTAGATAAGGATGAAGAAGAAGAATATTTTGAAGGGGAGGAAGGTAAAACATGGGATGAATTAGAATTCAAAGCTAGAAATGTAGATAAGGAAAAAAGGAGACGAGTCTAACAGTGAAGAGGAAAGGTGGCAACAAAAGGTAACAGCTATAGGGAAGTCTTGGGCACCTAATATTAGAGATTCAAGAGGAATTCCTACCAAGAGGCATAAAGTTAGATGAATTGATTTCATCTACATCCTTCTACTATTTATTCATGCACATAAATGGTTCAACTGTTTATCCAAATGATGGATATATGTTAACTTCATCAGTGTTGTCACTTTAGTAGTTTGACTTCTATGACAACCAACCATTAGGCCATTCTGTGTGGGAGCACGTTTGTGTTTTTAGTTAGATTTTTTGGATAGCTCTACTTGGTGTTAAGGACATTCCATTTATATTTTGAATGATAAGAATTCTAGTATTACATGCTTCTCTATGTTGATCAGATCAGCTTGCAAGTTTTTTACTGTTGATTTCTTTATTTATGGAGTTTTTTAAACTTGGAAGATAGGAATTTACTGCCTTTTTTTAAATTAGATGGAAAAATTAAGTGGATGGTTAGCTACACCAAGTGATGTACACTAGAAGGATGTGTTAGATCTATAGGATGCCTACCAAGATGCATCAAAACATTCTTACATGTTAAAGGAATGTTAGCATCATGAGGAAGGATGACAAAGATGCATGTGGCTCACTTGGTAGAATGGAAACATGAATTCAAGGAAGCACTCCTTGAGATACCATGTTTGAGAGAAAAGAAGATAAATCAAATCAACATGGGACTACATTACTCAAGTGATACAACTCGTAACTTAAATGAGGACACTTAAGAGATATTAAAAGACAATGGTCGTTAATTAAAAGATGCGATGAAAATAAGGCATGAATGTCACCCACTACCCTTTAAGACAAACAATATTTTTTTCCTCAACATGAAATAATGGGACAATTGAGTGGGATTTAGGGCCAACAGAGAAGCACTTTAGAACTCATCCTACATATCAATAAAAAACTCAACACAAGAAATGAAAATTGAAATAATAATAACATAATATCCAACTAAGTTATTGAAAGTCAACTATTGATACCTCATTCTCCATCCAAATTAAAAAATCAGCCCACTTTTTGCTTTGTAACTTTTCCTTTTCAAATTGCTTTGGATGTCGGCCATATTTCTCCTCCTGTCAAAACATGTCCTAAAAAATTTACTAATCCAATTTAACTATGGACAAATAAAATTTAAAAATCGTTTAATAAATTTGATATAATCATATGAGAAAATTCAAATACCTATGTACTCTCCTCACCAGACTTCCTCTGTGCTTCGGACTTCTCATATTATTTTATAAGCTCTTTCCATACTTTGACACTTACATCAATTGGCCTTTTTTTTAGCCTTAGCTTAGAATGGATTTTTTTATCTTCTTTGTTTGGTTGCACCAAAATCTCTTGCAATTTTGAGACATTCATAGTTTTACCTTCTTCACAGACCAACCTGTGCCAAATTTAGTCTCCATGTCATTGATAACTACTTTTTGCAGGTGTATGGATATCTTTGAGAATGGAAAATGTAGATGGTCTTTGAACCATTGAAGGCATGCTTCCTTCAAGCTATTCACAAACCATTTTCCAGCATCTGTCATTCAGATTTCCCCTGAAACCACATCGTATTCTATCTTGGTATTGTAGGTACCAATGCAAGAATGGAAACTTGGCATGGTGGAAGAAGTCTATGTCCCGGAAGTGGGTGGGACAATGGAAGCCTCTACTCCATGTTCTACACCCCTAGAGTTTAATGTTACTGATTTCTTCCTAGATCTTTTGCTCAATCTAAGACTGCTTGGAGAATCAATTGATTCCATTTATCATGGTTGATTTGATTCCAATGTTTGAGGGGCTTCACTAGATTAGTTTTCTATGTATCTAGAAAGCATTGTCCAACACACATCATTCAAATTGTTCACTACCTATGCCTCCAATATGGAAGCCAATGCCTCTTTATCTTTGTGAGTCACATGTCACTATATATATAATAAATTTATTCTTTTAATTTTTTATTTTTTTAAAACTAAAAAGTAAAAAATGAAAGAAACGAGGGAAACATTTACAAATCTATAAATTGACAATGAATTACCTTATTGTGGCTAGAGTTTGCTCCCTTTTTTCTCTTCCCTCTATTGCTTGACATTTTGAGGCAACCTAGGGAAAATTATTTTCATCCAGTCTATGGAGGCAAACAAAGTACACACTATTAGGTATGAAATTTTTACCTTGAATGACTCTCTTTCTAGATTTAAATGCCTATGAATCAATTGCTTGTGCATTGTATAGAATATAAATATATTTGAAAGGATATAAATATATGAAAAATGAAACAGAGGTATTGTAAAAAAATCAACACTTGCACACCTATATAGAATGGTAATCTTTGAGGGATAAAAAGGCACAGAGTGTGGTTTTATTGAGAGTTAACACAGATAGGTCCCATGCTCGAGTCGCATCCACTGATTACAAAGAAAATGAATGTGTGTGCACAATCAATTCAAAACCACAAGCTCATTGTTCTGTAAAAGAATCAATGAAAATTAGTAATAGCTAATTTAAGCTCAAAGGTCTCACAAATTTGAGGAAATGATCTATTATTTAGTTGTCATCTAAAAAGCCCTATCTCCTCGTATTGTCTCGACCAACCTCTATTCCCATGGGACCTAGCTGCACTGGGGAAGATGTAGTTTAACGACTTGTCTTATAAGCACTCAACTACTTTTTTATGGAAGGAAGGTCCAAGAAATTGAACCAGAAATTGAAAGCTTGGGATGGGAATGATAAGCAAACTGGGGCATTGGGGTTTCAAAAGTGTATTCACTACTCTCAGATGCAAAGGAAATAATGCAATGTCTACAATTTTACCCTCCTCCTTCACAACCACATGAGACTTGAATGATTCACCTATAAACAAAACATTATTCACAACCCTTTCCTCACAATCCTCTATTTAATCCAAACAAAAATATTTGTGGAAAAAAAAATTGTAACCTTGCCTATGGTGTCACAAACTAAATCGAATTTCTGATCTACTTGCTTGTAGCCCTCCTTCGCATTTTTTTCCCTATTTTCCTCCTCTCTTCCTTCATGCAGATTTTTTCTCTTGTCATCTCTTCCTTCTTGATGTGGGAAGTTTTAAATTTTCATTCTTGATTCAGTAGTCAATGCTATAGTCAGCATAACAAAGTGTTCCTAATTTAGCATCGCCTTCCACCCAAAAAAATGTTATCTATTTGGGATGCAAAAGGCAGCCCAAAGTGAGCCTAATTTAGTGTCGCCTTCCAACCAAAAAAATGTAATCTATTTGGGATAAAAAATGTGGCACCAAGTGTGCCTAATTTAGTGCCTAGCAGTGCAAAATGATGTATTTTTCTTGGAAGTTGATAAATAAATTGATCCTAAATTGACTTCATCTTCATATGTACCAAGGAAGCAAGCATGCTTCCCTATTTTATCTATTACTTATCCTATGTCAATTTATTTACAATGTTGTGTATTATAGGGATGAGACGAGCCCATGGAAACAGACCGTGTCATGTCAAATGAGGACACAACAGTTGAAGTTGGACATTAGGTACTCAAATTTTGACTTAACTTAGGAAAAAGTGATTTGATGGAATTTTGGGATACATCCATCTTTTTTCATAGTATTATTGAAATTTATAATGTATTATCCAATCTTGACATAATTAACACATGTTGTTGATTATTTTAGATGGATATTGGACCAAATGTAGAGCCTAAGCATTCAACTAGCAAAAGAGGACGTGGACATGGACGTGGACATAAAACTATTAAATCACGTAGAAAACAGTGGGTGTTTGAGGATATGACAATGGATCTTGTAGACACAACAAATGATTGCACTAAAAAAGAGTTTGGTCAGGACTATAGTACATGGGATGAATACTTTGAGAAAATATATGAATAAAGTGAGGTTTTGTGTTGGATACTGTATTCACTGAAATGATATAATTGGTGGGTATGTGCAGGATCATGATGGGCTAAAAAGTGGTGATATGATGGCTATATGTAGGGTATGTGGCTGAGGACTTTGTGGAATGAAAAGGGTTTTTAAAGGATATTCTCAGCTTTCCACTAATATAAATTATGTCATACTTTTAATTTAATAAATTATTATTATTCATTTTCTATTTGAATTACGACTAAAGTCCTGATTGATAGGCTGATTAAAAAACATCTATAGCTTTGAAATGGTATCACATTTTTTTAATATGAAACATGCATCATATTCTATGCTTTACGTACTATAGGATTAAAAAAGAAAAATTGAATTTCATGAAGTTTTGACCAAGTTAAGGTGATTAGACATACAAGTTTTTTATATTTTTAAAAGTTGTAATAAAAAATTCATAATTAATTATTTACTTAGAAAAAAATTACAAAAAATATGCATCACATCCAAACATGATTCCTCTACTTATATCGAAATTCTTGTAAAGAATTATTATCATTTTATTGTAGTTAGGGTGGTCAAACATACACCTACTTCTTATTTTTTCCTTGAAATTTAAGTAGTATTGTATTGAAATTTCAAATTCTCACCAAATAGATTTTATTTTTTTAAATAAACCTAGTAGTTTAGAAACTACATTCAATTTTCTACATATTCTATTCTTACATATTTTTGAAATAATATATATAACTTATTTATTTTTTTACGTCAAGTTTTCTAACTCTGATTTTTTTGATTTTTTTGCCACTTAAGGGCCTATTTTTTCGGTGATGATCCTGCACATTCCTTGGTGTAGTAAACATTATTTACTATGTTGTGTATTATAGGGGAAATATGAGGCCATGGCAATAGATCATTTCATATCAAATGAGGATAGGGAAAATGAAGCAAGACATCTAATACTTAATTTTTTACTTAACTTAGGAAAAAATGATCTGATGGAATTTTGTGATACGTCCATCTTTTTTCATAGTGTTATTGAAATTTATAATGTATTATCCAATCTTGACATAAATTAATGCATGTTGTTGACTATTTTAGATAGAGATTGGAGCAAATGCAGAGATTGAGTGTTCAACTAGCAAAAGAAGAAGATATGTAGGGTATGTGCAGGATCATGATGGGCCAAAATATGGTGATATGATGGGTATGTGTAGGGTATGTGGCTGATGACTTTTTTTTACCCAAAATTGATAAAACGAAAAGGACTTTTAAAGGATATTCTCAGCTTTCCACCAATATAAATTATGCTTTACTTTGAATTTAATAAATAATTATTATTCATTTTCTATTTGAATTACAACTAAAGTCTTGATTTATAAGCCGATTGAAAAACATCGATAGCTTTCAAATGGTATCACATTTTTTGAATCCAAAACATGCATCACATTCTATGCTTCACATACTATAGGATTAAAAAAATGAATTTCATGAAGTTTTGACCAAGCTAAGGTGGTCGACATATGAGTTTTATATTTTTTAAAATTTGTAATAAAAAATTCATAATTAACTATTTACTTGGAAAAAAATTACAAAAAAATATGCATCACATCGGGACATGAGTCCTCTACTTATATATAAAATATTATAATCATATATTATCATTTTATTGTGGTTAGGGTGGTCAGACAAACACCTACTTATTTTTTCCCTGAAATTTAAGTACTACTACATTGAAATTTCAAATTTTTACCATTGAATAGATTTTTTTAAAATAAAAAAAAACCTAGTAGTTTAGAAACTACATTCAATTTGCTATAGATTCTATTCTTACATATTTTTGAAATAATATAGATAACTTATTCAAATTGTTATGCCAAGTTGTCTAACTCTCATTTTTCTAAAATTTTTGCAACTTAAGGGCCTATTTTTTCCATCATGATCCTGCACATACCCTATACATGGACATGGACCTAAAATTGTTAAATCACATAGATGATAGTGGATGGAAGAGGATATGACAATGGATCTTCCAGACACAACAGATGATTGCACTAAACAAGAGGTTTGTCAGGACTATAGTACATGGGATGACTACTTTGAGAAAATTGTTGTTTGTGGATGTTTTGTATGTCATGGAAATAAGCAATTCAAACAATCAATTGTACAAAGACATTACATATATGATGAGCTTCCAATCGGTAGTATTCCTCCTACAATCAATTCAAGTCCAATAGGAATTTTGGTAAGGAATTTTCCAATTTGATATAAATAACATGTATACTTCATTTAAACATTGTTTTGTATTATTTAAATAACTAATTTTTTTCTCAATGGATACTTGTAGGATAAAGTTCTTGGTTTAAATTTTCCTAGATCGCTGAATTCTAGCCTAGAGGGCAATGATCATTTATCATATGATACATCTAACAAAAATATGTGTCAATATACTAGCTTGGAAAATGAGGAATTGATGAAAACAAGTCACAAAACAAGAACCAGTTTAAAGATGCATTATTTGCTTAAAGACAAGGGGAAATTGGACTACATACCCTATGAGAATGAATGTGATGGATATGATGACTTTCCCCTAAGTTTGAGATTAATTTACAAAGAGACATTTGATCGTCGACTATATTGTGCTTGGCCTAGTGATCAACAACTACCTAGAGTGTACGAGGTGTTTCAATTTTAGGGATACAACTACATGATACGACCCTCCAATATTTGTGGAGAAAATCTAGGCCTCTTTATTGTCTAAAATGTACATGTGTGATCTAAACATAGAAACAAGTCAGAACAAACCACTAGGAGATTAATGCCATATTATGGTCCATCATATTATAGTGGTGAATGGAGAAGGCTAGCAGAATATAAGCCTAACATGTCAGCATATGGTCTAAATTCAAATATGTATACACATAGTCTCCAATTGGAAAGTGGAAAATAATTTAATAGAGGTCATCTTATGTATATAGATTGGTGTGCATACACACACAAAAATATTGTAGGATTTATAAATAGTAGTAAGGGAAGGGACCCTAATGTAAGACCGAATTATCAATTTGTTGAGGTTATAAATGTAAAGATAGAGATACAGAAAGAGAGGTTGATAGATTGATAATAGTTGAGACTATTAAGGACCTTACTACTGGGTATGAGTTATTGATTGATTACCCCTTCTTAAAACACACTCCTGCACAAAAGAAAAGGGAAGAACAAGGTCTCCCTAAGGATGTTCTTAAGGGAAAAAAAACAAAGAATAATAAATGAGTTTGGACTGATGTTTTATAAACTATGTTGTCAAAATTGTGTTTTATTTAAATTATTGTATAAAAAAGGTTGTCTATAAAATAATGTTCCATTATTCAATTGATGTATATATGTTTATACAATTTTTATTTTTATTTTTTAAGCCATATTTGATTATATTTCTTTGAAATTGATACATTTATGATTTATCCAATTGTTGGAAAACATTAAATAATGCTTGTGTTCATTGATAGGTAGAAGATGTTGATGAAACACATACTAATACTCATGATCCAACTGGGTTATTGAATATTTGGAAAGGATGATCCAAATCATCCTTTATATAATACTAGGGCAAAAAGAGCAAGTTTGAAGAGATTACTACCACCTGAGAAATTGAAGAGTTGATGAGATATGCATACATTGATGAGATGCCACCTAGCCTTAATGATGATGACCATGATAGGGAAAATGTAGTGCATGAAGAAGGATTGAATGAAATGCTTACAAGTTTCTTTGGGGATGGAAATAATGATGACAATAATGATCATATGGCTGATAGTAACAATGATGACAATAATGATCATATGGCTGATAGGAATGATGATAGAAGGGGTAATTACCACCAATGTAATGTTGATAATAACAACTTGAAAGACTCCATCAAGCAAGCACTAAAAACACCCGTGTTCAAATTGGGTGCTAGTCGAACCTCACAATTGGCATGCACATAATATTATTAGAAATCAAGTCACTATTTGGTTGGTTAGACAAAGGATTCACTACCCTACTGAAGTGAGTTGAAATCTATTTCTCACTTTGCATTGTCAATTGGTGTACACAATTCGTAAACATTCATCGACTTTGTTTATATTTCTTTAAGGGGATTTTAAAACCATATATTGTATATAAATAGTCCTAGTATAGATTTACATATCAAACATGTTCATCATAAGTCAAAAATTCAATTGAATTAATCTTTGGAAATCTTACAAGGCACTAAAAACTAAAATATTCCCTGAAGATAATGTGTTTCCATCAACTTGCAAAGAGGCACGTCTATTTTTGGTTGAGTTGGGGATTGAATATAAGAAAATTCATTCATGTAAAAATGATTGCATTTTATATAGAGATGAATATCAAAACAAGTTAGAATGTCATGTATGCAAAGAGAAGAGATATCGTGCAGATGTACAAGGTCCTATGGTTCCAAAGAAGGTTTTACGTCACATGCCAATTGTACCTAGACTTCAATGAATGTTTTGTTGCAAGTCACATGCACAATTGATGGACTGGCATACAAAGAATGGGAGTAAAGATGGATTCATGCAAATTCTGGCTGACTCAAAATCAATGAAACACATAGAGGAAAAATGGCCAAGAAAATTCAAAGATGAACCCCGTAGTATCAAGTTTGGTCTTGCAATTGATGGAGTGTGCCCATTCTCTTTCCTGAGCTCAAATTATAGTGTTTTCCCAGTCGGATTGTAGTATACAATATTCCCCCATGGATGAGTGTTAGAAAGGAACACCTTATGCTAACTCTCATTGTTTGAGGAAAACATCAAGTTAAAAAAAATGGATGTTTATCTTGCACCTTTTATTGATGAGATGCAACTGCTATGGAAAGGCATAAGATTGTATGACATATCACGTCCTCCATCAAATAGGTCCTTCACATTGTATGGTGTGCTATTTTGGACTATTCATGATTTCCCAGGACTTGGTGTTTGTTCTGGTAAGATAAAATATTTATGTACACTCATAATTTATTTTCATCCCAGTTTTCATACTTAGTTTTATACTTTTTTTTATATTATTAACATTACTTATTGAATTGCAAGGCTTCAAAGAAAGGGGATATTTGCATGTACAAGATGTGTAGAACAATTTCAAGGGCAGTATTCTAAATGTCTACATAAATTTATTTACACAAACAACAAGGTTTTTCTACCACTAGATGATAGGTTTAGAAATCGCTAGAAGAATCAATTTGATGGAAAAGTTTAAAATAGAGGCCCTTCCATGATTATGGGTCCAAGTGATTGGATTAAGAAGTATGAAGATGTTGAATTGAAAGCTTGGGGGGATTTTTTTATCAGGGTGATTCAATTGAAGAACCAGAACAAGTTGTAGTTCATATGCTAGAAGGAATGAAAATGAAATCCATATTTTATGAGCTCCCTTACTAGAATGATCTATTAATATCTCACCAATTAGATCCTATGCAAATCTTTAAAAATGTCCCAAATTCTATATTTTGACATATATCAGGCAAAGAGGACACCTTGTCTTCAAGGAGAGATATTGCTCTTTCGCGTACCAAATTTGATAGAAAACATTTGTGACCAAGCAGGGAAAATGAAACATATGTAGAAGCTCCATGGATTTTGAAGAAAAAAGAGCTAGACCAACTAAAAAATGACATCCATTCAATAAGGACACCTACTAGCTATTGGTCATCATTGGTTGAAACTTTTACAGTTGATGGACATATCACAAGATTTAAAACACATGATTTTCATAATTTAATGAAGGTATTATATATCATCATTTAACATTTACTGGTAACATTAATTAAGTACTAAATATATTTTGATATTTTGTTGTGTGAGAAAAATTAATAATGACCTTTTCATAAATGTGTTTGATAGCATATCATGTCATTGGTAATTAGGGGGGATTCTTGTCTTACAGTTGACTTAAGGAATGTCATAAGTCGATTGTCAGTATTTACAAGGTATGTGGTTATATGAAATGTTCATGTGTGAGAGACATAGAGATATTATATTGCATTTTAATTTATGACTATAGGTTCATACTAATTTACTATTCTTATATTAGGTGGGTGACCTCCAAGGAGATCCACGAATTTGAAGTGTCAAAATGGAAGAAGGAAATTGTAGAAATTGTATGTGTATTTGAGAAGGAGTTCCCTACAAGTTTCATGGACCCACAAGTCCATTTACTTATACACCTAGTTGATGAAATTGAATTGGTGGGTGTCATATCAATGAGGTGGATGTTTTTTTTTAAGAGGTATATGAAAAATCTTAAAAGATATGTTTGACAAAAGGCACATCCAAAGGGTTGCATAGCTAACTTGGGTATGTATTGAATGAAGCACTTTCTTCCCATGTGAATTCCTTGGTAAGGATTTTGAAGATGGGCCATGTGTCTGGGATGAAGAATGAGCATCATATATTATTGATGGAGAAAAACCACAATCTAATGGTGTTGAAGTAGAAATTAGTAAGTAAATTCACGATCAGTGTGGTCATTTTTCTTGCAATCATTAATTTACTCTTGCAATTTATTTGTCAAATTAACAACATGACATTTGGAGTTTGAAATAAACATGTTGACATGTAATAGGTGTAGACAAAATTTCTATACTCAACAAGTTTATTTTGTACCACATGGACTTTATGAACAAATGGATTGATTTGTATGATAAAAAGAGAGAAGTGTTAGAAGGAAGGAGATAGTTTAAGAGATTGAACCCAAAGAATACTCCACTTCCCATTGATCTTCTTGGGGAATGGGAAAAATATTGCACACTAGAATGGGTTACTGGACAAATTCAAAATCAAATAGAAGATTCAGGTATAGATTCAGACATAACAGAAGATGAAATCAAAATGTCTAGAGGATGTGAAAGAAAGGTACAATTGGAATTTTACAAAATGTTGTTTCCTTATAGTTTTGACACTATTAACTATTTTAATATTCATCATTATATTTTTCCTCACTAAAATAAATGGCCTTTCACAGGTGAGGAAATATCCAGCAATGTAGGAATATGGTCGACATTATCGTGTAGAATGTGTAGATGTAAAGAGACGATCCTTCGATTGTGGCATTATAGTTGAATTCAAGCAATCTAGTTGATCAAGCTCAAAAGATAAGAATATAATTGAAGGGAATCTACAATATGTTTGGAAAATACAAGAAATTATTGAGTTGTATTATCGCTCTTTTAAATGTTGTATTTTTAAGTGTAGATGGTATGAAGCATTTGAGAGAACATAAAGACATGATACCCATAGTGGATTTTTTTCTATAGATTCCTCATGCTTCCTACTAGAGGATAAGGAGCCTTATGTTCTACCAATTCATTATGAGAAGGTATTTCTTTAACTCAAACAAGAAGCGGTAGTGATCATTAATCTATTAATTCATAGTTTATTGTGAATATATACATGTGTTTATTAATCAATAAAATTGTTATAACTTATGTCTAATATATGTATTTCATTCATGTGCAGGTATTTTCTATGAAGATATTTTGGACTTGAAATGGATGTTTTTCATACATTATGATCCAAGATTAAGGCATGTATTTGATGAAACATTGTGGATACTAAGCAAAACAATGATGGCGAACAAAATGAGAGAGAGGGACCAGAGAACATTGAAGAAAATTACATCCATGATGATGTTGAAGATGGTTATGTTCATGCACAAGAAGACAACAATCCAGAGTTAGATGATGTTATGGAAGACAACAATATGGATGGTATAGAAAATGAAGATCCAAATACATTTTCTAAAAATATAGATGGTGTACAGTCAAATTTCAATAATGATAAAGATGATGCAGGTCAAGATGAGGATGATGGTAGTATTAAATACTTGAAAGAGCATATGAACATTGACAATGATACACTGGATGACATTGTAGCAGAAAATAATGTTAATGACCAAGACTTTTAATTTTTCAAAATTATTTGCAATCCATGAGTTTAATGTGCAATTTTGAGCTAATTTCATGGAAGTTGATTTATGAATTTTAAATTATTTAATGAAATATATGAATGCATTTTAATGATTAATGCAAATGGATAAATTAATGGATTTATGCAAATGGATGAATTAATAGATTTATGAAATGGTTAAATGATTTATGAATATGTTGATGATTAGTGAAACAATAAATATTTATGAAATGGGATAATGAAAAATGAAAATGGATAAATAATGGATAAGTAACTAAATGATTATGTAAATGGATTGTGGTTATGAATAAATGCTTATAATATTTTAATGGATAAATGATAAATGATTTAAATGATTAAATAATATGAATGAATGCTTATAAATGATTTAATGGATAAATGACAAATGATTAAATGATATGAATGAATGCTTATAAATGATTTAATGGATAAACGATAAATGATTTAAATGATTAAATGATATGAATGAATGCTTATAAATGGTTTAATGGATAAATGATAAATGATTTAAATGATTTTATGAATATGGTGATATGATTATGTGGATGATTAAATGAAATATGCAATGGATAAAATGATTATGAGGACATTTTTATGTGTCTACAGTTCTATTTCATTCATAAGCTCAAAATAATCACACAATAAGAAAAAATGTGCCCTAATAAATCTTATGAATTTAAATAACTTGAAGAAACCACTTTGGAGACAACATAGTAATAGATAAGCATGAAATTTAACACAACAATTGAACACCAAAATAGATTACTAATTATGAGCAATCTTCTCCATTATGTTGTTTCAAATATATATACATTTATAGCAGAATTCTTTGATATGATATGTATGGGTGGAATGTACAATCTATAATGGAAATGAAAATGGAATATGATATGATGATCCTCTGAAAATTTTGGCCTTGGTTTCTTATTTATATAGGAAGCTTCAGGAATTTTCTCGGTGTCCTCAACTCTGTCCACAACAATGCATTTCAACTAAGCATAGTCTTAGGAAAATTCACTTGCTTTTGAGGGTGCGGTATTTAGTCATATCAGTATTAATGCCAATTCTTTGCCAGATAGTTTCCAAACAAGCTCAAATCCTTGAAATTAATTTTGAAGCATGTGTGAGGGCATTTTAATGCTATAAATTGTAATGATGCCACAATTTGTGCACTACCGCTGTCTCTTATTATACCTGATGTAGTATGGTGGGTTTTTCCCCTTTACATTCTAATGTTTACCACACTACTATCTTGCTTAAGACCTTTTACTATGGGGTTGTAGTGTATACCACTCTACCGCAACCATATTATCCACCTCAAGTGGTACTATGGTGTCCACTTTTCCTCCATGCTTACCCCTCTACCGCCTTGCTCAAGACTTCTTATTATGGGTTTGTAGTGTACACTGCTCTACTACATATGTTGCTCACCCTCCCAAGAGTATAGCAGTGTATGCTTTATCTTCTCATTGTTTACTACCTTACCACACTCCTTTGAATCACCTTATGTGGGATGGCTTAAACATAAGCCAATTGAAAAATATTATGGCCCGACTATAGGGAGTATTTAAACGATTAACCATACATGATGACCGACTAACTTAGAACTTGGGGCCAATACAAAGGAAAATTTAAATGGCTTGACTCATGACTTAAATGACCGATAACCAAATGCAATAGGTCAACATGAAATTATTATGAAAATGGAGCATATGGTGGATATGGGAGGATAAGTGAAAATGGAGGTGTGCGAGAAAATTTTAGCTATGGAAATTAATGCTCGTACTTATTAAAAAGCTCACATTATGGAAATTTTATTTCCTAAGGCTCCATGGATGTTGTCGCTAATGCTCATACTTATAAAAAAGCCCTTATTTTATTTTGTTTAATTCATTTGTAAATTGTTGATGCAAGAGCATCCGAGTGCATAGAAATCAACATCAAACAAAAATAAATATTTTAATTTTGTATTTTCCTATGGTTTGATAATTATTTAGTTGGAGTAATAAATTAAAATATTGGGCCAAAAATTGTAATAAACAATTGGTCTTTTATTTTAGTTTTTGGAGTGGAGATAGTCTAGGTGGTAGTGTTGAACTTGAGCTTTAAAAATGAAATCTTGGAATGGATTTTTGGGGGAGTTACAAATTTTAAAAAACTCAATTAAATCCTCATAAATTTTAATAATGGAGATCTTAAGTTCCCAAGTTGAGTTGGCAATTGCTTTTCTAATTGGGTCCCTACTTTCTAGGAGTGGGAATCTTGCATGTTTGTTATTCTTGGAAAATTTGTTGGGAGTGAATTTTGAAGGCTGTTGGAGAAATAATTATTATAAATATGAATTTAATCCATCATTCAAATTTGGGGCTGCCAAGTTGTGTTTGAAAGATTTTTCTAATTCAGGGCCTATTTGTGAGGAGTGGGAAGACTAGTTGGACTGCCAATTTTAGCATATTGAGGAATGGATTTGGAAACTAAATTTTCTAGAGATTTAATGCATATTATAAAGGTATTTTAATTTCTTTTTCATGTGGGGGTCGTGGCTTTTTGAAGGAGGCCAAAATTGGGGGTTAAGGAAGCTTGTTTGAGGGTTTTCATGGAGAAATTGAAGGGGAAATTTTAGAGATTTTGGGGAAAGAATGAAGAGTTGAGCATAGTTCTTGTTTGAGGGTTGAAATAACTCATTTTTTTGCAGGTGTAAGGAGTTATTTACAACAGCATATTTGATGAAAATTTATATTCTAGATTCTAGAGATTTTTTGTTGAATGTTGCAGGTTACAAGCTAGAGATGTTGAGGAAGGATGCATGATTTGAGCAAGAATTTCTGAAGCATGATTTTTAAGTGATCTTGCTATTGTAGATCAATTTATTTTCAGTTTTTTATGCATATTTATTAGCCATGGAGGCTGCAATAGTTGTATTTTCAGATTTTTGAAGTATTTATGTTTCATGTTGGTGATTTGAATGAACAAATAAGAAGTTTGTATTGCAGATTTTAAATCTGTTCTCGGTAATTTGTTTATGCATTTGATTTGTTTCAAGTGGGGGAGCATGTGTGTTTTTTTTCCTCCTACTTTAGTGGTATCAGAGTAGAAGTTCCTGAGTCTGTAACAGAGCGCCAAATGTGAGGCAGTTGCAACAGTTGCAGCAGGACCTGTGAGTGTGGGTTGAAGTCAACAGATCTTGAGAGTGAAGATTTTGTAAACAGATCACCGAATGTGAGGTAGTTTACATGTGAAGAACCTGAGGGTTTTGAAAATTTGTGTTGTTGAGGATTTGAGAAGCCTAGAAAATGGAAAGGAGAAAGGGCATTGTCATTAGATGGATTCTAAGGATTCCCAGACTCGAGGTAATAAAAAGGAGATTTAGAGAAAGAGAAATGATAAGGTTGCAACAACAAATAAATGAATTGAGGGATGAGATTGAAAGGAGGAAACAAGAGGAGAGAAGAGTTGAAGATAAGTTTTATCTTTCTAATGATGTTTTGACTGCAGTAAAGAAAGAAGAAGTAACAAAGTTTCATGCATGCGACACTGAGGAAGAAGAAGAGTATGAGCACAAAGAGATTGATGAACCTAAAGAGGGATGTCTATTGGAAGACCTGGAGGATGAGACTACCGTGATTTCAATAGTAGAAGAGAGTTCTTTAAAGAACACCTATGAAGTTGAGAAGGATGATTTACTCATTCAGATTGAAGGAGAATGGGATCAAATTATTGCAAGGGAAGAAAAAGTTGTAGCAGTGGAAGATACAAAGGCAAAATTCATTTTTGATAAATATTTTTATGAAGATGAATGTGATTATGATGAAGTTGCAGCCAAAGAGTGTCCTTTGAAGGACATAGAAGAAAGTGAAGGGGGTGATTTATTGATGCGAATGACAACAATTTAAAAAGAATGGGATGAATTAATCTCAAGTGAGATGAAGTTTGCAGGTAATAGTGAGGTAAAATCAGATTTTGGCGTTTACTTTGATGACAATAAGAATTTAGAAATAGAGTATTTTATTGCAACATTAGATCAATTTGATGAAGTTAAATTGGGGAAGTGTAAAGTGAAGGTAAATGAAGATTTTTCTGGTAAATCTTTGTTAGAGAATAGTGGACATGAAGATGTTTTGATTTGTGACTATGATTCCTTGTTACGAGGAATGGAAAATGAGTCTCTTGATAATGGTACTAATGTTGTTTTGAGTAAAAGAAATCAAAATGCAGCGATGTTGTCTTTTACAAGAGGAATTGAAGTAATGAAATTTCATGAAGAAGACATGGTGGAAAGAGTGGGAGAAATCAAACCAACAATAGAGGGTAGAGGATTAAAGATGAAAGAGGATAATGTTGTGAAGTTGCAGAAATTGGTGAACAAAGAAATAATAGTGGAAAAAGAAGAGAGGTGGATCCAAGACAAGCACAGGTTCTATAAATATTTCTGAGTGTAGCTCATGAAATATTTCTTTTCTACCGTGGGTGCCTGATGCAGGAGCATCCGAGTCAACAGGAAATCAGCATCAAACAAAAATAAATATTTTAATTTTTTATTTTCCTAAGGTTTGATAATTATTTAGTTGGAGTAATAAATTAAAATATTGGGCCAAAAATTGTAATAAATAATTGGTCTTTTATTTTAATTTTTAGAGTGGAGATAGTCTAGGTGGCAGTGTTGAACTTGAGCTTTAAAAAGGGAATATTGGAATGGATTTTTAGGGGAGTTATAAAATTTTAAAAACTCAATTAAATCCTCATAAATTTTATTAATGGAGATCTTGAGTGCCCAAGTTGAGTTGGTAGTTGCTTTTCTAATTGGGTCCCTACTTTCTAGGAGTGGGAATCTTGCATGTTTGTTATTCTTGGAAAATTTGTTGGGAGTGGATTTTTAAGGTTGTTGGAGAAATAATGATTCTAAATATGAATTTAATCCATCATTCAAATTTGGGGCTGCCAAGTTGTGTTTGAAAGATTTTTCTAATTCAGGGCCTATTTGTGAGGAGTGGGAAGACTAGTTGGACTGCTAGTTTTAGCATTTTGAGGAATGGATTTGGAAACTGATTTTTCTAGAGATTTAATGCATATTCTAAAGAGATTTTAATTTATTTTTCATGTGGGGGTCGTGGATTTTTGAAGGATGCCAAAATTCGGGGTTAAGGAAGCTTGTTTGAGGGTTTTCATGGAGAAATTGAAGGGGAAATTTTAGAGATTTTGGGGAAAGAATGAAGAGTTGAGCATATTTCTTGTTTGAGGGTTGAAATAACTCATTTTGTTGCAGGTGTAAGGAGTTATTTACAGCAGCATATTTGATGGAAATTTATATTCTATATTCTAGAGAGTTTTTGTTGAATGTTGCAGGTTACAAGCTAGAGATGTTGAGAAAGGATGCATGATTTGAGCAAGAATTTCTGAAGCATGATTTTTAAGTGATATTAATATTTTAGGGCAGTTTATTTTCATTTTTTTATGCATATTTATCAGCCATGGAGGCTGCAATATTTGTAATTTCAGATTTTTGAAGTATTTATGTTTCTTGTTGGTGATTTGAATGAAAAAATAAGAAGTTTGTATTGCAAATTTTAAATCTATTCTCAATAAATTTTTTGAGAATTTGATTTGTTTTAAGTGGCGGAGTAGGTGTGTTATCCTCCTACTTCAATTGTAAAAAATAATTTCAAATAATCTCATATATATTATTTTCAAATAAAATTATAATGTAAAATAAATAATGTACATTATAATTCCCAATTACAGGAAAAACAATTCTCATAATTAAATTGTTTTAAAATAAAATTTAAAACTCAACTAATATACTAAGAATGGGAATTATAATGTACATTAGTGAGAAGAGATTTCCACAATCCATGAAAATTATTGTCAAATGCTTCTAGATTAGATCGTGTTCAATTTTTTGCATCAACATTTTGGATCTCACGATGATGAAACAAGAGAGAAAGAGGAGTGAAATAATGCAAATAATACAAAAAGGAGGCAACAAAGGTTTCCAAAAGAGAGAAAAATATTACAACCAAGCTCACAGCCAACATTATAGTCACTTACAACCACCAAAAACAACAGGAGATTGTATTAATCAAAATTCAAAAAATTATAGATCATCTGCCAATGTAGGAATATTCATGAAACCCTAATTTTGAGCCTCACCAGAGGAAAATAAATCCACCAAAAAACTCACAAAAAACTAACCGAACCCAGCACCAAGACAACCCAAATTTTGAGCCACCACCACCAGGAGCCACCGACGATCGTAGAAGCCAAAAAAATGAGCACCATCCCACCACGAGCCTGAGGTCACAGGAAGCCATTGAGATGGGAAAATTCATTGAATTCCAACACCCGCTCCAGAACCTTAGTCTCCACCAGCTGAAGAGATTTTTTCAAATACTCCACCCCAACCACAACTTCCATCTGATGCCTGACTAGCACCATTCCTTTCGGATCCAATAGAAGCGAATAAAACTGGACCACCACACCAGGAGTTTTGAGCATTTCCAAGTCTTTGGGACACAACACCCCAGAGCCAAGAATAGAGGCCAAAATAACCTCATCCATGCCACCCAGGAGATTAGATTTGAAGAGCTTCATAATCATTGCCCAAACCAAGTTTTTGGAGGTGCTTTGATCAAGCAAAGATGCCAAAAAATGAGAGACTATGTGGGAATTAACTTGAACCATTTCACTATAGGCCACATGCTCTCAGCCCAAAACCATTTTCACCATGGCCACCTTCAAGGGATCATAATCCAGAAGAATCCGCTTGAGCCTCTGGTCCATGATTTTTTTGAAGCCCCTTGACTCACACAACAGTCCAAGAAAATCAAAGTGTCATGCCCAAATCCGAATATCTCCTCATCTAATTTAAACACTGCATACTTTGTGTCCTCCATTATTCTTTCTCACCCAAGTGAAGCCTTTGGAATGAAAACTCTAGCAAATACAGAATACCAAGATCACCACCTTCGCTGGATTAAAATGAATGTCACCCTTTCATGGCATTTATTTTAATGCCATCCTTTATGGAATTCATTTTAATGCATACGTGCCACCTTTTGAGTTGTCAAAAATTCTTGTCAAGACCACCAACTAGGAATGCCGTACCCCCTGGAATAAATGAGGGTGACTTTTGACGTGTTTTTGTTTAGTATTTAATTTTATAACAATTTGTATTATTTTTATTTTCTTTTTCCATTTAAACTTTAGAATTAGTAAGTATAATTTTTATTTAGATTAGGTATTTAAATAGTTTTAAAACTTTAAAAAAACTCAACTAATATTATCTAAAAAAAATTATAATTACTAAATGTTTAGTTTAGTTCAAAATTTTAAAATGGAAAAGAAAATAAAAAGAAGAAAAATCCTTATAATTAAATACCAAAAAAAAATTCCAATCCTTATAATTAAATACTTTAAAAAAGAAATATGTATATGCATATAGTATTTTGTTAACCAAGTGGTTTGTAAATTTATACCAAGCAAGGAGTAAAATGACAGAATAGTCAATTTAGTAGAATAAAAAGTAATTTCGTCTAGTGCTTGGTAAGTTAGGGCTCACAAAACAAATAATATGTACATGCCTATAAAAAAGTAGAATAAAAATTACTTGAACCATATACCCTGAACCTTAAACCCTAATCCTTGAACCATATTATACCCTCTACCCTCGACCCTAATCCCTCAACCATAGTTAAACCCTTAAACCCAATGACTAAACTCTCTACCCTAATCTCTCAACCCTCAACCCTTAATCCCTCAACCCTTAATTAACCCTCAACCCTCAACCCTCTACCCTCTATCCTCAACCCTAGTTAAGCCCTAATCAGACCTCAACCCCTATACCCTCTACCCTATACATTGGACCCTCAACCCTAGTAATCCCTCAACCTACGTATACCCTCAACCCTCTACCCTCAACCTTAAACCCTCAAGCCTCAACCCTTAAACCCTCTTATACCCTTTATGTCCCTCTGATCTAACCTATACATTAAACCCTCAACCCTCAATTCTCAACCCTCAACCCTAGTTAATCCCTCAACCCTTAACCCTTAAACCCTCAAGTACCCTCAACCCCTACCCTCTACCCTCAACTGACCAATACGTCCCTCTACCCTCAACCGACCAATACATCCCTCTACCTTCAATCGGCCAATATGCACCCTCGTATACCCTCGACCCTAATTCCTCAACCCTAATCCCTCATCCCTTAAACCCTTAAACCCAAGTAGATTACTCTCTACCCTAATCTCTCAACCCTCAATGCTTAAACCCCCTAAACCCTAATCCTTGAACCATATATTGTCAACCCTCTAACGTCAACCCTCAACCATAGTTAAACCTTAAACCCTTACATGCACCCTCTACCATCTCTACCCTCTACCCTAGTATACATTAAACCTCCCTCAATCCTCTACCCTAAACCCTCAAACCTTAATACCTTAACCCTGAATTCATCCTTCCCTCTCTACCCTAATCCCTCAACCCTATACCCTCAACCCTAATCCCTCAACCCTATACCTTCAACCCAATACCCTAAACCCCAAACCATTAAACCCTCTATGTCCTTCTAACCTCAACATACCAATACCCTCTACCCTAGTACTCGACCCTGGCAATCCCTCAGCCCTAATACGTCAACCCTTAAATCCTCTACCCTCTCATCTACCCTAGATACATGAAACCCTCAACCCTCAATTCTCAACCCTCAACCCTTAATCCCTCAACCCTTAAACCCTAAACCCTAGTAAACCCCTATACCCTATACCCTATACCCTCAACCCTTAATCCATCCCTCCCTCTCTACACTATACCCTCAACCCTATACGCTCAACCCAATACCCTAAAACCTAAACTGTTAAACCCTCTACGTCCCTCTACCCTCAACATCCCAATACCCTCTACACTAGTTGACCTTAGTAATCCCTCATCCCTAATCCCTCAACCCTTAAACCTAGGTAAACTATCTACCCTAATCCCTCAAACCTCAAACCTTAATCCCTCAACCCTTAAACCCTAAAGTACCATCTACCCTCTCATGTACCTTTTACCTTAAACCCTCTACCCTCTACCCTCTCATCTACCCTATGCATTAAACCCTCAACCCTTAAACCCTAAACCATAGTGAACCCCTATACCCTCAACCCTCAACCCTTAATACCTCAAACCTTAATCCATCCCTCACTCTCTACCCTAATCCCTCAACCCTATACAATCAACCCAATACCCTAAACCCTAAATGGTTAAACCCTCTACATCCCTCTACACTAGTCGACCCTAGTAATCCCTCATCCCTAATCTCTCAACCCTTAAGCCCAAGTAAAATCTCTACCCTAATCCCTCAACCCTCAACTCTTAAACCCTAAAGTACCCTCTACCCTCAACCCTCAAGTACCCTATCCTCAACCCTAATCCTTGAACCATATATGTCACTCAACACTCTACCCTCAAGCTTAAACCCTCAACCATCTACCCTATACATTAAATCACCCTCAACCCTCAATTCTAGTCTACCATTTGATCTACCCTATACCTTAAACCCTCAAGCCTCAAATCTTAAACCCTCTACCCTCTACCATCTCATTTACCCTAACATTAAACCCTCAACCCTAAATTCTCAACCCTCAACCCTTAATCCATCCCTCCCTCTCTACCCTAATCCCTTGACCCCATGCCCTCAACCCTAATCCCTCAACCCTATACCCTCAGCCCAATACCCTAAACCCTAAACTTTTAAACCCTCTACATCCCTCTGCCCTTAACGTCCTAATACCCTCTACCCTGGTAAACCCTAGTAATCCCTTAGCCCTAATCCCTCAACCCTTAAACCCAAGTAAACTCTCTACCCTAATCCCTCAACCCTCAACCCTTAAACCCTCAAGTACCCTCTACCCTCTACCCTCTACCCTCAATCCTCAAGTACCCTTATACCCTAATCCCTCATTAACCCCTATACACTCTACCCTTAAACCCTTAAACCCAAGTAAAATCTCTACCGTAATCCCTCAACCATCAACCCTTAATCGCTCAACCCTCAACCCTTAATCCCTCAACCCTTAAATCCTCAAGTACCCTCTACCCTAGTCTATCCTCAACCCTCAAGCACCCTTTAACTCTAATCCCTCATTAACCCCTATACCCTCTACCCTATACATTGGAATCTCAACCCTAATCCTTAAACCATATACCTCCCTCACCCTCTACCCTCAACCTTAAACCCTCAACCCTCTACCCTATACATTAAACCACCCTTAACCCTCAATTCTAGTCTACCCTATGACCTACCCTATACCTTAAACCCTCAACCCTTAACCCTTAACCCTTAAACCCTCTACCCTATACCTTCTCATCTACCCTGTACATTAAACCCTTAAACCTCAATTCTCAACCCTGAACCGTTAATCCCTCAACCCTTAAACCCTAAACCCTAGTAAACCCCTATACTCTCAACCCTAAATCGTTAATACCTCAATGCTTAATCCATCCCTCCCTCAATACCCTAATCCCTCAACCCTCAACCCTTAATCCCTCAACCTTAAACCCTCAATTACCCTCTATCCTCAACCCTCAAGTACCCTTAAACCCTAATCCCTCATTAACCCCTATACCCTCTACCTTATACATTGGACCCTCAACCCTAATCCTTGAACCATATATGTCCCTCAACCCTCAACCCTCAACCTTAAACCCTCAACCCTCTACCCTATACATTAAACCACCATTAACCCTCAATTCTAGTCTACCCTCTATTCTACCCTATCTGTTAAACCCTCAAGCCTCAACCCTTAAACCCTCTACCCTCTACCATTTCATCTACCCTATACATTAAACCCTTAACGCTCAATTCTCAACCCTGAAACCTTAATCCGTCAACCCTCAACCCTTCAACCCTAAACCCTAGTAAACCCCTATACCCTCTACCCTCAACCCTCAACCCTTCATCCATCCCTCCCTCTCTACCCTAATCCCTCAACCCTATACCCTCAACCCAATACCCTAAACCGTTAAACCCTCTACATCCCTCTACCCTTAACGTCCCAATACCCTCTACCCTAGTCGACCCTAGTAATCCCTTAGCCCTAATCTCTCAACCCTTAAACCCTTAAGCCCAAGTAAACTCTCTACCCTAATCCATCAACCCTCAACCCTCTACCCCCAACCCTCAAGTACCCTTAAACCCTAATCACTCATTAACTCCTATACCCTCTACCCTATACATTGGACCCTCAACCTTAATCCTTGAACCATATACATCCCTCTACCATATACCCTCAACCTTAAGCCCTTAACCTTCTACCCAATACATTAAACCTCCCTTAACACTCAATTCTAGTCTACTCTCTGATCTACCCTATACTTTAAACCCTCAAGCCTCAACCCTTAAACCCTCTACCCTCTATCCTCTCATCTACCCTATACATTAAACCCTCAACCCTCAACCCTTAAACCCTAAACCCTAGTAAACCCCTATACCCTCTACCCTCAACCCTCAACCCTTAATCCATCCCTCCCTTTCTACCCTAATCCCTCAACCCTATACCCTCAACCCAATACCCTAAACCCTAAACCATTAAACCCTCTACATTCCTCTACCCTCAATGTCCCAATACCCTCTACCCTAGTCAACCCTAGTAATCCCTCATCCCTAATCCTTCAACCCTTAAACCCAAGTAAACTCTCTACCCTAATCCCTCAACCCTCATCCCTTAATCCCTCAACCCTTAAAACCTTAAGTACCCTCTACCCTCTACCCTCAACCCTTCATCCATCCCTCCCTCTTTACCATAATCCCTTAACCCTATACCCTCAACACTAATCCTTCAACCCTATACCCTCAACCCTATACCCTAAACCCTAAACCCTAAACTGTTAAACCCACTACATCCCTCTACCCTCAATGTCCCAATACCCTCTACCCTAGTCGACCCTAGTAATCCCTCAGCCCTAATCCCTCAACCCTTAAACCCTTAAACCCAAGTAAACTCTCTACCCTAATCCGTCAACCCTCAACCCTTAAACCCTCTAGTACCCTCTACCCTCTACCCTCAACCCTCAAGTAGCCCTAAACCCTAATCCCTCATCAACCCCTATGCCCTTTACCCTATACATTGGACCCTCAACCCTAATCCTTGAACCATATGCGTCCCTCTACCCTCCACCCTCAACCTTCTACCCAATACATTAAACTGCCCTTAACCCTCAATTCTAGTCTACCCTTTGATCTACCCTATACATTAAACCCTCAAGCCTCAACCCTTAAACCTTCTATCCTCTACCCTATACATTAAACCCTCAACCCTCAACCCTTAAACCCTAAACCCTAGTAAACCCCTATACCCTCTACCCTCAACCCTCAACCCTTAATACCTCAACCCTTAATCCATCCCTCCCTCTCTACTCTAATCCCTCAACCCTATACCCTCAACCCAATACCCTAAACCCTAAACTATTAAACCCTCTATGTCCCTCTACCCTCAATTTCCTAATACCCTCTACCCTAGTCAACCGTAGTAATCCCTTAGCGCTAATCCTTCAACCCTTAAACCCAAGTAAACTCTCTACCCTAATCCATCAACCCTTAAACCCTCAAGTACCCTCTACCCTCTACCCTCAACCCTCAAGTACCCTTAAAACCTAATCCCTCATTAACCCCTATACTCTCTACCCTATTCATTGGACCCTCAACTCTAATCCTTGAACCATATACATCCCTCAACACTCTACCCTCAACCTTAATTAACACTCAACCCTCTACCCTATACATTAAACTTCCCTTAACCCTCAATTCTCAAACCTTAACCCTTAATCCCTCAGCCCTTACTCCATCCATCCCTCTCCACCCTAATTTGTCAACCCTATACCCTCAACCCTATAAGCTCAACCCAATACCCTAAACCCTAAACTACTAAACCCTCTACATCCCTCTACCTTCAACATCCCAATACCCTCTACCCTAGTCAACCCTAGTAATCCCTCAACCCTTAAACCATTAAACCCAAGTAAACTCTCTACCCTAATACCTCAGCTCTCAACCCTTAATCCTATTAGAATTGAAAAATCTCACATTTTTTAGTAGCCTCCACCCTCCTATCCTCCACATTTCACAAAAAATCATCACATTTTAATTTTATGATCAACACAAATTGTTGAAATTTGTGTAATAAGATCCATTTTGTAGCCCACATTGCCAAATTCACACACCCATAAATGAGTTTGAGACTCCATAATCTTTCCTCATTCCTAAATAAAAACTAGCATACATATATTAAATATTAATATATATAAAATACGTAGAGAGTTATCTTTTATGGAGGCACCTATTTTCATCAACTTATTCAAAACAACAATAAACTTTCCATATATTATCATAGTTTCAATCAATCAAATAATATATATGAGAAAAATAAAACAGTCGGAAAGACTCAATAGTGAAATAAAGCCAGATCTAACTCAATAGCACATTAGAGGTTAAACTCAAAGATGCTTACCCATGAAATTTGAATTGACTGATTTTAATTATAATTTAATTTTCAATACATATGTCCAATTTCTTCTTTAAACAAACATGATACAAATGTCAATTAAGATAAGATCAAATATTAAATTTATGTATTTTCTTCACAAAGATACAAGATAAGGTAACCAAACCCTAGTTTTGATTCTAGATCAATCCATATATGTCATAAACAATTGACCCAATGAAGAGAGAACATCAAGGAGTAGACGGTCAAGAAAATACCTGACAAATAATATTGTCTATAGTATTAATTCTTGCTATAATGCCCAACTTCTTGAATGTTTGTTTTGTTTTATTGCAACAACATATTATTACAATGCAATTGGTTTCAACAAGACTAAAGCCGAATTTGTGACAACTAAACTCAAGTGAATCCAAAAAATGTAAAGCCAAACCTACGAAAAATCCAACTCCAAGAGAATAAAAAAAATTGTGAATAAGTATTTAGTTTTAATTTAGTTTTAATAGAGGTCTTCATGAATTTGTGAATAAAACTGCTTTAAAAAAAAGCAAAAATACTAAAAACTATTGAAAAATAAACAAATAAAATTACAAATAAAAACATTGAAATTTTTTTGTAATTATAAAAAATATATTTATGTTACTACTATAAATAAATGTTCACCCTAGAAACTTAAAAATTTATTAAATGACACTAAGTATTTAGTTTTAAGTTATTTTTTTAATTAAATTGATTTTAAAATCTAAAAAAGCAACATTACCACCAGTTAATATATAAATATATATTATAAAATAAAATAAAAAAATCTTTATAATTATACAATGATAAAATACTATTGCAATGAGAAAAAATCATGAAAATACGTGCCTCAAGAAGAATGTGAATAAGATATCAAATCGATTTAAAACTATTTTTAAATATTCTTTAAATCTACTTTAAATTTGCTTGGAAAAACATCTACATACAATGTAGTTATGCTAGTTGCATTCATTTGAATGTCAAATTGAAACTAAAGAATTTTTCCTTACATTGAATTTTTCTTTTTAATGGATGCCATTGTAATACGACTCTTGGCTTAATTAGCACTATCGGCCTAACAATGCATCATCGGTGGATCCCCCATCATAGCCTCACTGATGGCCCAATGAAAGCAGTTCATAACCTAGTATCAGTGTAACAATACCCTATTGGGCTAACTCCTAAGGCGTTCTCCTCAATAGACCGATAGAGTCAACAAAAGTAAGCACATCATTGTAACTCGTGAACATTAGTGGAATGAATGTTTGCTTTCCCCTGATGGCTCGATATAATCATAGATTATCAAGAATTAATATATATCAGGGAAATTAATGTGTATCGGGGTAATATATTCTAGCATCCCACCGATAGACCGAAGGAATTTTTTTCATGGTGGAGAAGGTGGATATCGGTGGAAGAAGGATCATAGTCTTGCCAATACGATGATGATGATTGTATTAACTGATGTGATATCTCAAAGCATCATTGAGATATTTAAAATTAAATGCTTCCCTATGATGACAAGACTAGAATAGGTAGTGTATTTATGAGCTAGAATTGAAGCACAAGTTGATCTCATAATTGTCGCACAATCTAGAAGATTTCGTTAAGGACAAAAGAATAAAAGAAAAGCTAGGAGTTCTTATGTAGCAGAAACCAGTGGAGGCAATACCCAATTAAGTACACCAATCCCAGCTGAGAATTTTTATTTTTTGAAAAGATTAAGAATTCAAACAATGGAGGAAAATGCAGCAAAACCCAAAGCTAAGAAATAGAAATCCGAAAAGAGACTCCTAAATCAAGACTTGATAGATCAATGCCCTGGGTTGGGGCCAAGACTCAGGAGGAGTGCTCAAATGAATCCTTCAATGGATAGATTATTAGATAAACATAAGGGCTTGGGAGATATTTGGACACCACGACATGGGTATGAACTATTCATGTATCATTACAAAAAACAATTTAGGTTTTAGCCAGTTTGTAACCCTTAGAGGTTGAACTTGGGAAAACTCATGGTAACCAACGTGTTCATAAATGTAGAGCTAATTAAAGCTTTGGCTGGAGATACGACCCTAAGAGGAGAACTATTCAATCACATGATACGGCTAACTTGATTATTATTTCTGAGGATTTAATTTCTAATGTTTTTTATTTGGAGTGTCTTATGAACTTGCCATTCATGGTTAGAGACCTCTTGAAAGAGTATCACCATATGGATACCAACTACAAATGATGGAAAATACCCTTGCATAGGCCCAAGAATGAAGGAGGCCAACTCAAGAAGTTTTCAAGCAATGAAAACCCTCCTTTTCATGAGGACTTGTTTGAAGAATATTTTTGATACACTTATTGTTCAGTTGGTCAAGTTTTGGGGGTAGAGGTCCCACCTTTCATGTCTATTTCCCCAATGCTCTTAGCTGTAGACATACAAAGCACTGGTGCCATATCATTCAATTATGCTAGATACTTGGCCAATGTCCTAAACCAAGAGCTTGAAAAGATTCAAAAAACAATGAATATATTCATTTCAAACATTATTCTTTGTTCATGCATTTTCTCATTCACGAGGGACATGTTAGAAGGGTCTGTTATGCCTTGCATAACCACCCCATTTTTGTTTGGAACAAAATGGGTCCCCCTTGTTCTTTTCTTTTCCTTTGGCCTTTGGTTTTCGGCCTTGGGTGTTTTCTTTATCCTATTAGATCCGGAACCGGGACCAATATTGAACTTGGATTTTCATCCAAGTTTTGGTCTTGTTCCATTTCCGGTTTCAGTCCAGAAAATTCCTTGGTCTTTCCTTTTTGCTCTGTCGGATCCAGGTCTGGAGCTAAATCTAAACTTTGAACTTTTTTGACATTTTAGGTTTGGGTTCCATCCCGAGTCTAACTCCGCTTCTCTCTATTCTTCGTTGGTCTTTTTTTTCCTTTGGTTTTGTGTCCTATGCCTTAAGTGTTTTCTTTTCGGCCTTAGGCATTTTTCTTTTTGTTTTGGTGGACCCAGAACCGAAATGGAAACCAAACTTGGAATTTCTTCCAAGTTCTATTTTCTATTCCTTCCCTGGTCCCGGTTCCACCTCTTTTATTTTTCTACCTCGCACGTCTTTTCATGTTGTTCTACCGGACCTAGAACAGGAAATAGGACTGCACCCTAAAACTTTAATTAGTTTCAGGTTCGGGTTTTGTTCCGATCCCAGTTCCGCATGTCCTATTCTTTTGCTTTTGTTCCCTTTTTCTTTTGTCATGGGGTGTCTTCCCCCTTTCCTTTCTCTTCCTTCATCTATGTTCATTGTCTTTTGGATGTTGTCAGAGGTGGGACCAGAACCGAATCTGGACCTAAAACTTTAAAAGGTTCCTGGGTTAGATTTGGTTCTGATCCCGGTTCCGCCTATTTTGTTTCTTTGTTTTGCCCCGGTTTCGATCACTTGGTCGGTTGGTCGGCTTTTTCCTTTGCATTTTCTTTTATTTTGTGGACGTGAGGGGTCAGAACAGGGTCTGGACTGGGAAATGATAGTCATTCACATGGCTTGTTCCCATTCTAACTCCGGTCCTGGTTTCTTTTTGGTTCCACCCCTACCAGTTTTGAAGGAGGATGTTGTTTCCAGTTCTATTTTTGGTTCCACCTCCACCAGAGCTGGGTTTCTTTTGTTAAAATTGAAGGCATGATAATAATAGTGCATTTTATATACTTTTGGAACTAATGGAGGCATTTTTTTTGTGGGATTGAATCACTCATCCGAAGATATCTCTCAAGGAATCCAACTGAGGGCATGCCTCAATCACATTCAGCATAAAACTCCTCAAGAAGAAAGTCGATGGGACCTTTCAGATGTCTTTCTGATTGGTGGCTTGGATCTGTTCATTTGAAATCCAAAGGGGGTTTTCATCACTGAGAAGTCTGGCCAACATGCTAGGGTCTCCTCGAGGTTCTCTCAATTCAATGAAAGGGAGGCTCGGTCGCTGTAGTGTCTCACCGATCGAGGGAGGTCTTGGCAACAATGGTTAGCATCGGCAAGAAGTCTCACCGACAGATGAACCTCTTGCCAGAAATTGTTCACAGGAGCTCTCAGAGAAGGTTTTACATTTGGTGTAGGGTCTCAGCGAAATGGATTGGTCTCGCCGACATGGAATTGTATCGGAAAAAGGTCCCGCCAACATGAAATGAAGGTCTCAGTGAGAGGAAATTGCTTTGGGGTAATATCTCCCCGACTGCTAAATGTCTCACCAAAGGTTATGCCTTTGGCGTAATCTCTTGTTGATAGTTGTTCAAAAGCTCACCCAAAGATTTTTCTTTCACTATAACCTATCGCCGACCTGACTGAGTCTTACCAAAATATAATGAGCCCGGGGAGAATGAATGATTTTGGCGAAAGGTCCTACTAATACAATGAGGTCTCGGCAAAAGGGGTATGCCTTTGGCATAAGGTCTCGCTAGAAAATGGAGATCTCATTGACATAAGATGAGCTCGCTGAAGGATCTTGAACTCAGCAAAAGGTCTCCTCGACTTGAAGAAGTCTTGCCAAAGTAGAAGGGGCTTGATCTCGGGAAATAAGAATGAGCTCGGAGAAGCTCCAAGCAGATGATTAGGACTCTGGGAGATGTCTTCTCGAGTGTGATGGTCTCGCTGAGATGGAGAGACTTCGGGGTAGCATCTTGCCAACCCTCTAATGTCTTTTCGAATGTGGGTGTGCTCGCCAAAGAAAGAAGGGCTTGTTGAGAGGTCTTGCTGAGGGAATGTTGTCTTGCTGATAGGTTTTGTGACATCGATATGACTTATGCAGCTTGCTAAAAGGTCTCGCCAACTGTCATATGTTACCCCAATGGCTGCTGTGAGCTATAATTGCATTGGGGAGACACGATTAGTGTCTCATCGACATGTGATTCCATTTAAACCACTTTTGACTACCTAGAAATCTGGCATGGCATTTGTTCACCCAATCAAAAAGAACTAAAAGTGGGCCATTGAATTATTGACTACCCTTGTGAGGAAGATCGACAGAATGCAAATGACATGGACTCATTCTAAGATCAAGGTGATGGAACGACTTGGGAATGATGATGTTCGGATCTAAAGGGAGGCCCGATGATGCTTCCAAAGGTGGTCAATGTGTAGAAAGATCTAGAGCGGGAAGGAGGTTGAAGGAACGAAGAAACCACAAGTCTTAGGGACAACTGTGAGGTCTATTGGTGAAAGGCAGATCTATATTAATGACAATGCTTTAGAGCATTCAAAGCAGCTATGTAAAGGAGTTCAAAGATGGACACAAAGGAATGAAGTTAATGTTGTAGCTGCAAAAGATCTATACATCATCCCCAGAAAAATCTTTCACCAACATGGATGGGAAGGATGCAATTCAAGGCAACATTAACTATATTCGAAAGATATGAGGGCCAACCCTCTTGCAACCAAGTGAGATATTTTGTAAACCCTAAAATTAGGGGCCAACGCATTCTTTTTTATACACTATGTATATATGGAATTCTTGCCTCTTTGTAAAGGGTTAGAAGAAGTTAGCAGAAATAGAGGAGATAATAGAGTAGATAGGTCTAGAAATAGATTCTTAAGAATAGGAATTTTAGAAAAGATAGAGGAGACAAAACTGCATCCTGATTCTTTGTAATAGGAGCTTCTTTTTCCTTCTTAGTTAGGATTTAGATTCAATAGAAGCCTAAAATTTATTTTTCAAGTTTTATTAGTATAGATGGAAACAATTTGGAGTCATGGATTTTCTGTACACTGGTGATTGTGCCAGATTTGTAAATGTTGCTTATCTGTTTCACTAATAGTAGAAGCAACCAGATTAAAATTTACTTTAGATTGTGTTTTAGAATGTTGTTTACCTTGGTTTAATCATTTTATTTGAGAAAATTTCAAGGATTGAAGTCTTATTTTATGTTTTGTTTAAATGGTGACTTGCAATCTGTTGTTGAAATCAACACTGTGAATGAATGAAACTGTGTGTTAATCACAAGTTAATTTTTTTCTGTAATTTTAGTTAGGAATTCCTTGAAAGGTAACAAGTCTGGTTAAGTTGGATGAATTAACATTATTTTATATTCCAAATCTCTAATCTATCTTTTTCTATTTCTTTAAAAACCCTGGTTAAAATAGGTTTGAATTTATGTTTGATCTTAGAACAATCCAAAAGTTCAACACCAGTAGGCCCCTTGAACATTACTGTTACATTGACCACTGAGCAACATCAACACAGTTGAGAATCAACTACAAAGACCTTGGGAGCTAAGACATCCATGTGTTGTCTTTCTCTTTCAGGAGAAAAAAATAGCATTATTTTGTTTGCATGTTGTTGTGCCATTGGACACATCAACAGGGTCTAGAGTGAAGAATTAAGAATAAGAGATACAGATGAAAATAGAAACCTCAAACCTATACAAATGTGGACTTCATTCTAGGATAGTTGATTTGGTAGATCTTATTATCTTTATTTTGATGATTTTTTTGGTGAAACCATTGATGAAGTTGTTGGGATATCTGCATGATTATAACTTATCCCCAAAAGTACAAAATTTTCTAAGACCAAAGGAAACTGACCCAAGGAATAAGGTGAATCATAACTGGGGAGACTATTATGCTTTTCCTGACTGCACAATGATTAGGGTTTATGGGTTTGAAGGAACTCCACACTTGCTGCCATGGGTAGTTCCAAATAGAATTTCCTACTTAGAAATTGTGAGGCAATTGGAAAAATATGATGCCATAAAACTCAAAGGACACAACAAACAATCAATTATGCCTCACTTTATGTTTTGGATACTTTACAATGGTTGCAAATGAGGGATATGAGGAAATTGATCCTAAATTAGCATAATATAACCTCCCTCTAGGCAATAAAAGGAAAAAAATTGATGTAGAAGGCTTTATTCACAAATCAAGGCTATCACAGGGGTTATCAGGATATGAGCATGTGTTCTTAGATGAAGATGTGATCAGAAACCATGATGAAACCTCTACCATTGACATAATGCCTACATATAATAGGGTTATGATCACAGAGCAATGGAAAATAAGAAATGTCCCATCTTATTCGAGGGCATTTGGTGAAATACAGGATCCTCTAGCAAGGATTGAGCAACTCATTGCTCATGTGAATGAATTGGTAAAGGATGTTCCTTCATTTTTCTTTGATGCCACTCATGTAACATATTCAAGAGTGTAGGATAAAGATATAGATCACTTAGATTATATTCCTTCATAGCCAACTCCTAAGGTGATTTTTTCTATAGATACTGATATAAGTGAAGATGAGGAGAGTGATGAGGAAGATGAGAAAGTATAACAAATAAGTGCTCCTATAATTGAACAGTATGAGCCTCCTCAGAAACACATTGTTGTAATATTTGAAGCATCAGATGAATTATCTAATGATGTTAGGGTCAAGGCTAGGCAAGAGTTCATTTCTAATGAATATTTTCTTAAGTCTTCCGAGTTTAAATCATTTTTTTATGAATACAAAGGAAATACAATGAGACAAAAGATGTAGGATGTTACTCCTGAATGAGAGGTTGTTGCTTTGGAAGAATTGAAAAAAGAAATAGACAAAGAGATGGAGTCTACCACTCCTGAGAGAGGAAGAGAGTTACTTTTAGGAAGCTGGAGTATTGATTTTTCCCTGGTGGGATATAATCTCTACAATTGTGTTTGATAGTTTCAAAAAGAGAGGGGACAAAACAATGAACTTAACAGAGGAAGCAAGTGATAAGATGTATTCAAGATCTAGATACAATCCAGATGAGGCCTCCTTGCTTATTTGGTCACTGTACTCCCATGAAAAAATACCAACTGTGATTGATAATCCAAACCAATTTTTTGGAAATCTCTTGGTCCAAAGAGTAGGGGATACCAATCCCATGGAGACAGCAAAATTGAATGTCAATGTGGTGAAATTCACCAAAGCACAAATTGATAAGTTGGTTAAAGAAAATGATACGCTGAAGAAAGAATTAGCACATCAAAGAGAAAGATCATCTTCCTCTTCCACACCAAAGTTGTATTCCCCATGGATTGAAAAGGATAAGAGAGTATTGGATGCAATAGCTGAAATAATTTATTGGAAAAATTGCCACTTGAAATCTCAACAAAAATGTAAAGAATTGGAGACAGAAGTCAAAACCATCAAGTATAATACATCATTTGAAATGATCAAGGGGAGATTCAATAAGATGATGAAATGTGCTGATGAATATTGGAGACAATTTAAGCAAGTATACTCAACAATAGAGGAGAATGAACGACTACAGGGGAGAATAATTGAAAAGAGAGAGGAGTTTCAAGACAAGCAAATCCTGAAAGGACAAATAATGTAGACACATAAAAATTTGGTAGAATCACAAAACGTATATCATAAAAGGCTCATGGAAGATCTTGACTGCTTCAATTTGACTCCAACACTTTATGATGATATGGAAAATCCTCAAGAGTATTATGATTGGGAGGAAGCGTTTGATGCACTTCTGACTACTGCACTACATGAAATCAATGATGAGGACATAATTTTATAAAATACTAACAAGGAGCTTGAGAGGATGATGTATAGGGAATATGATATGAGGGAAGTGATCTCCAATACAGATACTTGTGCTGAACAAGAGTACATTCATCACCTCTTTGCATTTAATTTTCTCCTTAACCAAACTATGGATATACCAGACACAACGGGACAACCATTAGGATGAAAGAAGTCAACCGACAGCATGAGCACCCTATCATGGAGTAGAAGCATTGAACAAATCTTAGGTGGTCACAGGCTTCTACTTGGAGATTAATGGATTGGTGCATTCATTTGTTCCAATATTTTTTTTTCTTAATTATGTTTAGTTATCAAATGACATGAATTTTTGTAACGGGTCTATAGCTTGTTGCCTCTCATATATATATATATATATATATATATATATAAGAGAGACCAAGAACTGAATAAATCATCATCACATCATTTCCATTTAGGGTAGGCATTAGTAAGAAGATAGATTGCACCAATTCACCCATCCATCTCATATCAGAAACTACTATTATAATGCATATTATTCAAAGATAAATATAATGGAGAAGGTTATGCATAATTGTTAATTTTCTTTCAAGTGTTCAACTATTGCGTGGATTTATATGCTTATATGTTATTTGGCTATCTCTAAAGTGGTTGTTTATGTTATTAAAATTGAGTGTGTTAAAATAAATTTAATTTGTTAATACACATTTGTTGTAAGTGTGTGATGTTGATTGGTTTCAGTGTGCAGAAGAATTAAAGTTCCTCTCAAGAAATCAAATTGCATAGGTTCTTGTTTGGATTAAAGTCCTTTTGAATAGATTGTATTAATTTGTTTCTTTTCACATATGAATTAAATCCTTTCACAACTTCACAGTAGCATAATGGGATATCACTAGGATTACTAAGAAGAGCCCAAATAACAAGCATACTTGCACATTTGCACAAGGTGCAAACATTCAAAGTGCCCAACTGTTTGAGTTAAGATGAACCCTTAAACCCTCAAGTACCCTTAAACCCTAATCCCTCATTAACCCCTATACCCTCAACCCTAATCCTTGAACCATATACGCCCCTCAACCCTCTACCCTATACATTAAACTGCCCTTAACCCTCAATTCTCAATGCTCAACCCTTAATCCCTCAACCCTCAACCCTTAATCTACATAAAGTATTGTGGTAAAGGAAAAAATTTCTTTGTTTCTAATTATCTGGAGGAATAAATGGGGAATGTTGGTGACAGTATGGATCTTGTCAAACAAATAATTTCATTTCATGTTAAATACAATGAAAAATCAAAGGTAGTAGATCTTTTAATGTAAGTGAAATGTAGGCAAGCAACTAAAGGCTAGTGAATATTGGGGAAGGATTTTTTGTTCTAACACCCTTAATCCCTACTAGATCAAAACAATTAGGCACTAAATTAGGTGCTACATTAGACACTAAATTAGGCACCAAAAAATGCTCTAAAGTAGGTGCTAAAATATCACTACTTAAGGTGCTAATATGGGCGCCAATGTAGACACTAATCTGGTTGTGACAGTAGGCATTATTTTTGTCGCTAATCTTGGCATTAATCTAGGAATTAATAAGGGTGTTATAGTGGGAGTTAATAGCGACACTAATCTTGGTGCTAATATTAGCACAAATTTGTGCCTGATTTAGCACCAACTCGTTCTAGATGGCACAAATCTGGTTGCTAATTTAGGTGCTACTATGGGCATTATAGTAGGCATAGTTTTTTGCGCTAATCTTGGCGTTAATCTAGGAATTAATAAGGGAATTATGGTAGCCATTAATAGTGGTGCTAATCTTGGTGCTAATGTTGGTGAAAATTTATGCCTAATTTAGTATTGACTCGTTCTGGTTGGCACAAATTTGGTTTCTAATTTAGGCACTACTATGGGTGTTACAACAGGCATAGTTTTTGGCACTAATCTTGGCATTAATCTAGGTGTTAATAAGAGTGTTACAATAGGCGTTAATAGTGGCACTAATCTTGGTGCTAATTTTTGCGTTAATGTTGGCGCAAAGTTATGCCTAATTTAGCACCAGCTTGTTCTAGTTGGTGCAAAAAATACCAAAAATAGTGCCATCCCAAAAAATAGCACCAACTTTTCCCAAAAAATGGAGGAAAATACATTAAAATAGTGGGTGGAAGCAAAAAAGGAGCAAAAAATGGAGCTAATCACAGGGATTTGTTTTAGTGAAATGATCTTGAATTGCTGTAATAAAACCTTGATAATTTGCCTTGAAATTCTTTTGAAAATGCTCTTGTAAACTCTATAATGCTCTTGTGAATGTGCTCTTGAGTTCTCATGAAGATCTGGGATGAAACTATGTGAATTAACTCCTTATTTATACTAAATCAAGAGAATAACCTCAAAATTCAAACAATTCAAGCCGACACCAAATCTTGAAATGAATGTTATTAAAATACCACCAAAATCAAATTAAAAAAGGGGGTCCTCATTAAGGGAGAACCTATTTTCCACCTAGTGTGAATGGGTTCTGGCACAATTTTCCAGGACCATGCCTTCAAGGGAAGAAAGAACATTAAAAACCCTTGTAGAATCTACAAAGAAAGGGGGGTCCTATAGAGGGAGGACCCATTCACCACCTAGGGAAAATGGGTCCTAGCATCAATTTCTAGGACCTCAAATTTTCCCAATTGAATGTTTTACAATTTGAATCATAGGTTTTGGGATGGATCCTTGAAAGGTGTCACAAATAAGGATTAAATTTTAATTCAAGGGGCCAATTAACTCTAATTAACCACAATTAATTAAGAGGACCCTAAATAAGTGTGAGAGTGTGTTACAACACTTTACAACACCATAAATAGGGTACAAGCTAAGTACATTTTATTAAAAAGGGACTCAAGATCAATGTGAATGTGTTGTAATGCATTACAACATTAAACCTAGGAAAAATTAGGTTAATTCAATGACAATTATTCCCAAATTAAGGAAAGAGGATAATTTTTTCATTACTACATTTTCCCCCCAGTTTAGTGAGAATATGATCCCATGTCAAACTCACACTAAAGTAGACATTCAAGACACTTAAGTATTCAACAATAACAAAGATACATAATCTTACCCCATCAAAGGACAAGAAAAATAAATGAAAGGATCAAGCACAACTATTTCAATGTGATATGGAATGGGACTGTTTGTTTGTAATGTATGTTGCTCACTCTGGGGTAGTGGAACCTCAGTCTGTCCACTAGGTGAGTTATCCCAAAACATGTATGCTCACTTTGGGGTAGTGGAACCTCAATCTATCCACTAGGTGAGTTATCCCAAAATATGTATGCTCACTTTAGGGTAGTGGAACCTCAATCTATCCACTAGGTGAGTTATCCCAATGAGGTGGAAAATGAGAGAATCATATTATCCTCTCATACCATACTGAAGTTATCCTCCTAACAACTTCGATAAGGCACCACAATGTAATTCTTTTGTAATGTCATGTATGTAATTTTTTGTTAAAAGGGTATTTTTCTTTGTTCATGTAAGGTCTTCTTCTTAGGGAGCATTGTGCCTAATATCTCCATTAGATTGTTACTCATGGGATGTTGTGTTCACATCATACCATGAAGGGAGATCATACACTCTTGAAGGACATCAAACCCAATTACACCACCAAGAAAAGGACATGTCACAAGAAAAAATAAAAATCATGCCATGAAATATGTTGAAAGATTTCATCGATGTATTCCCCCACTTTAAAGTGGTTGCTACACCATTACCATGAGCAATTTCTTTAAATTATCTAATGTTTTCTCCTAAGATGAGAGCTTTCCTTCAAAAACCCTATGCTAACTCATATATTTCCTAAACAAGTTGCGTAATGAAATAGGAAGGAAGGGTTGCCCCCACAAATACATAAGGGAACTATGAATTTGGGGTCAGTATGTTTTTTCTACAATGTTTTCATAGAGCATGGATCTATCATCTTCCCCAAATACTCATAGAACTGGAAGAATGACACAAAGAGAGAAAAAACAAAGAAAAATCCTTTTAGGTCAACATGGAAGAGACCTAAGTGTCTTGATGCCTTGTTTCATCCCCAAAAGGAAAAAAAAAGACAAATGAAAAAGATAAAAGAAAAGATTTTGGGTCAACATGGAAGAGACCTAAATTTCTTGACACCTTGCATCATCCCTAAAAGGAAAACACAAGACAAATAAAAAGGATAAATGAAATATTTTTGGTTAACATGGAAGAGACCTAAATGTATTGATGCCTTGCATCATCCCCAAAAGGAAAACACAAGACAAATGAAAAATGCTTATGACATAGAGAAGAATGAAGATACATATAGAGGAATGCCCAAAAAGAAAGAGGTACATTAAACAAAACAACACAGGGGATCGCAATAGGCACATGCAATCACATAAATAAAACATGAAAATGGAAAAGACTAGTAAGGAACATGTGAATCAACCTAAAGTAGGTCGTTCACATCCCAATCTTGGTCGATATAAATGGAAGGCAGAAAACTAGCCAAAGGGATAAGAACAAGTGTCGAACTAGGGGAAGGGTTATCAAATTCTTCCCCCCACTAAGTGCAAGGAAAGAATGAGCTGAGGTTTGTGATGAGAATAAGATCCTTGCATCAAAGATAATTATTTGCAATAAGTGTAAACAACATCCAATATTGAGAATGTTTTAAGATCCTACAACTATTACATGGCAAGGAGTAGAATGCTTTAAGGGACTATTTCTATGATGTGAAGTTGTTTAAATATGTGTTGTAAAGCATGAAAATCATCAGTACAATGTCCAAGAGTTCTATGGTATCGACAATGTGGAATATTTTCATCTTTAGGATATAGTTTTGGAATTTATCGCATAGGTGGTAATGTTATAAGTCCACGGTGTAGAAGTATCTATAAATTCCTTTCAATTGCAGTTGGTGGATAAGGGAATTGAAGTTTCTTTAGTTTGTAAGGCCTTGTATGCTTGCTATATTCACCAATTTCTCTAGATGGATATAGGGTAGGAGGACCCAAGATGATCGTGTCTTCTTTATCATTGTCATTAGGAGGCATGGGTTGATCTTTAGGAAGGAGAACACTTATGTTAGGAGGAGGATCTAAGAAAATCCTACCATTGTTATGAAGCATTGATTGTTCTTTAGGGAGGAGGACACTTATGTCAAGAGGAGGATTTTGATATCCTAAACCAAGTTAGTGTCTTCGGTTGGTATTTGTTCTAGGAGTTGATGGATTTCATGTTCAATTGTTCTGTCACATCCTTGTTTACTTAAGATCGTGAATCCTTTTCCATATGTTTCTTCAAGGTTGATTGATGTGTTGGTTACTTTTTTAACATAGGATGGTTGAATGTTTGCTTGTTTAGAGGAGCTAGGTGTTAGTGTAATTAATTATTTATTACACTAGCATAAGTTAACTTAGGTCTTGCATTTAATTAATTAAGTCCTAGGTTGCATAATTAAATTAATCATTTAATAATGGGATAATTTCCCCTTCCTTATTTGTAGGAGATAAGATTCCTTCTAGAAGATGAGTTGTCCTTCTAGAACTTATCTCTATCTTTTCATCATTCTTTGATAGGGTTCACATGTTGTCACATGTAGTGTGATTTTAACACTTGGAAACATCTTATGCATTTTAGGTTTTCACTCATGCCTATATATTCAATGCATTTTGTACATTTGTAATCATCTCATATTCAATTTGGCATTCTTGCATCTTAATGATAGCATGACATTTCTGCCATTTCTCTCTTGTGGAAGTTATATTGTCTTGCAGGTGATTCTGGGGTGTTTAAGGAGTTCACCTAAACTCCTACATGGTATCAAAGCTTCAATGCTACAGAATTCTTCCCAGATATGAGGGATCAATCTTGGCATGAAATTTTTGTTGGATGTAAGCAAATTTTTTATTAAAGCCTTTTTTTCATTTTTTCTTTAGAAATCTAGCTTCCACTCAGTTGTAGGAAAAACAATTTATGGGTTTTGTACCCAGGGTTGAAATCCAATATGGGTATCTTTTATATTTTTCATATCTTGCACATATCTGGAGAAAATTGTTGTACAAAAAGTGTTACGCATCATTTTTCTCCTGGCTAAAGAAATCAAATCATAAGGAAACTTTTTTTTTGCTAGAAAACTCATTTCTTGCAAGCTAAATTCAACTTTTTAAAAAAATTCATAACTTTTGGCCACGGTGTCCATTTTTGGCATACGAGATATCGACGAAGAGCTAGTTTTGAGCACTTCACAGTGGTGTTGGCCATTTTTTCATATTTTGTCATCTACACAAATTTGAGGTTATTTTTCATCATGGAGGCAGATGTGAACATTGGTTTGTGCATGCACTCATTTTTATTTTCATGCACTAGGTTTACATTTTCTCTATAGTTTATGCATGTTCTCCTTTTACAATCATGGGGTATTGTAATAAATGAACTGATATAAAGTTCCATCAAGGGGAGTTTATTGCATCTCATTTTCATATTGGTGACAACTCGTATGAGTTTATTTGGATTCTTCTGTTGTTTCTTTTGGCCTCATCTTGCTTAGCTAGACACATTTTTGGTTCACATCGGTTCACACTTTAGATTGAGAGCCTATGGTTATTGATCCGCATTAGTTCAGATCCATCTCAGTTTGAGCGCCATGTTTTTATGGTTAATGTTCCAGAATCTTAATGGTAATTGTTCCCATGGTGCAGTTTTAGTTATAGTTTGGCATCGACATCGAGAGACACACAGCTTCCAAATTCTTTCATCATATCATTCCCTCTTATGGGGGGCATCATTTTCATCTACTGTTTCTTCATAGATTCCAAGGTTGATCTAGTATGTGATTTTTCTAGTGTTCCTTGGCATCAGGTCTTCTGTTGCATTATTATGATTTCGTTATGGTTTTTTGTAAACAGAGGTATCTTTCCTTTCTTGCCAGATTAGGGATTCCCATGTTACTCCATCAGAGTTCTTCTAGTGCTTCTTTCCAGCAGTCATCTCATTGAAGGGGGGGTTCCCCTCTAGGTTTTCTCCTTTGTTTACTTAGTGCTTCTTTGCATAAGTTCACTTAGGTCTTGCATTTAATTAATTAAGTCCTAGGTTGCACAATTAGATTAATCATTTAATAATGGGGTAATTTTCCCTTCCTTGTTTGTAGGAGATAAGATTCCTTCTAGAAGATGAGTTGTCCTTCTAGAACTTATCTCTATCTGTTCATCATTTCTAGATAGGGTTCACATGTTGTCACATGTAGTGTGATTTTAACACTTGGAAACATCTTATACATTTTAGGTTTTTACTCATGCCTATATATTCAAGGCATTTTGTACATTTTTAATCATCTCATACTCAATTTGGAATTCTTGCATCTTAATGATAGCATGATATTTCTGCCATTTCTCTCTTGTGGAAGTTATTTTGTCTTGCAGGTGATTCTGGGGTGTTTGAGGAGTTCACCTAAACTCCTACACTAGGTTCACCTATTGTAGGGAACTTAGGCTCAGTTTTTTTTTCAACTTCAAGGTGTAAAATACCAAAGATCTCAAGTGATGGGATGATAGGGGGTGTTGGTTGTCTCATGGATGGGTAAAAGGATGCATTATTTTTAAGGTTGTTAAGGAAATCATTTATGAAGTTGTTCATGTTGTCATCATCTTCTCCAATAATTTCAACATCACGAGGAGGACATGCATTAGGAGTTGTGTGAGCATGAGTAAGTTCAATTTCATGAGGGTCATTTTCAAAAACACAAATTGAAATAACAACCAAAGAGAACAAGGATTTCCACACATTACTTACACAATTATCCATTTTCAGAATTTGAGATCTAAACATGGTGATTTGATGATTACACAATGTAATAAACCAAAAATAAAATGTTGTAAATGGAATTTTTAATTTTAACAATTCATTAAAATGAAGCAATTTAAGCTAAATGCACTAAATTTGATGAAATAACAAATCAAAAAACTGAATTAGGAAAGTAACAATGAAAAACAAAAGCATAAAACTAAGATTTTAATTTCTAGAAAATTCAAATTAGGAGCTAACAAGGACTCATTCACTAATAAGGATGAATGGGTCCTGGTTAGGTATTTCTTAGATGTTTCTGTTGATTTCAGAGTGAGTTTTAATGCCTTTTCAAATGCCAAAATATGCAGGTTTGACCTGATTAGGGACTCATTCACTAGTAAGGGTGAGTGGGTCTTGGTTAGGTATTTTTAAACTACTTTTGGATTATTTTAAAGCTTTCAATAATGTATTTCAGTTCTAGGTCTGAGGTAGTAAGTTTCAGTTTTAAATTTTCTAGAAATACAATGTGAAAATGCAATGAAAATATGAATACAAGGACCTAGGTTGAAATGCAATTTTTATTTTTATTTTCAAATGCAAATATATGATATTTTTTCTTTAGACTGCAAGAATTAGGTAGCCCAACCCCTATAAATTGTAGTGTTCCTAGTAAACTTTTTAATGTGACTGACAACACTAGTGCAACACGCCCTCCAGTACCACAAGGGTGGGGGAGACTAGACCTTGTGACTAACCTCCTACAATAGGAAATATTTAGCCAACCGAGCTAGGGCCCCCACCTCGCAAATATATGAGATTTAAATTATATGAAAATGAATGATTTGTTTTTATATTTTTTAGATTTAGACAGATGAAAAACAATGCAAATCTAAACCCTAGATGAGATGTAATTTTGAATGCAATGCAAGAAACCCTAAATGATATCTTAATTCAATGCAAATCCAAATTCAAGTGAATGCACAAGATCTAATCTAGGATACAATGGAAGACTTCAAAATCAGAAAATTATAGTATTTATGGTTGACGTTTGGATCCAAAACATTCACGAAACCCACAAACAAATGAATAGAGGAATGGGAAAGAATGAAAAGAAAACAAAGACAAGAAACCTGACAACCAAAAAAATAGAAAAGAAAAAAAATAAAACCACAATATTTACTCTAATAATGTATGGGAGAGTAATCCTCATTTTTGAGATCCAAAATAATGCTTTAGAAATTTCCCATTGACTAGCAATGGATTAGGTTATCTGGTCATAGTAATAATCCTAAAAGTATTCCCTTCTAGGATTTCAAAAATTTGGTAAGGGCCCATCCATAGTTTATCAAACTTTGAATGATTTCCTTTCCTTTATTTAGACTTGTCCCACAATAGGAAAAGATCTAAGATCCTTAAATCTTTTATTCTAGCTCTTATGTCAAACCATCGCTTAAATATAGTTTGATGTTTCAAAATGTGTTCAAGAGAAACATTTCTCTTTTCATCCACATTTAGTAGATTCAATCTGCCTAACCTGAACTTTTTTGTTTGTATCTAGATAAGTCTCCATGAACTTTAAAGTCAAAATTTTGAGATTCATGGGAAATATGGGTTCTAAACCATAAACCAACTGATAAGGGGATGTCCCTAAATAATTCTTTGTTCTAGCTTGGTCAACCCATAATGCAAACTTGATCTATGAATGCCAATCTTTTTATTTTTTGTCTAATAATTTCTTTATGACACCTTTCAAGTTTTTATTGGTTGACTTTGTGACTCCATTACCCTAGGGGTAATAATTTGATGAATATTTTACAATAAATTTATGCTTGAAAGACCATTGCATAATTTGTATTGATGAAAAGGAGGGACCATTATCACATACTAGAGAAAATGGCATTTCAAACCTAGTCATTATATATGGTCCTCTAGAAATTTGATTACAACATCAATTGTGCTTTGCCTATAAGAGATTTCCTCAAACTATCTTGTACAATAGTCGGTAGCCACCAAACTAAACCCATATCCTACATATGAGTGGTGATATATCATTCCAATAAAATCTAAACCCCATTGGGTGAAAGGATGTACCTCATACACAGGGTGCAGTAGAATGCACACATTTCTCTCTTTTTTGGCTCCTACTTGCCATACATGATAATTTTTCAAATTTTAGAAAGTGTCTTTGAACACAATGGGCCAATAATAGCCTACTCATAGTATATGATGAGTAGTTTCTTTAGCTAAACCTGTGGTTGGTGAAAACATTTTCATCAAATTTTGTTAAAACTAACTTAACAGTATCCTTATCTAAACATCTTAAGTAGACAACACCTCATAGCTTCTTCTGTACAAGTTTCGAGCTTTTACCATATATGCTTGACTTTTGATCCATAATGCTTGTCTTTGAGTTACATTCATATCGTCTAGGCACTTATTTTTCAATAGGCACTGGACAATATCTTTATACCATCTATTTGATGTGATATCCCTATGTGTGTATTGATGACACACCAATTGTTTATTTTCTCCATCCAAGGTTTTTGATATTCCTTAGCCTCTCATGAGTTTCATGTGTTGGATTTCCATGTCAAACTTCTATATGATAGCCATCCATTTACCACTTTGTTCTCCGAGCTCATTTTGTATCACCATGGATTTCACTACAGTGTCGAGAACTATGGCTATTACTTTACTTCTTAGGATGTAGTGCCTAAAATTTTTCACAACCTTTAATAGGGAAAATGATTGCTTATCTAGGTTCGGGTACCTAACTTCAAAATTTTTGAAAGGGGAACTCCTGAAAGCTATTGGCCTTTCATCCCCATATTCTCCCTTTTGAGTTAGAATCTTAGCACATTAATTTTTTGAAGGAAAAGTGTAAATATTGAAAGATGGTGTAATTCAGACTAGCCAACACTAGTGAATTGGTTATGACTTCCTTAATTTCTTAAAAAAAATTCTTTGCTTATATTGTCCACTCAATATTTGTGTCTTTCTTTAGTATATCATTCAAAGGATGCACAATTTCTACAAATCCACTAATGAATTTTCTCACAAAGTTAATCTTTCCAAAGAAATACTTAGCTCTTTTTTACTATTTGGTAGTGGCAACTTTAGTATGGACCCAATCCTATAAGGGTCTATGGAAATACACTTCTCAGAAAAAATATGACCTGAGATATTTCCTTCAATAACTCAGAAAATGCATTTCTTGGGATTTAGTGAAATACATGATTCCTTGCATCTTTGGAGTATTTTGTGTAAGTCACTTGCATAGTCTAATCTGTTCTTGGAGAACAATGTAAGGTCATCCATAAAGATAATGATGGACTTCCCAATCATCCACTTAAAATATATATCCATTGTTGTTTGGAAAGTGGCTCCAACATTTATAAGTTTGAATGGGATTCTTTGATACACAAAGGTTCCCCACTTAGTGGTGAAGGAAGTCTTTAGTGTATCTTCTTATCAAACCATTACTTGAGTGTAGTTTGAGTATCCATATAGAAATGACATCATCTGAAATCCATTTACTATTTGTAGCACTTCATCTAGCAAAGGTGATGGATAGTTATCCTTTTCAAATGCTTAGTTTAGGTTTCAGAAGTCAACACATAGAATTCTCCACTTTTCTTTTGTATGGGTACCAAATTTTCCACCCAAGTTGAATGCCTTATTGGGTATATGATTCTAGCACTTAGCAGTTTCTAAACTTCTTTCTAAATTAATGTCTCAAGAAAGGCATTGACTAGACATTTCCTTTTTTCTAAAAGGCTTGGTTTTCTTCTTCAAAGTAATGCTATGGGTGATCATCCAGGTATCATGTCTTAAATTCCTCATAACCCTTGGAAATCACCTCCCTGTAATCTTTTAAAGCTTTCACTATGTCATTCCTTTCTTCGGTAGTGTAAACCTAACAAATGAAGACCTCTCCCTTATTTGTATCATTTCCTAGATTATGAGGGTCACACTCACCTCCACATGCGTTTGAGGTATCCTTCTGAGACTTGGTGGTATTATCTTGATTAAATATTCTCTCTAAAGAAACCATTACCTTGGGAATATTGTTGGTCTTTAAATTAATAATACTGTCTTTAGCCATCACAAATGGGTCTCTATCACATTCATCAACAATTTGAGAAAAAAAATGAGAGTTGGTGATGAATTCGAGGATATGTTGATCATCCTAAACACCTAAAAATTTGTAATATTACCTAGAATAGATGGTGTAGGAACCATCTCTATTTAAAATCTCTTCAAATGAGATCTAGTAATTGGTTGCAGGGAGCTAGTTGAAACAACAAGAGTGTCTACAACGTAGTTTTTCCTTTTGGGAATAGATTTTATATTAAATGCTTCAAAACCTTGGATCAGATCCCATACTCAATTTTTGTATGCAACCAACCTTTTTTCATGGAAAGAATATTGACTTCTTACTTTCCTAATGACCAATTGGGAGTCTCCTTCCATGAACAGATGTTTCACTTTCTTTTGATGCACAAGCAACAACCCTTTGATTAATGCTTCATATTCTATTGCATTATTTTTAGATGTGAATTGTAATTTGAAAGCATCTAGAAATGACTTTACCTATGGATTAATCAGCTTGATCCTAGCACCATTTTCTTTTTTGCATTTAGATCCATTGAATCTAAGCTTCCACATGGTCTTCTTTTCAAGGAATGATGTTATTGGTTCCTCCTTTTTATGGGAATGTCTTTCTGATTAGATGTACCAGGATCAATCAATGCTTCATATTCCATTTCAAGCAAGCTTTCTTCTATATGTAGAATATTTTATTTTTCAACAGGTTCATTTGAAAAGATTCTAGGATTATCTTCATATATGTGTGGCTCATCTTTTAAGGTTTGAGAATCTGGTGCCTGAGAAGTTTCATCTTATTTTTTTAGGTTATCAAATACTATAGTTTCATCTAAATCACTTTCCTCCAGCCTTGGGAAATGTATTATCTTTAATCTTGCAAGTGCATATTTCCAAGTTGGGCAAGAAAACTCAGAATGGTTTGTATTTTGAATTCATCAAAAAACCTAGTAACAAAGCATGGAAAAATCTACATATTTTCCAAGATTACTCATGATATCATACATTTTTCATAAGAATTCTTGTATATGGTAAAAAGTTTCAAATTCTTGCAGTCCTTTGATGGGACTTCCCACACCTATTTGTTCATCTATTATTAAATATATAATCATGATATCCTATACACACCTAAGTTCAACTCTCTGAATGCAACTTCATTCAGAGCATTATATTAAGTGATTACATGTTTTAACTTAGGTTCAACATTGATTTTAATTTAATTATTCAATCCCTTCCATGGTGGCCAAAGCTATGTAAAGTCAATTGAGAACCATCCTCTCAATTTCTTGGTCCATTATCTACTCAACAACATCTCGTACATTTTGGGAATATCCACTACATGTTATCAATATTCCTAGAATCTAGGGTTAGAGGCTAATTGTAAGCGAATGTTTTTCTATTCCCCTATGACCTTGACTTTGGTTTTTCCTGACTGGACCAAAAATCTATTGGCTGATTTAGGGGTTACTCCTAACCTTTGGAAAATGGAATATGGGATGATATTGTATGAGGCTCTAGAATCTACCAAACAATTTATAAGTTCTTTCCAAAAATTCATACAGTTAATAAGAATGGGGGAATTCCAGTCTTACCATTGAATATCGTGGCCATTGCACATGAGGTACTCAAAGCTTGCACTTTGTCCTTTTGAGGGTGTTGGTAGGTACACATACACCTCTAGGATTTTTCAAAGACTTGATCAGTGCATCCATTTAATTGGGATAATTCTGAAACATTTCATAAAGGGAAATGTTAGCTTTGGTTTTCTTCAAATCTTCTACCACACTATATTTTTCCTCACTCAGGCTAGGGCCTTTATGCATCAAGAAATCATTGGTTCAAAAACTACTTCAAAAAGGTTCCCTGGGAGTTGGAGGGTTGTTATTGGCATGAGGGTCCAAAGGAGTAGGGATTTCCCTTTCTAGGATTTCGTCAACTAGATGCTCTCTCTTGCTTCACAAATTATAATTATTTTTGTTTTGTTAAAAAGCAAAGATATCAACATTTTTTTGTTCATTTTCATTCTCAAAGGGAAAGGTAAATTCCTCTTCTTCTGAGTGATTATTTGGATTTATTTCACCTACTAGTGCAAAGTAATCTACCATCATGACATTCATGTTCCCATTAGAATTTTTGGTATTTCACTACATAATTATAGACACCCTATGTATTTCCAGACAACTAGCCTCACTATGATCAAAGGTTTCATGAAACCTACAACCATTGAAATTAGAATTTACCACATTTTCACTCTCTAGGGGGTTTGGGAGCTCTCATTATTTGGCTTAGTGTTCCAAGGTCTACTTGGTCTTTGTGAGTTGAAAATTCTACCTTGGAAACCTAGGCTATTTTTATTTTTACCTTGATTATGATTATAGTTTTGACTACTACCATAGTTTTGATTGTTTCTTGTATGGGGAGGGTTAACTCTTAAATGGGTAAGCTTATTCATAAATTGAGACAACATCTTCCTCATGCTCTCAAACTCAGAGGCTAGTTGAGCACTCTACCTTGAGTATGGAGTGGTTGTTGGTTTCTCAAAGAACGGTCTTCTTGATTGTATTGACCCAATACTATTGCTAATGTTCACTTATTTTCTATAATTTGGATATGTAAGAATAGGTATGTTGTGGGTTTTATGATAAGGTAGTGAATTATGGGAATACTTCATTGCTCCCAAGATAGGGTTCATCATAGGTGTATGATTACTCAAGGTGTTATTTATGGTAGAAATGAGATTTGTCATCCCTGTCGAGCCTAATGACAGGAAAGATCCAAAAGGATTTCCTACCTAGGGATCCATTGATGAGAAAATATTATTAATTCATTATAATTTTTATGCAAAGTATCCCTACTAGCCTCAGGTAATCTTCTATGAAATAAACTAGTTAAGGGATCTAAGGATCTAAAATATGTTTGTATTGCAGCTAATTCAGACATATTGTATGGATCAACTAGTCTTTTATATGTCTTGTGGAACCTCATATTTTAGATATTGATGGGTTCATTGGGTTTTTTTTAGCAAGATACATACTGGTGATACAATATCTCAACTTATTTGTGTAGGTCTTGAATTGGTTGATGAATTTATTTTCCAGATATTTCCATGTGGCAATTCCTCCTCTAGGAAGATTAAGATACCAATTATATGCAAATTCTCCTATGGAGTATGGGAATAGTCTAAAACCTATGTCTTTGTGTCCAATCTAGGCTCTATTGTAGATTTTCTTAAATGTCTTTATGTGATCTCCTATTGTTCAAGATTCACCATAGAAATTTTTGAGGTAGAAATTTTATGGGTTTCTGGGTAACTCATGAATGTGTCCTCCCAGTAATAAAGGATAACTTTCATCTACTATGAAAAAGGCCATTGTTTTTTATGGAGGTACAACAACAACTATGTTTTGTGATGATACTAGACTTACACGTAAGGATTGTAAATTTGGGTTTAAGGGTGATGAAATTGTGTTAGAAGCTTCACCCTTTCTTTTACCTTTGTCACTTCTTACCTTCATATTTTGAAATAGTTCAGTTAGATATCATTTTTTGGGGAAGGATCTAAGGACTCTACAACATCTATTTGGTGAAAAATATCTTATATTTCCAACTTTACTTATGTTTAGACCCTCCTTCTAGTGCCAATTCGGTTGAGGGTGGTTTCAATCACTTCCAACATGCTAATCAATAAGGGTTTATTGCTTCTCTTAAAAATTAAATAAATTAATCCAAGGCTCATTTATAGTCAGGTCTTGACAGTATGAGATAACAGAGTGTTCATTGTCAACATATTGAACACAAGGGATCTAGTTATTAGCTTTTGTTGAAATAACATGCAATCAACAAATAATGATTCTAGAAATTCAAGAAATGTGTTGCATGTTCATATTGTAGTAGATTTTTATTAAATTAATGCTCTTTTCAATAATTCCACACTTGATTGAAACAAAATCAAAAGGATAGAGAGGTTAAAAAGGAGTTTAAATAAATTTAATTTAAACAGACAATGACAAGAACTATTTCAAAAATCAGATCTAAGTGTTTAAACAAAATATTTCCCAACCATTATTAAAGTAAATAGCAATTCACACATTTACCATTAATAGTGATGCAATCTCCAAAGGAAATAAAATGACACATAAGATTTTTAGATTTTATAAAATCAAAATGTCATCAAGCACACACAAATATGAGGTGAAACCTTAATTCCAAACAAACTCACAAGATTTCATTAATTTTTTTATTTAGATGAAGATGAAACAATCATACCACTACATGATACCAAATTGAGATGCATGCAAAACATGCATAATTCTTTGATAAATTAATAGTTTCATATTTCCATAGAGTCAGTAGGTACTTCCATGCTAAGAGTGTATAATTTTGTTTACAAAAATTACATCAAGATTAGATCCTTAGAAATGACTTGAAATCAAAATTATATAGAAATCCAAGTTCCTATAATTGTGGATCTAAAAATATCCAACTAAAAGAAAACTAAAATTTAATTGAAAGCAAAACTAGGCACCCCAACTTGAGTTTCATTTAATATGCTAAAATTTATGGAATACAAAATCAACTGATGGAAACTAAAAATCTAACCAAAGTTACCAACAATTAACCAAAATTCCAATGCCAACTTTTAATCTTGCATATGGGCATGGAAATTTACAACTGTTTATTTGAAAGCATAAAAAAGCATGATAATAGCAATATCTTTTTCTTAAGCTATTTCTAAAAGTTTCCAGTGAATGCTAACACTACTTCATTCATCGTCTCTATGGTTGGTCCCTTACGATACTAGATTAGGGTATGTGCAGGATGATGATGGGCCAAAAAGTGGTGATATGATAGGTTTTTGTAGGGTATGTGGCTGACAACTTTTTTTTAATCCAAATTTGATGAAACAAAAATGGTTTTTAAAGGAGATTCTCAGCTTTCCACCAATATAAATTATTCTTTCTTTGAATTTAATAAATAATTATTATTTATTTTCTATTTGAATTACAACTAAAGTCCTAATTGATAGGCTGATCAAGGAAAACATCTATAGCTTTCAAACGGTGTCACATTTTTTGAATCCAAAACATGTGTCACATTCTATGCTTCACATACTATAGGATTAAAAAAAATGAATTTCATAAAGTTTTGACCAAGTTAAGGTGGTTAGACATATGATTTTTTATTTTTAAAAGTTGTAATAAAAAATCACAATTAATTATTTACTTGGAAACAAATTACAAAAAATATGCATCACATTGGGACATGAGTCCTACTTATATCTAAAATATTATAAGAAAATATTATCATTTTATTGTGGTTAGGGTGGTCAGACAAACACCTACTTCTTATTTTTTCCCTAAATTTTAAGTACTACTGTATTGAAATTTCAAATTTTCACCAAATAGATTTTATTTTTTTTAAATAAACCTAGTAGTTTAGAAACTATATTCAATATTCTACAAATTCTAAATTCTTACATATTTTTGAAATAATATAGATAACTTATTCAAATTTTTATGTCAAGTTGCCTAACTCTGATTTTTCTGAATTTTTTGCCACTTAAGGGCCTATTTTTTCCATGATGATCCTACACATACCCATTATTATTCTTTGATCAAATGATGATTTTTCTATTTTTTGTTGTACATTTTTTAAGGTATCTAATTCTTCCTAAAGAGATTGGAGTCTAGCCTTTTTATTCATCATTTTATCAATGGTTGTCTGTGTCACTTTCCCTTGCATTTGACCTTGCAGTTCTTCAACCATTTTTTCATAATCTCTTACCAATATAGGAATATCCAAAAACATGCAATCTAAGTCTTCAATGACCTAGTGAATACTGCTCATTGATTGCTTAGCTTGGATCCTATCTTTGTTTAACTTAACTTTTCACTTACTCATAATTCTAACTCAAAAATCAACTGCTCTTACCCATTCTAAGAGCTTATCTTGGTCTTCTTCCTAAATTATCTTAGATTTTTGGAGTTCTTCCATTGATGTCTTATTTATTTGGTACAAAATTGGGATGTAATCTTCCCAAACAAATAGTTCATCATCACTACTCAATCCAATTTATTGAGTTGCACTTGTCTTCATCACTAATTGAGTGATAAGCCTTTATTAATTTCTTTAGGATTTTATCTGATAAAGAAAAAAAATTCCTTCAATTGTTGTGCTATTGGTATCCATCCATCTAGGTCAAAATGTCTACCTTCACCTTTAAGAGCATCCTGCAGTGCAGACTCGGGATCCATGACATCAATTAGTCCGGTCAAATTATTAATACATGTTGTTAGTTGAGGTACCTAAGTCTTTGTCTCTTCTTTTGTATTTTCATCCTTCTACATCATTTTCAAAATTGCAAAAATAGATATTTGGAGAGACTCCTCTCCTTCTTTGGTCTAAACTCTAAGATACACTTGTTGGATTTGGTAGTCCTTGGGCCTTATTTCAACCTCAAGCTTATCAATAAGTGGTACAATTATTTCTTCTTTTTTGTTCCCTTGTTCATCCACTGTGATGGTTGATATCTTCTTATCTCTCTTCCTTCTATGAATTGAAGATTGGAACACCTCTAATAATATATTTAAGCTTTTATTTGGGCTTTCCACATATGTCCAATATCATCTCTTAATAGTGTTATTCAACTAGATAAGCACAATAGTGGATGTTTCTCTATGACGGGGAGTAAAGACTTTAGTATTATGGGAGCATTCAACATCATCTTCTCGTTCAGACTCCCTTTTGTATTGATTCTTGTGCAAAATCTTCCTCATGTTAAATTATTTCTTCATGAGGTTTTTTGTCTTCATGAAGTTGTTCCTCATGCACATTCTCTTTAGTATGGGCTTCCACATGAACTTCTTCAGTATGCACCTCCTCAATATGCATTTCTTTGAAACAAACCTCATCTTCAGGGATCTCTTCTATGTGTATTTCTTCAGTATGAACCTTCTCCATATGAACTTTTTGGTATAGTTTGTCATTGATGTCAAAGGTTTCAAGGCGAGGTACATAAATTCAAATATGGATGCAATACTTCAAGGTAATTGGTATTTTGGTATCACAAGTATATGGTTGTTTGTGATTGTCATGATATACATGGTGACATCTATTTATTTTTTTAGCATCATCAGATTGGATAATTTCCATTGTTGGTATAGTACATACATTTGATCATTGAACATGTATCTTAGACATATGTGCTTATACACAATGACATACATATACCGGCAAATACATTTGAGGGCATGCATTTCAGTTTGGTCAAAAAGGAAAAAGACAACATGCATTTTCTTTAGGTATATATGTGGTTTATAATGAACAAGTTGTCACATATTTTCTTGAAAATTTATTCTATATTCGCATGACATAATGAAAATTCTTGTTGAGCTCATTTATGGAAAGATAATATTCATTTGTGACATAGTCACTACATCCTGGCAAGGCTTTGCTACTGGACATTTTTTGTTTTTATTGATAAGTTTATCATATTGCAAAGGAATATGTCAATTTTCATTTCATATTATCTTTAAAAGTCACTTGAAAGTGACTAAGTGGTTTGTTTTTATTTGGGCTCATCTTAATAAGGTTTCAGTTTTTTGATTCAAAATATGTGGCATCAGGCAGCTTGCATGGTATTTTTATTTGAGCACAACGCATGTGTGTTTGATCACTTGATACCAGTATTGATTAAATATCAATGGAATAGACTTTTTAAAGTCCTAGCAATGATAATATGAAGGTGGAATGACTTTAAGGTATCAAGTTTATTGGTATCGGGTTTTATTGAATCAAATTATGGTAACAATTTACTTTTGACACCGACAGCTATTATTTGTTGACTTATCATGGATAGCCATCATCGGGTCTATGATAGCTTGTTTGGCATCCACAGATATCTTTGTTTCATGTGGCATCAAAAAATTATAATTAATAATTAATGTGATTAGGTTGTCAACATTTGTAATGACTTTGGCAACGGAATTAAAATGATTATAATTTATTGTTAAGTCATTGAAATGAAAAGAATCTTGTTTAGGGAAAAAGACATTATGTTGATTTTTTTTTCCAAAGAATAGGGTTTTGAACCCTAGCCACCATGGATGATTTTCTTAGGTGCAATGCAACTCTTCTAGCTCTCACAACCGACATTAAGAGAATATGATAAGTGTAATGGCAAAGAGCATGGATAGATTTACTAGAATTTTGGTTTGATTGAATGAAAGTAAGAATTGCTTTTTGGTTTGACTACTATCAATGGTTAAGAGATCAAATGTAAAAGTTAGTCAGGGGAGATTCGATGGCATCTTTCTAGCTGGGTCATTATGAACTCCTTGATAGGTCATCATGTTTTTTTCATTCATTTTTTCCACCATGACCAAGTATTGAAAACTTTGTGTGGTTTTGTGATTTTGATTAAAATATTTAGGATTATTCTATTCAGGCATCTTAAGAGTTAAGTATTATTGATTTTACTTTAAAAACCCATTAGGGTTTATGGAATCTCATCTTGAAATGCAACAAAATATATTGTTTTTGTTAAGAGTGTAATAAAATTTGTTAAGAGAGATTATTTAGGGTTTCTCATTTGAACCCTAACCCGAGTTGGTTTACAATTACACAAACTGCTTTCAGAGGTTATCTTGCGGTGTCTTTATAAGATGGTTTTCTAGCATTTCTTAGTTGGATCTGCAAGAAAAGAAAAAGAAAAATGATATGAGACTTTAGGCTTAATATTGACAGATATAAGACATTGTATTGCTTTGAAAATATTTTTGATTCTCAGATTATTATATAAGAGAAGATGTTTTCATTTTAATACAACATTCTTCAATGTGCTCATTGAAAATCTTCATGGTCTATTGTTGAGATTCTAGGACTCCATTTGCACTTCTAGGGTTTTAATAGTACACTGTAATTGATCAAACATTGTATTTTTGTGGAGTTGGTGCTCCTCAAAAGTTGTGGAGTTGGTGCTCTTGAAAAGTAGAGGAGTTGGTGCTCTTGAATTGTGAAGAGTTGGTTATCTAAGTGAATAAAGAGAGATTTTTTCGAGTGGTTTTTTATTCCCCAAGAGGGTTTTCCACTAAGGACATATAATGTGTTATGTGATGAATCTTTGTGTGATTTTTTTTCATGTCTATCTGATTTTCATAAGTTATCAAATTTATTAATGCATATTATTAGTTCTTATTTCTGCAACATTAATGTATTCTGCTGTTACAAGCACTTTCATAGCCATATGTTGCAAACTAGTTTAAAAACTCCATTTAACCAAACATGTTTTGCATGTTGTAATAAAAAAAAAATTTGGTCTATCACATCACATGTTCTTTCATTGATTCATAGTTCAAGATTGTTATGTTTCAATCTATCATTCAGTTTCATAGTTGTTTCAGTGTCTCATAAAGCTACATTGAAATCTGGTGGTCCTAAAGAGATTTAATGATGTTGGTCATCATGTACACAGTCTTATGATTTGCATCTATTTTGTCATCATGCTCTGATTGTTAAACCATGTTAGTCACATCTTTTGTAAATGCAAGATATTTAATACAAGGTATATTGACATGAGTTATCTAAATGAACTGAGTTAATCCTTGTTTACCTCTTTTCATTAATGCTCTCAAAGTGATTATTGCAAAGTTATCAATAGAAAGGATATCTGAACCAAAAAGGTCTTTGTCAAAGCTTAAAAGGTTTAAAATTTTAGGTCTGTCTATCAAATACTAATTCACCCCCTCTCACTATCTATCCATACTCGGTACTAGATCCATACCCATATATAAGTATAACCAACTTAGGGTTTCCTAGTCGTGGAGTATTCATTATGGCTAGGTGTAAAAGAAACAAAGGGAAAAGAAAATTGTTAGAGTAAAGTAATTATTTAACTTTACTCTCCTCTTAAGACGTCACTTTATGCACATATATTAATCATTTAATAATTAATATTAATTATTAAATGCACTCTCCTTAGGGTTAGGTTTTCCTTTCCGTTTTGATCTCCTTTTATAAGGATTGATCTCTTGTATTGTATTCTCTTCTTGATGTTCTTTTTTCAGTCTGATAATACATTATTGCATATTGTCAGAGAAAAACCCTTGTTTTGTTTCCTACAGATTTCTTCCTTGTGACAGGTTTTTGCATGCAGGTTTCTTGGGCTTAATAGATTTGTTTTTCATCAAATCTTACATGGTATCAGAGCTAGATCTATTGTAGCTTGTTCATGTTTGAAGAAAAAAGGGAGCAAGGGTTTGACAAAATAAATTTGGGATTCTTTGGCTAATTTGAGAGGTTCTAGGTGTAGTTTTCAGATCTGGTATTCCTTGCCCAACGATTTTTTTGTTCAAAATTTTTTTAGCATTTTTTACAAGCGCATGCATCAGATCTGGCATTTTTTTGGGTGTCCTTCTCTGTGCTATTCACAGTGGTGTCCTTCCTGGTTCATTTACCAGTCTTGCACCTTATTCCTCTAAAAGTCATGCATGATCTGACGTCTGCGTTGGTAGATTTGAAAAGGTAGAACTTCAAACCCCCGCGGGTGCCGTACTTTGACTTGAAATTTTTTTACCGACAATTGCTATCCAAATCTGCAGTCTATTTCATCAGTAAATTCTTCAGGTACACAGAGATTTGTCTCAACCAATTACTACTTTCTATCGCTTTCTGGCTTTCAGTTTGTATTGGGGATTGGATTTTTGCATTATGGGGGGGGGTGTTTTCTCTTGATTTCTATCATTTCCATTAGAAAACCAGAATCTACAAACACCAAAACAAAACAAACAAACCCCTTCTGTATCTTTTGTCTAGTTCTGAAAGACCACTAAATAATAATTAAAAAATTCAAAGCAGTTGAGGCACAGTTCATAGGATGGCTGACAGATCTATTGAACCTCTCACACCACATAATTATCACACTTGGAAGGGTCGCATGATGACTCTTCTCCAGTCTTGAGGGTTATGGTCTTGTTTGGATGAGGTTCAGCCTCAGTTGACTCGTACCTTTGAGGTTATGCAGCACAGGAACAATATGGTTTAGGCTATGGGATTGATGGCTTTACACATTTCCGACAGTCTCCTATTTCATCTTGATGGTTGTTTCACTCCTCGAGCCATTTGGACCAAGTTTGATGGACTTTTTGGTACTATCAATTAGTTTAGAACTTTGCAGCTTGAGGTTGAGTTAACTTCTTTGGTACTTGATTCGTTTCCCTCCATTGAGGACTTTTTGATAAAGTTCAAATAGCAAAGATATATCTTGCAGGGTTGTGGAAAAGTTAAGACTGATACAGAGTGCATCTTCCTAATTCTCTCCAAGCTTCGGGGTCCATTTTAGATCTTCTCTTCAACATTCTATCCCATCATGGATGCCTTGGGTGCTTGACATGTCATGCCTTCTTTTGAGGTCTTTTGTGATTGTCTGACTCATGAGCAAGCCAAGCTCAAGCAGTTGGATTCACTTTCAGGTTCACAGAACCAAGCATTGGTAGCCCAATCCTCCAAAGGAAAAAAGAAGCAGAAACTGAAGCCTAAGAAATATTCAGGGGCTAGTGAGAATCCCTCCAAGCCACCACCTAAGTCTGATTCAAAACCACAGTTGAATTCTACACAGGGCAAATCTTCGAAGTCTGGTGAGTCTTCCTCCAAGACTAAGAAGAAATATAGAGATCCTTGCAATTTTTGTGGTAAGGAAGGACATCCAGTTTCCAGGTGTTGGAAATGTTTAGGGGCTTTGGAGGAAGCCATGCAGTAGCATAATATCAGTGCACCTCAGCCTCCTTCATAGCCCACAAGGAAAGGTCATGCTCTTTCTACATGAGTATTGTCCTCAAAATCCACTTGGATTCTAGATTTTGGTGCCTCTCACCATATGACACACACAGAGGATTTGGTCACTGCTCTTGCCCCTACAGGCACTAAACATATTGCAGTTGGTGACTCAGAACAACTTTGAGTTCAAGGTTCAGGTACTATTTCATTGGATGGTGGTTGTCTATAGGATGTGCTTTTGGTTCCTACATTTCGACAAACCTTCTATCTATTTATCAGATTTGCCACTCTGGCTCTGGTAAGACAGTTGAGTTCTCACCACATGATGTGGTTATTCGAGACCTTCATGATCCTGGCTTGGTTGTGGCTACTAGGAGTGTGGATTCTGCATCACGTTTATACAAATTTGATGGCTTTGAGAGTTCAGACATTGTTGGTTCCTCTCTTATAGCACATGCAAATTCAGTGAGCAGGCTTTGGCATGAGCATTTTGGCCATGTCAATTACAGATATCTATAGCAAATGAGTACTCAGGCACTTGTGATTGGGCTACCACAGATTTCTTGTACTGATGGTGTATGTCAAGGTTGTGTTCTTGGAAAACATCATCGAAATCCTTTTCCTAAGGGTCGAACCACTCGCGCTAGGGCACCCCTAGAGTTGGTACACAATGATCTTATGTCCTTTCTGACTCCTTCCTTTTCAGGGGCCTGCTATGTGCTCACTTTTATTGATGACTTCTCCAGACGTACATGGGTGTACTTTCTTAAGTACAAGTTTGATGTCTTTGACTCATTTAGGATTTTTAAGACATTTGTGGAGAAGCAATTTGGACTTTCTATCAGGAGGATATGCATAGATAATGGGGGGGAATATGTTAATCAGGCTTTTACAGATTTTTGCACTGAGCATGGTTTATAGCATCAATTTACAGTCCCTTACACCCCTCAGCAGAATGGTGTCGCTGAGAGAAAGAACAGAACCTTATGGGAGATGGAAAATTGTATGATATAGTCTTGAGCTATGAGTTCTTCATTTTGGGTTGAGGAAGTCAATTGTGCCAATTATATTTAGAATTGGATGCCTCATAAGGCATTGCGACATATGACTCCTGAGGAGGCTTGGACCCATGTCAAGCCTAATGTTTCTACATTCTGAGTTTTTGGTAGTGAGGCTTGGGCATTTATTCCTAATGCTCAGCAGAAAGCCATGGAGAGGAAGAGCCGACCACTCATATTTGTTGGCTACTGTGAGGATGTTAAGGCATACAGGTTGTTTGATCCTAATTCTAGAGAGGTCTTGTTTCGGTGGGATGTCCAGTTTGATGAGCGCTATCCTCAGATGGATTCTCCATCACCAGCTTCTCCCTCATTGCCTACTCGTCCCTCTTCATCTCTTGAGGATGATGTAGATGATGATCCACCATCTCCACCACCACCAGTTGCTTCGTCCTTGCCTAGGTGGGCCCGTGTCACTATTGATGCATCTGGTTCTTTGGCAGGTTATCCTTCAGATACTTGTCGTACTCGTGCTTAGACATTTGGTTCTATTCTTTTGAGTCATGCCATTTTGGATGATCCTCAAAAGTTTTCAGAGGTGACAGGTCACCTTGAGTGGGATAGGGCCATGGATGAGGAGTATTCTTCTTTGATGAAGAATCATACTTGGGATCTTTGTCCTCTTCCTAAGGGAAGAAAGTTGGTTCGGTGCAAGTGGGTGTACCATACCAAGTATGCTATAGATGGTTCTATTGATAAGTATAAGGCACGTCTTGTTGCGAAGTGGTTTTCTCAGGTAGAGGGTATTGACTACTCCAAGACCTTTGCTCCTGTCAGCAAGATGAATTCTATACACCTGGTACTTTCACTTGCAGCTTCATAGGGATGGACAATGTTTCAGATGGATGTGAAGAGTGCCTTCTTGCATGGAGACCTACATGAGGAGATATATATGGAGCAGCCTCAGGGATTTGTGCAGGACACTTCTTTGGTTTTCAGACTTCGGCGTTCATTGTATGGTCTCAAACAAGCCCTTCGGGCCTTGTATGAGAAGATGGACTCTTTCTTGCTTTCCTCTCACTTCACACGCTGTCATTCTGATCACACAGTGTATATTCAGCATCAAGAGGGTGATCTTTGATTCTTGTGCTATATGTAGATGATCTCATCCTTATGGGTAGCTCATCCTCCATGATTTAGAGTGTTCAGAGAGCTTTGATGGAGCAGTTTGAGATGATAGATCTTGGTCTCCTACACTTCTTTCTAGGTCTTTAGGTTATTCAGTCTTTGGATGGGATTTCCATATTTCAGGAGAAGTATGTTCTTGATATGCTTCAACAATTTGGCATGCTTGATTGCAAGTCTACCCCCACTCCATTTTAGTCAGGTGTTGTTTTGTCTTCCACTTGCTCTACTCCTTTAGTAGACCCCACTTTATACAAGCAGTTGGTTGGCAGTTTGTTGTACCTGACACATTCTCATCCTGATCTTTCCTTTGCGGTTGGCCTTATCTCTCGGTTTTCCTATGACCCTCATGAGAGCCATTGGAAAGTAGCCAAACATATTTTGAGGTACATTCGGGGCACCACTCATTATGGCATTCACTACACTTTAGGATCCCCTCACATCATTGGCTTCACTGACTCCAATTGGGTTGGTGATGTCAATGATTAGAAGTCTACTTCTGGCTTTGTTTTTTGCCTTGGTTCTGGTCCTATCACATGGTCTTGCAAGAAGCAGTCTGCTATTGCATTATCATCTACAGAGGTTGAGTACCATGCAACAGTGTTAGCCAGTCAGGAGGTTTTATAGCTTCGACAGTTGATGACAAAGTTTGGGTTTCCTCCAGATAGTCCCACTATTCTTTAGTGTGACAATCAGAGTGCCATTTACATTTCACGCAACCTAGTGGAGCATCAGCGGACAAAGCACATTGAAATCCACATGCACTTCATCAGGCAGTTGATTCATGATGGTTCTCTCATCTTGGAGTACATTCCTACAGAGGAGCAGGTTGCAGACATCTTCACTAAACCTTTGGCATCTCCGCGCTATCTTCAGTTGTGCTCCATGCTTGGGGTGAAGGAAGTTGTCCTTGGGGGGTCTCAATGAGGCCTTCCTTCCTTCATGTTTTTTTAGTATGTTTCTTTATCTATTTTTGGAGAGGAGTTTTTTCCCACTGGGTTTTCTCCTTTACTCCGCTTTATAGAGATTTTGTTGTATTCGGGTACCTGATCAGGCCATGTTGCCAGGACCCTCTATTGCATTGTAATTCCTTTGCTTTCTTTTGCATTGTTTGTAGTTGCATTATAGCTCATCTTAAGGGGGGGTGTTAGAGTAAAGTAATTATTTAACTTTACTCTCCTCTTAAGACGTCACTTTATGCACATATATTAGTCATTTAATAATTAATATTAATTATTAAATGCACTCTCCTTAGGGTTAGGTTTTCCTTTCCATTTTGATCTCCTTTTATAAGGATTGATCTCTTGTATTGTATTCTCTTCTTGATGTTCTTTTTTCAGTCTGATAATACATTCTTGCATATTGTCAACGCAAAACCCTTGTTTTGTTTCCTACAGATTTATTCCTTGTGACAGGTTTTTGCATGCAGGTTTCTTGGGCTTAATAGATTTGTTTTTCATCAAATCTTACAAAAATTACTAGTGTCAAGAAAAAAGTTAATCAATCAACCCCTGTCAAGTTTAGTGAAATTTTGTCTCAAGAATTACCTCTACCAGTTGATACTAAAAGTGATCCTACAGTTGGAGAAGAAGATCACTTAGTAAGTGACTTTGAAAATTAATTTGTGAAAAAGAATTTGAAGGTGATGAGTTTGAGGTTGATTTGGAAGGAGAATTGCTTGCTGCCTTAGATGAACTTAAAAGGCTTAAATGAGAATATTAGGAAATCAAGGTACAACTTCAAAAGAGTATTGATACTAATAAGGTATTAAACCAAAACTATGGTAAATCTAAAAAGATTATTGAATTTCTAAAAGTTCAAATGGTTGATAGAAAAAGGAATGAAGAGGGATTGGAATTCAAGTTAAAAGACAAGGATGAATTGTGTAATAAACTAGAAAATGAGATTGCTTCATTGAAGAAATGTTCAGATAATGATTCGTTGTTAAAAGAACTAACTCTTAAAGATAATATGATTATAAGTCATAAAATTGAAATTGAAGAATGTAAGAGGATAGGAGATGTTGTAAGGTCTGATTTGGAGGTTAAAAAGATTGAATTTCTAAAACTTGAAGGAGAACTAGTTGCATTAAGGAAAGAGCTTGAAAGTGTCAAGGTTCAATTAGGTAAAAATCACAAATTTTATTATAGTACTAATCTATTGAATGAGATGATTGGTATTAAAAATCATTATAAGGATCCTACATGAGTGGGATATGAGGTTGGACAAAACTCTACAAAAGAATCTAAATATGAGACAGTTTTTGCTACTATAGATGGAAAGAGGTTTATAGTCAAGCAAATACCAAGAATGAAGGTTGATATTGGTCACCATATTATTGTTGCTCAAACATAAGATAAATGTGTTGATGAAAGGACAAAAAGGCCATCAATACCTCCATTTATCAGGTATAACTACTCTCAATTGCATGGCTATTGCTATTGTTGTCATGCTTATGGTCATAGAGCAATAAATTGTAGGAGGTATGGAAGATAGGATCATAGAAGTTTTGGAATGTCAAGAAATTATGATTCCTTTACTCCTCAAATTGATTATAATATCACATGCTTTAAGTTTTTATAAACTTGGGCATAAGGCACAACAGTGTAGGAGTAAGTTGAAGGCATCATTTAAAAATAACAATGTAGATGCATTGACCAAGAAAAAGAAAGGGACTATATAGGTTTGGAGAAGAAAAGAAAACCTAGAAAATAGAAATACTAAACTAGTGTATACTGCACATAAGGGATCAACTATTTCCTGAAAGGTCAACATGAGGTAAGGGGGAGGTTTTCATTGTATTACTATCCAACTCCTTGGAGAAATTTTTGATGGTGTGCAAAATAATGCTTGTATTATAGTGACAGTTCTCTATGATGTTGCAAATGTTGCTAACTTTAATGATGGAGTAAGTTGATTTGCAATAATAGAATTTTTTTGTTTTATAGAGAATAGGTGACAAAATTTATGCATATGCAAACCTATGAGTGATGGTGCAGTCTTTATGGGTGAAATATTGTTTGAGTAGAAAATTTATCTCTTTGCATTGTATTTCAGTAATCAAGGTGTGAGCTATATGTTTTATGGATTTGATGTCTTGAAGTGAGATTTTATATTTGAAACAGTGTGGAGACTACTAAATATTTGTGCATCTATGATCTTGAACATTTCACAAGTTGTTGTAATAGTGATTGGCTCTTACAAAGGGAAAAGAATTTGTTCAGGACTGTCATGTGATTTCTATGTCATTGTTTTACAATGTGACCATTTATTTCTCTTGACAGTTTGTATCTTGTACACATGATATCTTGAACTAAAAAAGATGGACATGGTCACAATGAACAAACAAGGATTGTGAAGTCTTGAAAGCAAGCATAACATAGCAAGTAGTGTTGGTACAGGGTAGTTGTTTGAGTGATATCAATAAAATCATTCTTGGCTCTTAACATAAGATGTCTAAGCACTGTGATTTCTTGATGTGCATACCATTCTACCTCTATTGTTATTTCAATGAATATAGAATACATCAAGCTTCAATATAGGGGTGTTTGACAAATACCATTGTTTGGACAGATCATGATACATTTATAAATGTTGTTGATTCTAAAAGTTTGTTTTTGTAGTCATTTGATTAACAGGTTTCTAAATAACAGTGACTCTTCCTTGACAGAGTTTCTGCTTAATAATAGTGGTATTGATATTCAAATTGAAGAGGACAGTGCCTTCTTTCTTCAATGGTTTTGTGCTAAAATATTTTTTATGACAATTTTATATATTTTTATGCTTTATATCAGAAAGTTGCTACATGAAAAATTCAAAAGAAGTTGTTTCATGCTACAGGATGTTCTTCTAATAGATGTTCTTCATGAAAAGAGTTTGTGATATAGGTCATCTATGCTAGTTTGGAGTCATGTATTCATGATAGAAGTTGCAAGGGGTTGCAGACTTAAAAAGGTGATTGGTGAGAAAACATTGCACTCTTAGGACAATGATCACGTTGTGTTTTTGTATCCTAATATTGTTGTAGTTGTGAGTGTTCTTGTAAACGTATGAAGAAGAAAGTGATAGTGTGTTTTTACGAGATATTGTTGCAAGGTGCAGTTTGAGTTTGGTATGGCCAGACATGTTTGTAAGACCAATAGTTTTTGTGAGACTATAAGTTTGATTTCCCTGTGACAGTGTTATAATATCCTTGATTCAAATATTTGTTTCATGTTTGATATATGTTGGATTCTCGATATCTTCTTTGAAACATGGTAAATGGATCAGAACAATAATGTGCTTATAAATGTATTGATGCTTCTTTTCATGGTCATGAGTGGAATAGATTGCAGGAGTCCTTAGTCACATGAGACAAGGATTCATATTAGCATCTTGACATCAGTTCTAATATTGTTATTGACAAGGGGAGTAGCATTAGTGATGATCTTACCTAACTAGTCTAATGCAGATGGAATCCTAATTTAGTTGCTAATATTAAATGGTTTGTGCATACATGACGGGAGATTTCTTGGATAGCTGATTCCTTTGTCGTTTGATGTGAAAGGGGGAGAGAGAGAATGGAGTTGTAGTTTTTCCATCAATAAAAAAGGGGGAGTTTTTTGGTATAGTTTGTCATTGATGTCAAAGGTTTCAAGGCGAGGTACATGAATTCAAATATGGATGCAAGAATTCAAGGTAATTGGTATTTTGGTATCCAAGGTATATGGTTGTTTGTGATTGTCATAATATACATGGTGACATCTATTTATTGGTTTAGCATCATCAGATTGGCTAATTTCCATGGTTGGTATAGTACATACATTTGATCATTGAACAGGTATCTTAGACATATGTTCTTATGCACAATGACATACATATACTGGCATATACATTTGAGGGCATGCATTTCAGTTTGGTCAAAAAGGAAAAAGAAGACATGCATTTGCTTCAGGTATATATGTGGTTTATAATGAACAAGTTGTGGTATATTGACTTGACAATTCATTCCATATTGGCATGACATGAAAATTCTTGTTGAGCTCATTTCTGCAAAGATAATATTCATTTGTGACATAGTCACTACATCCTTGCAAGGCTTTTCTACTGGACATTTTTTTTGTTTTTATTGATAAGTTTATCATATTGCAAAGGAATATGTCAATTTGCATTTCATATTATCTTTAAAAGTCACTTGAAAGTGACTAAGTGACTTTTTTATTTGGGTTCATCTTAATAAAGTTTCATTTTTTGATTGAAAATATGTGGCATTGGGCAGCTTGCAAAGTATTTTTATTTGAGCACAATGCACGTGTGTTTGATCACTTGATATTGATATTGATTTAATATCAATGGAATAGACTTTTTAAAGTCCCAACAATGATAATATGAAGGTGTAATGACTTTAAGACATCGGGTTTATTGGTATTGGGTTTTATTGAATCAAATTTTGATCATGATTTACTTGTGACACCAACAACTATTATTTGTTGACTTGTCACAGATAGCCATCATCGGGTCTGTGATAGCTTATCTGGCATCTACAAATATATTTGTTTCATGTAGCATCGACAGTTTGGAATTAATAATTAAAGTGATTATGTTGTCATCATTTGTAATGACTTTGGAAATAGACTTAAAATGACTATTGTTGATTGTTAAGTCATTTAAACAAAAATAATCGTGTTTAGGGAAAAAGACATTATATTGATTTTTTTTTCAAAGAATAGGGTTTTGAACCCTAGTTGCCATGGATGATTTTCTCAACTACAATGCAACTTTTGAAGCTCTCACATCCGACACTAAGAGAATATGATAAGTGCAATGGTAGAGAGCATGGATAGATTTACTATAATTTTGGTTTGATTGAATTATAGCAAGAATGGTTTTCTAGTTTGACAACTATCAATGGTTAAGAGCTCGAATGTGAAAGCTAGTCAGAGGAGATTTGATGGAATCTTTCCATCTGGGTCATTATGAACTCCTTGATTGGTCATCATGTTTTTTCTTTCATTTTTTCCACCATGACCGGGTACTAAAAACTCTGTGGTTTTTTTATTTTGATTAAAAGATTTTGGATTACTTTTTTCCAGGAATCTTAAGAGTTAAGTATTATTGATTTTAGTTTAAAAACCCATTAGGGTTTCTGGAATCTCATCTTGAAATGCAACAATATATTGTTTTTGTTGAAAGTTTAATAAAATTTGTTAAGAGAGATTATTTAGGGTTTCTCATTTGAACCCTAACCCAAGTTGGTTTATAGTTACACAAACTGCTTTCAGAAGTTATCATGCATTGTATTTATAAGATGGTTTTCTAGCATTTCTTGGTTGGATCTGCAAGAAAAGAAAAAGAAAAATGATATGCGACTTCAGGCTTAATCTTGACAGATATAAGACATTGTATTGCTTTGAAAACATTTTTGATTCTTAGATTATTGTATAACATAAGATGTCATTTTCATACAACATTCTTCAATGTGCTCATTGAAAATATTCATGGTCTACTATTGAGATTCCAGGACTACATTTGCACTTCTATGGTTTTAATAGTACACTATAAATGATTAAACATTGTATTTTTGTGGAGTTGGTGCTCTTAAAAAGTTGTTGAGTTGGTGCTCCTAAAAAGTTGTGGAGTTGGTGCTCCTGAATTGTGAAGAGTTGGTGCTCTAAGTGAATAAAGAGAGATTTTTTTGAGTGGTTTTTTATTCCCCAAAAGGGTTTTCCAATCAGGACATATAATGTGTTATGTGATGAATCTTTGTGTGATTATTTTTCATGTCTATCTAATTTTCATAAGCTATCAGATGTATTAATGCCTATTATTAGTTCTTATTTTTGTAGTGTTAATGTATTCTATTGTTACAAGCACTTTCACAGTCATATGTTGAAAAATAGTTTAAAAAATCCATTTAACCAAACATGTTTTGCATGTTGTGATAATGTGATAACATGTTTTGCATGTTATGAATCTTTGTGTGATTTTTTTTCATGTCTATCTAATTTTCATAAGTTATCAAATGTATTAATGACTATTATCAATTCTTATTTCTACAGTGTTAATGTATTCTATTGTTACAAGCACTTTCACAGTCATATGTTGCAAACTGGTTTAAAAAATCTGTTTAACCAAACATGTTTTTCATGTTGTGATAAAAAAAATTTGGTCTATCATAGCACATGTTCTTTCATTGATTCATAGTTCAAGATTGTTATGTTTCAATCTGTCATTTAGTTTCACAATTGTTGTAGTGTCTCATAAATATGCATTGAAATATGGTGGTCCTAAAGAGATTCAACGATGTTGGTCATCATGTACACAGTCTTATGATTTTCATATGTTTTTTCATCATGCTCTGATTGTTAAACCATGTCATTCACATCTTTTGTAAATGCAAGATATTTCATACAAGTTATATTGACATGAGTTGTCTAAATGAAATGAGTTAATCCTTGTTTACCTTTTTTCATGAATTCTCTCAAAGTGATTATTGCCTTGTTATCAATAGAAAGGATATCTGAACCAAAAAGGTCTTTTTCAAAGCTTAAAAGGTTTAAAATTTTAGGTCTATCTATCAGACACTAATTCACCCCCCTCTTAGTGTCTATCCCTAATCCAATAGAACTTCCTCTTCTCTTGGAGGTTCTTTCTCTATCTCTCCCTCTTTAAGTACTATTTCCTATCTTACAGGTGGTTCATCTTCAAGGAGATTGGAGGAGATGGAGCTGACTCAGGATGAGGAGATGGAGGCTTATGGTGATGGGGGAGGTGATAGAAATGGAGATTCATGAGGCGGAGAAGAGGAGTAAGCCTTTTCTCTAATAGCTTCTCTACTTCTTTTCTTCCCAACTAGAGTCTCTTTCTCTTCAAGCTCTTCTTCACTTGAAGCAACATCAATGGGATCTTTTTCTTTTCTCTTCTTTCCTATTATCTTGGTAGGTTCACCCCTTTTTCTTTCTCTATATGGGGCAATGACAATAGATGGTCCTTCTCTAGTAGCATCAACAGTGGATGAACCTTCTCCTTTCTTATTTTTCTCAGCTTCCTTTATAGGTTTTGGAAATTTCATCATTGGGAAAGGTCCTTTAATCCATTAGAGATAACATGTAATAACATCATGTTCTCTTGTTTTTATTTCATCATCCTCATCCACTAATAAATCTTCATTAAAAAATGGTAGATTATATAAATATTTTTATTTTGGCATGCAAGGTCTAAGACTTTTCCATATTCTTTCATGTCTTTGGACACATGAGATTTTGTGTAGTGCTTGATCAAGTTTACTATCAATTGACAGTTATCTTTCATCCTTATTTCAAATTCCTCTTCACATTTATCTCGATTATCTCCAATCTTAGGCTTGTGGACAAAGAAAGAGACTATCATCTTTTCCATCCTTTCGATTAGATCAAATCTATTTTGATCAACATTATATAGTACCAAAGAATACTTAGACATATTCACATCAACACCTTTTTCATTTTGCATATTAGCACATAAATATACCCCTACTTGAATGGGGAAGTTGTACCTAGGCTTATGTTTCCTAACAATGAGTTGGTGTACTTCATTTACTTTCCTTCATAATTCCAATAGAATTTCCCTACATTTAAGGGGTATCTTGGGAGCTTGTATGGAATCTTGTGAAAAATTTCCGCTCTAATGTAAGAGAAAGTTTTAAACTAGATGTACCAATTTCCTTTACCCTTGAATACTTCCATAGCCTCATTTGAAATTCTTCAAGAGAAATCTCCTTCTAGTCCTCTAATCACAACATAAACGAAGTTTTCATTGACAATGTAGAAATGATCATAACTATCCTCCAACTTTAGTTTGGGATAATTTTCATATATGGTGAATTATCCAAGCTCAAAGGAACCAATTTTGCTAAAACCTAGGAAGAAGGATTGAGCAAATAATAGATAAACTAATTGAGAGGTCATATTGAACTTATAAGTTGCAATAACTATGCTCAATTGGTCATGGATGGCACCACTTATGAGAGTGGACAATCAATTTTCTTCTTGGTAGCATCATTGATGGTCTTGAGGAATTTCACCATCTGTGGGTAGAAGTATCTAGCATGTGGATACCCAAACACTCTACTCAGCAAAAAAACCAAATCCTTAATGTCCTCCTTAAACTCACTCCTATGTTGTATCCTAGCCATTTTGATAGCCACTTTCCTATGGTTGAGCAACATGTTATTATTAATGTAGTTCATGTTATCCACTTCATGGTCATCAAAGTGTTTGAGGAACTTCTTCATATGCATTGCTTCATATTGTGGCTGAGCAAGAATCTTAAAAATCTTCTCAATCATATCTGTGATTACATTGAGAAAAACATCTCCCGGTGATCCCATCACCTTTTTGGTTTTATGGTTGTAGTAGTTTTCATAGGTAAGAACCAACTCAAGAGACTGAATGGTCATGGGGAAAGTAATAGCTTGTACCAATCCCAAATTAGATAGTGTTGTGGCCATGAATGTTCTAGTTTTTTCACCATAGATTCTTTGCTTGAATTCTTCCAAGTTCACATGACCTAAGTCAGTGTCTCCAATCTCCATATAAGGGGAAATAATATTAGATGGTGGATGGTAGACTTTGTACTATACTTCATCTTAACGAGATATTTTGGTGGCATGTCTCCTACATGTACAAATACCATGTGTTAATATTTACATTTTTCAAAAGAAATTAGCCCCACGAAACAAGTTATATTAGCCCATATATATCTCTAATTATAAAATTATAACTTGTTTCAAAGTAGATTAAATTTTGTTCAAGCTTTTGGGGATCGACCCTTAGGCCTACCTCTACCTCATATCAGAAAGATTAAAGTTTAATTTTCATTATTTTAATCCTTCAAGCATCAAAGACCAAAGATCCCTCATACCCCTTGTCATAAAGTGTAAGTGTCTTTGATAAATTTAAGTCATGATTCTAGTTCATCAAGTATCGAGGATCAAAAATCCCTCATACCTTATGTCAAAAATGGTTTAAACATCCTTAGTTTGGGTGGGTTCAAAAATATGGGGGGCCAAATTGTGGCCAAAATTTCAAAAAAAAATTGATAGGCTATAACACGAGTGTGTTATAACACGCTCATGTTATGGTTTGTTGTGAATGAGCCTAAGGCTCAGCCACATCTAGCCTATAACACACTCGTGTTATAACATGAATGTGTTATAATGTGCTCACGATATAACATGAGTGTGTTATAGGTTATTAAAACAAAAGCAAAAAAAGCAAAAAAAAAATATTTTGTTTGTGACTATGTTTTTTGTTGCTCGAGGCCAAAACCCTTTCTTTTGTGCGCTTATATTCTAGAAGGAGGTCCTTTTTCATTTTCTTCATAAATTTATTGTAATTTCATCACCGATATGCCGCCATGTCAATGGGGAGGTCGAATGAGTAAGGATTTTTTGTTTTTTGTTGTGAATTTGTTGCTAAATTGGTAGTTTTAGGTTATTTTTTATATTCATTTTTTTAATTTGTACAAATGTGAATCCCAAAAATCCTCATAAAAATACTCAACAACTAGAGCAACAAGAACATGATCAAAATCCTCAACAACCACAACAAAAATCTCCTCCATCGATTCCTCAACATCCTCCTAGCACTCAACAAAATTTAATGGGGGTAATTGAGAACAATAAAAAATAGATTGAGTTAATCACAAGGTTGAACGATCCAGTAAGTTCAACCATGGAAAGAAGAACACTTGCAAGTTCACTTAAAGAAATGCTAAAACATGTAGATGCAATCAACAAACAATTAAGTGGTTGGGTAGATAGGAGGCAGGTGGCTAGGAATTTGTATGCAGATAAATTATCATATAAAGAAGTAAAAGATGAAAAATTTACCAAATATCAGTTGTGCTCATTATTGACTGACCCACACACAAATAAAAATCTTGAACTTAATGCCAAGAGGTTTCCTATCCATTGGTGACACCACCAAGGGATTAGGAACTATTTTTGGGATAGGTGGTACATGGTTTTTGACTACCCACCATGCAACAATTGTGAAGTCCCACAATATTTCTTGAGGAAACTCTACTGTGAGTTCATCCTCAACAAAATCCTCAATTATTTTAATATGAGGGACTTTTATGGGAGAGGTGGGGGGTTAGCACAAGATATACCTGGTGCATGATAGGATCCTCAATGGCAAGCGAGACAAGCTCTCGCTAGGCCAACTCATGAGCACGTTGTTATCCCTTCCATTGTGAAGGAGATTGTTGAGGTAGACAATTTGCAGTCTATTAGCTCTTTGACCTAGAGTGTCATCCAACATGCCAGTCTGTATTATAGTGCCATCCCAGGGAGTCTTCGAGTGGTAGGTTTCCACCCCATTTGTGTCAGGTTTGTGGGGTGACTTGTTTATATGACCCCATAGACAATCAGGAGGCTACTACATAGGATACATCTGTAGCTACGGAGATGGTGAGGGTAGCTGAAATTTTGAATGAGGCTCTTGGAATTGATACTTAGGTAAATGTTAGCATGTTCATTGAATTTAATTTATTAAAATTCATTTTTGAAATGAAAGATTAAATAATTTAGTTTTATGATTGTAATAAAATTTTAGGGTCACACTGTTGATATTGGATACACTAGCCCTACACCTACTTATTACTCTACCGCATCTACCACTGAGGTATGTAACTAGTAAACAATTATAAATTCATTACATGTGAATAGCATTGTTATATGAATGGTATTCTAATATCTGATTTTGGATGTTGAATAGGCTAATGTTGGAGGTTTCGTGGGAACACCTCCCAGTGCCAGTGGATTTAGACAAACCTACATGCAAGTAATATAATAAAGAGTTTAACTAATGAATTGTAATTAATAGATTTGTGTAGCTTATATTCATATTGATGATTACATTGCATTGCACATCTTTCAAACTCAAAGCATTACTTCACATTCCATAACTAATAACTAGATGTTGATAGATGAAAAAGATTCAACTACAATATAGTTGTTTAGAAATTCAACATAAGCAGTGATGCAGTTACTTCACATAGCATAAGTAATAACTAGGAGCAACAACCAATTGTATTTTCTTGTAATGGCATTCCATGATACCACTTTTTATTGAGGCATCTTTTCAAATAGTTCATTGCCTTGTCTATGCTATGGATGCTTGGAAGACATATATGAAAGAATAATAGTAAGCAATAACATAGACAAGGAAATGAGTTGTTTGAAAAAGTGCCTCAAAGAAATGTGGTCTCATGTTGATGTCCATTACCATGAAACCAAATTTCTTTGAGGCATTTTTTCAAACAACTCACCACCTTTTCTATGCTACCAAATTTTCCATACATGTCTACCAAAGAATTTTATCAAACAATTCACTTCCTTCCTACTATGGCTAAAATCCTAAAAAAAGGTGCTTTCCAACAAACTATGGATTCTTGGAAAAAAATCTATCAAAGAATAATAGTAAACAATAGCATAGAAAAAGTAGTGAGTAGTTGGAAAAAATTCCTCAAAGAAATGTGGTCTCATGGTGATGGAATGCCATTCCATCACCATGATACCACATTTCTTTGAGGCATTTTCTCAAAAAACTTACCACCTTTTCTATGCTACCAAATTTTCCATACATGTCTACCAAAGCATTTTATCAAATTGCTCACTTCCTTGCTACTATGGCTAAAAGCCTAAAAAAGGCGCTTTCCAACAAACTATGAATGCTTGGAAAAAATATATCAAATCATGATAGTAAGAAATAGCATAGAAAAGGCAGATAAGTAGTTTGAAAAAATGCCTGGAAAAAATGTGGTCTTGTGGTGATGGAATGCCATTCCATCACCATGAGACCACATTTCTTTCAGACATTTTTCAAACAGCTTGCCACCTTTTCTATGCTACAACATTTTCCATAAACATCTACCAAAGCATTTTATCAAACTACTCACTTCCTTGTTGCTATGGCTAAAAGCCTAAAATAGGTGCTTTCCAACAAATTGAATGCTTGAAAATAATCTATCAAAGCATAATAGTAAGCAATAGCATAGACAAGGTAGTGAGTATTTTTAAAAAATGCATCGCAGGAATGTGGTCTCATGGTGATGGAATGCCATTCCATCACCATGAGACCACATTTCCTTGAGGCATGTTTTTAAACAGCTCGCTGCCTTTTCTATGCTACCACATTTTCCATACATGTCTACCAAAGCATTTTATCAAACTACTCAAGTTTGCTTGTATGGCTAAAAGCCTAAAATAGGCGCTTTCCAAAAAACTATGGCTGCTTGGAAAAAATATATTAAATCATAATAGTAATCAATAACATAGACAAGGAAATGAGTAGTTTGAAAAAATTCCTCGAAGAAATGTGGTCTCATGGTGATGTAATGCCATTCCATCACCATGAGACCACATTTCTTTGACACATTTTTTAAAACTTCTCACTTCCTTTTCTATGCTACCACATTTTCCATACATGTCTACTAAATAATTTTATCAAACTACTTGAACTTCCTTGCTGCTATGGCTAAAATCCTAAAAAATGTGCTTTCCAACAAACTATGGATTCTTGGGAAAAATTATCAAAGCATAATAGTAAGCAATAGCATAGACAAGGTAGTGAGTAGTTTGTAAAAATTCCTCGAAGAAATGTGGTCTCATGGTGATGGAATGCCATTCCATCACCATAATACCACATTTCTTTGAGGAATTTTTACAAATAGATCACCACCTTTTCTATGCTACCACATTTTCCATACATTTCTACCAAAGAATTTTATCAAACTACTCACTTCCTTGCTGCTATGGCTAAAAGCCTAAAATAAGTGCTTTGCAACAAATTATGGATGCTTGAAAAAAATCTATCAAAGCATAATAGTAAGCAATATCATAGTCAAGGTAGTGAGTAGTTTGAAAAAATTCCTTGAGAAAATGTGGTATCATGGCAATGAAATTCCATTCCATCACCATGAGACCACATTTCTTTGAGGCATTTTTTCAAACAGCTCATTTCCTGAAGAATAGAAACCAATCCTTTAGCCAAAATTTCCCTCCAAATTCTTTTCAAGGTCCTCATCCTTATCCTCAATTTACCAATCCATGGAACCTTCCACCTTTTATTCCACTTGCTCATATCCCCACCTCTCTCTCTTCATGTCATGATTTCCTTCCATCCCATAACCAATACCACACTATACAATCCACCCAATCCCAACATAATACCATAGAGAAGGCAATGATCTGCTTGAAAAAATTCCTCAAAGAAATGTGGTCTCATGGTGATGGAATGCCGTGACACACTTGTTTGTAATGTAATTCCATCACCATGAGACCACATTTCTTTGAGGCATCTTTTCAAACAACTCATTTCCTTCTCCATGCTACCAAAGTTTTCGTACATGTCTACCAAAGCATTTTATCAAATGGTTCACTGCTTTGCTGCTATAGATAGAAGCCTAAAATAGGTGGTTTCAAACAAGCTATGGATAGGGAAAATAGTAAGCATGATAGTTAGAAACATATAGTTCACTAAGTATTCAAAATTTTGTTCATGATCTCATACATTATAAGCCATGACATGCATCACTATTGTAGTTTCCGTGATTGAATAATTTGTTGTTTTATTTTTAGATATTGGAAACAGATACACCTCCAAATGTTCATAGGGATATGGAGATTGGTGTTTCTTTTTCTATAGACTCCTCAATGCCTCTTACTGAGGTATGAGGTAGATTACTAAATTTTAATTTTCATTCGTTGTTATAGTTGTTAGTTAGTGAAAAATCAAACCATTATTGATTCTTAGTTCAATTTCTCTTTGCACGATTTCTACAAGGATTCAACATGTCACAACATGGGCATATGAATATTTCCCTCGAGAAGAGTGGTCATCAGATGGTGGTAAGTGATTATTTTCTTAAATATATCATTTTTTATAATGTAATTTCTATATATTAATGTCTTTACTTGTTATTTTAACAAATAAGGCTTGACCAAGAACTAAACCCTAGGAGGAGCATCAGGAGCACTCCTCAACCTCAAAATAAATGAGTGACAGACCTATCACCATTTGATCGAAAAGTAAAGGGAAAGAGTTTATTTCGAGAGTGTGGAGAAAAATGACTTTTGATTCCAGAGCCCTTTTTTGTATGCATATATGTCATTTTTGTACATATTTTGTATTGCATATATTTGACATTGTATGCCTATACAGAATTGTTGTAAGCCTATATGGCTATTTTGTATATATTTTATACTTATAATGACATATATTGATGTATGTCTACATGGCTATTTATATATTAGAGTCAGAAGGGCCACACTGAAAACCATGATCAACCAAGTACTAATCAATCTATATGTACCATGCATGGGGAGCTTGTTTAAGTCTGTAGAGTGCTTTTACCAATCTACAAACTTGATGTTCCTTACCGGGAACCTTGAATCTAGGAGGTTGCATCATATAAACTTCTACCTACAACTCACCATTGAGGAAGGCACTCTTGACATCCATCTGGTGAAGTTTCCATCCAAATTGAGTTGTAATGGCGAGAAGTAGACGAATCATGCTCATCTTGGTAGGAGAAAAATTCTCCTCGTAGTCAATGCCCTCTTGTTGTGTGAATTCCTGAGCTTCCAACCTTGCCTTGTATTTACCCAGAGCACCATCTGCATGATATTTGACCATGTAAACCCATTTTCAACTAATAGGTTTCTTCCCAGGAGGAAGATCAGAAAGAACCCAAGTGTGTTCTTTAGAAGACTATGGTATTTTGTCTGCATATCCTTTTCCCACTCTAGAATTCCTTTCACCTCTGAATATTTTTGAGGCTCATAGATGTTTTGGATGTTGGCCATAAGAGAAAAATTGGTTTTGTTTTGTTGCTTACTCTTTCTATGAGCTAATATTCCCTCAATGAGTTCATCATCATGAAGATATCAAATAGTCTTGGCCCACCACTTGGGTTGGAGAGTAGAAGTAGCAACATATGGAATAGGAGAAACATCTCCTAGGATTTCTAGAACAAAGTCATCTAGATGTGAGTCTTGAGGAAAATCGGGCGATGCTAGATCATGACTAGTAGATTCCTCATCTTTAGAGTCAAAATACTCTGAAGCCCTCCCGTCATGGAAACCAAGAGGAGGACGAACACCCTCATTAGAAACCTTCATATTCTGATCCTCAGTACTAGTAGTATGAAGAAATGGACAAGTAGTCTTATAAATCACAACATTACGACTAAATATGAGATGATCAGTCTCCATATCAATCAACATGTATGCCTTGTGATTGTCATTGTAACATAAATCAACCTATATTCATGTGTATACTTCAAGGCTAATGTGTATTTGATTACTTGTACTTCACTTATTCACATGTATGCTTGACTTATTCACATGTATACTTATTAATTGGTTAGCCATAGCATTTCTTATTGTTGCCCTTCATTGTTTGACTTGAATATTTATTGATTGATGCTAAACAACCTTATTAGTTGATGCTAAACAACTTGAATGTTTCCAGGAATACTAGTAGAGTTACAAATTGCAAAATTGCACAAATTGAAAAAAAAAGATTAATTGTAAATAAATGCACTGATTGTTAAATTGATAATTGCTTAAGAATGAGTATAATATATATATATCAAGAGATGAGCCATCTACAATGGCAACTGCCGACTAGAAAACAAGCATGCAACTCCATGCAAGATTGCACAACTAAGCGATTGTTATCCTAAAAATCTAACTAGAAAACATATCTAAAGGAATATTTTAGGCATAATATTCTACACTAACATTTTCATAATCAATGGCTTGTTTCCATGCTCGCTCCCCAGCTATCAACAAAAAATTATAAGAAACCCCTTTGATATATTTCTATCTCCATCGGATTGATGGATATAAATCTACCCAAAGCATTCCTAATAGTTTGAAAGTAGTAATCCACTCAAAATTGCAATGGGAGGTAAGGAAAATGAACCCACATGGGAATAACTGAATAAAGAACAATTCACCCTTCATAGCTTGGTGAAACCATTGCCAAACTTAGAAGATCTTAAAGATAAAGAAGAATTATGATCTATATAATATAGAATTAGTACCCGCTTTGATCACTACAAAATTTTCAACCATGGGTTTATCATGCTTTTTCAAATTTGGTAAGAAATCTTATTTAAGATCTTTGAGTAGTGTATTTACTAGTGATCCCTTGTTCTTACATATCTTAATTTATTTTAGTTCAAGTATTTCCATCAAATTTTTTATCTAAAAGCAAAAATCACGTTTTCAATTGGTATTCCATGAGATGTGTCATAAAAGATTCCAGTATATTTAATCTTTGATTGGAACAACTCAATTAAGCAAAGGATACATAATCTTCACAACACTTGCAAAACACAATATTCATAGTAGATCATAAGAGATCGAGCCTCAGACTTCTCAATTGTCATGTGAATGTTTTTGATTTCAATTATTTTGCATGCCATCATAAGGGATTGAGCCTGTTGAATGTAGCTCAGAGTGATTCAACATGTTTGGGTGCTAAAGAGGACCATGCCTAATGTAAATGTACCCATCTAAACACATTGGGAGATTTTTTCTGGTCACACAAGTTGCAAAACAAAATTTGCACACTTTGTAACTTTACACTGCTTGCATTTAACACTTTTTCTATCAAATGAAAATTGGACACTACGAGAAAATGACTTTGATATAACAAAAACTGAGAGAGGTTATTGTAGAGAGGCTAAATGTGATCCTATAGGCTCAGATAGAGAATTCATAAGTATCACAGTTTCCGAGTAATAGTATATCAAAGATTGTTTCCCTTTTATAATTTGGACCCTTAAGGGATCAAGCCGGTTGAACGCAGCTCATAGTGATTTAGAGTGTTTGGGTGTGAAAGAGTACCATGCCTAGCATAAACGTACCCATACAGATGCATTGGAATAGGTTTTTTGGTCACACAATTTGTAGAATGAAAGTTGCATTGCTTTGCAACTTTACATTGCTTGCATTTGACACTTTTTCCATCAAGTGAAAAATGGACACCACAAAAAATGACTCTGATATAACAAAAACTAAGAGAGGTTATTGTAGAGGGGCCAAACACGATCCTATATAATCAAATAGAGAGCTTGTAAGCATCACGGTTTATGAGTAATAGGCTATCAAAGATTGCTACTCTTTTACAATTTGGACCCTTAAGGGATTGAGCCAGTTGAATGTAGCTCAGAGTGATTCAATTTGTTTAGGTGCAAAAAAGGACCATGCCTAGAGTAAAAATACCCATCTATATGCGTTGGAATAGTTCATTTAGTCACACATTTTGCAAAATGAAAGTTGCACCACTTTGCAACTTTACACTGCTTGCATTTGACACTTTTTCCATCAAGTGAAAACTGGACACCATGGGAAAATGACTTCGAGATAACAAAAATTAAGAGAGGTTATTGTATATGCAACCAACATGATCCCGTAGGATCATACATAGATTTTTTAAGCATTGATGTTTTCGACTAACAAGCTTCCAAAGATTGTTTCCCTTTTGCAATTTGGACTCTTAAGGGATCGAGTCGATCAAACATAGATCAGAGTGATTCGATGTGTTTGGGTGTGAAAGAGGAATATTCCTAGTGTAAAAATACCCATCTAAACATGTTGGAATAGTTCATTTGGTCAAATGAGTTGTAGAACAAAAGTTGCACCACTTTTCAACTTTACTCTACTTGCTTTTGACACTTTTTCCATTAAGTGAAAATTTGACACCACCGAAAAATGATTCTGAGATAACAAAAACTGAGAGAGATTATTGTAGAGGGGCCCAATGCAATCTTGTAGGCTCATATATAAAGTTTCTAAGCATCATGATTTCTTAGTAACAACCCTTCAAAGATTGCATCCATTTTGCACTTTGGACCCTTAAGGGATCGAGCTAGTTGAACGTAGCTTAGAGTGATTTGGCGTGTTTAGGTGTGTGTTACCAATTTATCACTACAACTCAATTGGTGGACCTGATTAAATATTGTTATATTTGAAAGTGAAAATTACAGTTATTTCTACATGTGCTTAAGTGTTGTTTGCACTTTATTCATCATTCATCAAGTGACAGTTATGCAAGTGTTTGAGAGAACTGAATTTCAAAAGTACTACTCAAATATTTCATAAATCAAATGGAGTACAAAACTTAGTATAAAAATGATTGAGTATAACATAATGCTTTCATTTATTTCATAAATTTATTCATATTACATGTTTTCATTTGATTGCAAGAATACAAATGACAAGTACAACTTTGCATTTCAATGCATTTTCTTTCAAAATGGAAATGAAAGAACGAAATTAAATGTCCACACAAGTCATGGTTTTAGCCATTCCATTCATGACAAGAAAGGAAATATACAACTGAAAGAGAAAGTGACAAGTAACATGGGGCATATTCGCCATTGCCTGAGTTGGTTTTTGGTTGTTGCCTCATAGCTTGCTCCATCATGCTTGTTCTCCTGAGTGTACCTACAAAAGATTAAGAAGGCATCAATTAAGAGCTCAGGATATGAACTATAATACATGCCATACTAACAGAGATATATTTCAATCCTTTCAATGCATAGAACCAACTAAAGAAAAGGGCAGAAACATGAGCTAAAGAAAGGAAACATCATCATCACATATTGTTTTTATGCTAACATTGTTTGTTTCCTTGTGCAGGTATAGGAAAATTCATGTAGCTAATTATCTTTTGAAGAACAAGCATGTGGGGAAAAATAGGCTCCCACAAGGGTAGAACTCGGCATGCTGCCCCTTATACATTACAAGTGGGTTGAGAAGGAGACTGCAATTACCATGTTCATCTAAACTATTCAACTAAAAGAGTAAAGGAGAGTTCATTCATCAAAGCCATCAATCTGATTATTCACTCATAGCAATCAAGTAATATGCTTTCTGAAAGCTACAGGTGGACAGTGGACTTAAATGAGCTCAATTAATTCAACTGAATACCTCTTTTCATGATTCCAAATCATAGGTATTGTTGTATAATTTGCATTTTTATTTCATGGGTTTTGTTATGCATCTTGTTTCATGATATTACAATAGTATTCTATCTTTAAGCAATGATAGTGAACAGACATACATAATGCCTCAACAAGGAGCATTTTTTTAGATTTTTATTTTAGAGAAGAGCAAGTGCATAAAAAAAATTTAAATAATCAAGCATAAAAATGCATGAAGAGTGTCAGGTTGAAGAATATGAACATGTAAGGACATTCAAGCATGAAGAGAGCTCCAGATTTTCAAGCATCAAGGTTTGTGCATCATTGTGTCTGAAATGAAATCAATTCAAGTACACTATTTAGAAGGTTGTTTGCATCATTCAAGGTATGTCTTCAAAGTATCATTGTGTGAGACCAAGAAAATGGACATGAACATGTTTGATAAGAATTTGAGTATGTAAAGCATTTCATATTAAACAAAGCTTTTAAAAGATTTAAGTGAAAAGCATAATGGACTGAGCAAGTAAACATCTAAGGCTTCCAGTCAATGGAAGTTTTTGGGTTCCGGGGTTTGTCCATAGTACAGTTTTTCTATAGGAAGTTCAAAACCCATATGGGTTTCTTCCTAATTTGAAGTAGAGTTTGGGAAGTTGAACTCATTAGAGATGCAGGATAAAAGAAGTAAGATGGAAATAAAGTGAAGCAGAGATCATATATATTCATTTGTAGAAATGAAGGGTAAATAGTTGGAGTTTCAAATCAAAATGCAGTCTTTTTCCAGAACACCATTTGCCCATGTAAGGGGTTTTACACAGAAATTAGAAATGAGAATGAAATGCCATGTTGGGGTTTTGCATTAAGTATAGAAATAGATGAATTCCTTCCATTTTCCAGTGAACCCACATGGGGGTTTGACATTAAAATATAGATTTCTCATTTTTTCAAAATACCCACATTGTGGTTTTGAATTTTAAAGAAGATAGTACAATTTTCAAGAAACCCCATGAGGGGTTTTCAATAGAAAAGCAAAAGAAGTGCATTTTCTTGAAAATATGATATACCCATGAGGGTTTGAACTAAAATGTAGATTTATCATATACCCACATGGGGTTTTCTACAGGAAAAAAAAACAATATTTCTTCAAAATAAAGGACACCCACATGAGGGTTTGTTTCAAAATGCAGAATACACACAATATGCTATTTTGGGTCGAGCCCAGAAAATAAGAACTCATTTTTGTGCATGAGTGTCCATGGCCAAGAGGAGGGTTTTTTGGCCCCAAGTATCATTTGAAATAGAAAATATTCTTTTAGCTTGTTGTCTAAGCCCAAGATCTGAAGAAAGCAATAGGAATCACATGGTATTTTCGATGAAACACATTAGAAAGAATTCAAGCATGGCACGGCCTGTATATGGCCTTGAATTTATAAATGAAAATGACATATTTGCAGGAGTATGTGAATCTTTTTAAGCTTCTATTTTGCAGAAAGACAAAAGAAAGAAACAACAAGCTTACCATGCGCACTTGTAGAAGACCAAGTGGCTCGTGGTCAGACTCTCTTGAAAAGCTCTCAAACATAGAGGTCAAGCTCTTACAATAGCAACCAAGAACGTAGAAACAAGAAGCAAGAATACATATCCATATATCATCAAAAAATGATATCATAGTCACGGCCTGTGAGGCCTTTTCTCTCAAAAAAAGAAGCCAAGGAACAATGAAAATGTTAGTGATACTTACCCCTGAGTTATGGAGGCCAAGCTTGCAAAGGATTGAGAGAAAGATAGCTTGATTGGAGGCTCAAATGGAGGTCTCAAGATGAAACCCTAGCTCACATGGCGGCGGCTCATGCACAGTTCTTGTTCTCCAAATTTTCACTTTGCAAAATGATGCGAAATAATAGGCATTCCTTGTGTTTTATTCATTAGGGTTTCTCAAACCCTAAGTCAACTTAGGGTTATTATTGTCTTACATATATGCCTAGTTAATACCATGGTGGCAGATTACATATATGCTTAAGTTTCCCTTATGCATCGATACCTAAGGCATTTCATTATGCTTTGATTTTATTGTATGCCTTGTATTCATTTTTTTCCTTAGCCTTTTTTTTAATTGATTTTATAGAAATCAATTACAAGGGAAAGATAAAGGATTTTCCTTAGTTTTATTTTAATTGATATGTAAGACAAATATTGCCCATATTTTTATGATTTTTTAAGTAAATCAAGCATTGTAATTGGAGAGACAAGTATTATTTTTTACAAAAGATTTTGAAATCTTTAGGTTGCAAACAATTGATTAAAATTGAGAGAATTTTAAATCTGCAAGCTATGTAAAGTAGGAATAAAACAATTTATTTTTTTCTTTTGCTATTTTTAGCAGATTGTTATTGCTTTTCTTCCTTGGTTGGATATGAATTTCTGGAGGGAGAGAAGGTGTTTTTTTCACTTTAAAAGCATATTTGGCCTATTTTGAGGAGCTTTGCAATATGTATTTGCAAAAAGTGTGTTTTCCCTGCTTTTGTGCAAGCTTATTGGGAAGTTTTGATACCTTTTCTTGAGCTTTTCTTTTTGAGCTCGAATTAGGGTTTTGGGGAGATATATCTTGAAAACTTAGTTTTTTTTTCTTAGTTCAAATTCTAGTTCAAATTCTAGTTTCTTTCTCATACACATTTTTGAGCTTGTAAACTTATTTTGTACTCAATTCCAAACTATGGCATACTCCTTCAATTGAATAAAGCGGCACTCCTATTCCTTAATTTTGCATCTTTTGCAATTTTAGTTCGATGTTATATTGTGATTTCTGCTTGCAAAATCCTTATTATGTCCTAGAATTGTAATTTTAGTGCAAAAAGTTCAAAGATACAAGTTGCATGTTGTATTTAAACTTAAATATTCATGCAAATTATTTATGTGTTTAGTGTTCATAAGGAATTGTGAAATACTATTTTTTTCTTAAAGTTGTTTGTGAAAAAAAAACCAGAGTCATCATTAAGTTATTATCAAGTCCTGAAAATCATTTTAAGTCATATTTTTCATTCTAGTCATCTTTCTCTATCCCTTTTCTCATAAAATCACTTAGAATAGGATCCATCATTTAGAGAACCAGCTCACTCTGGAGATTCGTTCTCGCAATGAGTCACCCACAACTCGAGAACGTTTCCATGTATCAATAGATTATTGAGTTTTCATTTTCAATAGGGCGTAAATCTAATTGATAACAGTGTGAAAGAGGACCATGCCTAGCATAAACATACCCATTTGGATGCGCTATAATAGTTCATTTGGTAACACTAGTTACAAAATGAAAGTTTCACCACTTTGCAACTTTACATTGCTTGCATTTGACACTTTTTTTCCATAAAGTAAAAACTAGACACCACGGGAAAAAAAATCTGATATAAAAAAAATTGAGAGAGGTAATTATAGAGGGGCCCAACACAATCTTGTAGGCTTAGATAGAGAGTTTGTAAGCATCATGGTTTTCAAGTAATAGGACGTCAAATATTGCTGCTCTTTTGCAATTTGGACCCTTAAGGGATCAAGTCGATTAATGTAGCTTGGAGTGATTCAGCGTGTTTGGTTATGAAAGAGGATAATTCCTAGCATAAACATGCACATCTAGATGCATTGGAACAGTTCATTTGGTCACACGAGTTGCAGAATGAAAGTTACACCACTTTGTAACTTTACATTGCTTGTATTTGACACTTTTTCCATCAATTGAAAACTAGACACCACATAAAAATGACTCTAAGATAACAAAATTTGAGAGAGGTTATTGTAGAGGGGCCTACGTGATCCCGATGCCTCAAAAGGAATGCATGTAATTGACACGGTCTCTAGGTAACAAACTGTCAAAGATTACTTCCCTTTTGAAATTTGGACTACTAAGGGATTACGCTACATGAATTACAAATGTTTGAGGGCAGCAATAAATTTCAAAATTTGAGCAAATATCATTACAAATGTTTATGTGAATAGATGGCATGCTATATTGATATTGATATATAATCATAAGCTTGATTTATTTTTGTAGAGAAGGGGGATTCGCTACTCACGAGTTCTCTTCATTTAGAGAACCTCATGGGGCGAACTACCCTAAACTACCTCAAGGAATAGCACGAGAGTTCTAGAATTTGAAAGAGAATATCCCAAACATTTTCTAAGAAAACTAAAAAGATCTTGGACAAAGGATGGAAGCACGAGTTTGGGACGATAGCATGATGCGCTGGCATCTTAGAGGCACGTTGGTGTCTCGTATGGACCAAAAAGTGAGAATGTCACAAAAAATAGCTAAATGACTACTAGAAATCTAATTGTTAAGAACTTATAGAATGTGATAAAGAAACATAATGTAATAGAACTTAAATAAAGTGAAATAGAAATGATAAAGTAAGAGAATAAGAGAGAAATTTCTCACAACAACCCAAGTAATGAAGCCTCTAGCAAATGAATGTCTTCAAAAATTGCATGTGTAAGATTTGGAGAGAATGTAGGGGTTGTATAGGAGTTTGCCTCAGTGAAACCCTCGTTTTGGTGTTCCCACCTCCATAGACAGCCAAATAGATAAAGAGAGTGAGAAAGTAAGCAAATGTGATGTGATAAAAGCAATCCCCATTCGAGGAGTAGAACCCATATCAAAAAATGTAGGTGATAAAAGAAATCCCTGCTCGAGGAGAACCCATATCACAAAATAAGGATGCAATTGATAGGAGATATGGAATCCCAAGATTCTTGCAAGCACAAGGTAAGTGAGATAGAGTTGCATCGTTTAAGGAAGCCAAATGGAGAGAGCAATATAGCTGCAAGAGCCAAGAGTGTTGCAAAGAGAGTTATAAGAGCTTGAGAGTGCTACTATAACAAGCTATATGGAGTTGTGCAAGCAAGATAATAAGAGAGAAATTCTAGAGCCAAGGATAGAAGGAATCTAGAAGCATTCAAAAGACCAAAATAGATTGAAAATATGACTTTTGAAGAGGGAAAAGAAGATTTTGGGGTGGTTACAAGGCATCCCAAGCCATTACCACTGACAAAAGCATATGACAAGTGGAAAACATGCTTGGAGGTGGTCATTTCAACATTAAAATGTCACAGGATGCTAGCATGACATGTAGACATCTGCACAACGAGCTAGTGTCCAGATGCATCATGCTACAAAATGACACGAATAGGAAAATCACAAGGTTCGATGCAAAGCTAACATGTGAGGGTAGCTAATGAAAAGGGGTATTGAGCATACTGAGAAGGGAAAAAGGCTAATGTAGGGGCTACAATGAGCCTACACAAGGTGGTAAGGGAGTGGACACTAAATTGGACACAAAAATGTACGTGAAATTGCAAGGGGTGCAATTTTACACCATTACATTTTTCCCCCACTTTAGCGGGCATATGAATCTACACTAATATGCATGATAAAGGAAATCTATTAAACATCAATAACATGATGATTCCAAAAGGATATTGTAGAGGAAGTAGATAACTCTTCAAACCAAGGAAGCATGCCCCCAGGTTGAAGACCTGCAAAACAAATGCATTAGACAAGAGAGACTTGCACAAGACAACAAGGTTAGAACATAAAAACGTACACACACAACAAACTAAAGGATTTGAGTTAACAAACTAAAAGAGAGCTCGATGTAAAAGGTTGTCTTAGTACTATGTGTCATCCCCAAACAATAACACATAAAAGAAATCTAAAATGAAGAGAGGAAGGGCATATACTCAGGATGAAGAAGATGAAAGTCTTCTATCAAATATACAGAAAATTGAGAAGAGAAGAGAAGTGAAAAGGTTTGTTGGAAATATGTGTCTCAATCTCACAGGCTGAAACCTCTGGAAGAGAAAATTTGGTATGACCTTCATTGTGTCTGGCCAACTAGCAGATGTGAAACCTTTTGAAATGTTCTAGTCACTATGACTTTGTTGATGTCTTGCCAACTGGTGTTGTCGCTATGACTTGTGACGTTCGTTGTAACTTTCTACCAAGTGGAGATCTCTAGCCAATAGGCCACTCTTATTAGATATTGGGGAGACTCTAGGTGACAAGCGATGTCGGGGAGACCCTTGTCCGAAAGGCTTATCTCGATATGAAGTCTTATTGAGATGGTTTATTCGTCGATAGGGTGCTACACTTGGAGTCTTCAAGGTAACTCGGAGGCTTTGCTATGAACTCTTGGTGACATATGTTTGTCTCACCGATGCACATCAAGAAAACATGGAAGCCTTGGTAAGAAGTCTCGCCGATGGTTGGTTCTCTCCCCTATGGGTATGAACATCATTGTAACCTCTTGGTGATAGCGGTAAGTCCTACCGACGGCTGTTTGTTTCAATATGACATGAAGGCTCAGTGTAATCTCTTAGTGATAGGGGTAAGTCTTTCCAACTGTTGGACACTTTGGAATAACTTGTGAACATCGGTGTGATGTCCTAGCGAGTAGCGATAGTCTCACCGAATGGAAAGCTAACATCTATATGACTTTGGGACTTCAGTATGATGTCTCATCGAATAGCGATTGTCTTGGTGATAGCGATACAAGTGATGATCATCAGTATGAGGTCTTGGCAACAAGGCCAAGTCTGAGCAACAACTTTCTAAAATCAGTGTAACCTCTTGCCAATAGTGATGCCTCTTGGTAACATCAATGGTTAAGTCTTGTGGCATCGGGGAGACATGGTTAGTGTCTCACCGACATGCGAATACTCTTTTGAACGCCTTTGACCTATTGACCATCCTATGTGGTTTGTCCTCGATCAATCAGAGAGTAGAATGGGAACCGCTAGCAATTGGATTGTTGTGGCCATTACTGAGAGGAAGTTCAACAGACAGGGGTGTCATGGATATACTCAGGAATTGGAGATACCATCTGGTTCATTGAATTGATGAATGGTTTGATGGTTGGATGAATTGTTCAAAGTGTATCAGTGTGAATTGGATTCTGAGAGGATAGGAACTTGAATATTTTGTACAAGGTTGATCATTGTGAATGCTACTGTAAAATGACATTAGAAAGATAAGTTTGATATCTGTATGTAATTCTTATTGCTATAATACAAAGTGACTTCTCTTGGTGTGGTGGGTTTTTTCTCCCGTAAGGGTTTTCCCACGTAAATCTGGTGTCCATCTGTGTATGATTATTTCTCTATTTTTGTTATTGCTTTAAAGTGTATCTTAATTGGACTATAATTGAAAATTTTAAAGCATCTCTGCATTATTCCCTGAGGTTTTTGACATTAGGAGAGTTGTTTCCGCACTTAGCTTTCCTTACAAGTGTTATCAGAGCCTGGCCAGTTCTGTTATCCTTGTGGGTACGTTGGGTTTTTTGTGTCAATTTCTGTTCAGTGGGAGTCTTGTAGAAATTTGGTAATTTGAATTACAGGTTAAGATGGCAAGCACATCAGGAAAGATTGAAATTGAGAAATTCAATGGCAGCAATTTTGAGTTGTGGAAACTTAAAATGGAAGATCTATTGGTTGATCGTGATCTTTGGATTACTGTGTCTAGAATGAAGCCTATAGGCATGAAGCAAGAAGATTGGGACCTTGTAGATAGAAAGTCTAAGGAGATGATAAGGCTCTGTTTGGCAGACTTTTTTCTTCTGAATGTGCATGAAGAGAAGACTGCATCTTCCTTGTGGAACAGACTGGAATCTATTTATCAGGGGAAGTCCTTGGTGAATAAATTATTCTTGAGGAAGAATTTGTACACTTTGAGAATGAAGGAAGGAGGGTCTATAGTTGATCATTTGAACACATTCAACATGTTGATTGCACATTTAACATCTGTTGGTGTGAAGATTGATGAAGAGGATTGTTGTATGCTTTTATTGTGTTATTTTCCAGACTCTTGGGATCACCTGGTGATGGCTATTGGGAGTACAACATCCAATTTCAAGATGGAATATGTTGTTGCTTCTTTGTTATCAGAAGATATGAGAAGGAAATATTTTGAGATGGCGAAGGAGGCTCTTGCTGTTAGAGGTAGATTGAAAGATAAAGGCAAGAAGAAGGACAAGAAGTCCAAATTGAAATCAGAGGGGAGATCAAAGTCTCCTGGCAAGAAGTCCAAGGTGAAGTGTTGGAATTGTGGGCAACCTGGTCATGTCCAAAAGGATTGTAAAGAGGAGAAGAAGAAGAAGAATAAGAAGAAGAAGTATGCTTCCAAAAATGATTCTTCTCAGAGTGATGCAAATGCCTTTATTGCAGCCTTGGCTACACATGCATCAGATGATGTATGGTTGATTGATTCTGGAGCATCTTTCCACATGACATCTCATAGAGACTGATTCATGAAGTATGAAAAATATGATGGCGGAAAGGTGTATTTGGAAATTTATTCATCATTGGAAATAGGTGGTTGTGGAAGAGTCAAAATTCAATTCCCTGATGGAAGAGTGAAGGGAATTAATAATTTAATGCATATACCAGGTCTGGCTCAAAACTTACTTTCTATTAGTATACTGAATGATATTGGAGTGCAAGTCGCGTTCTCTAGAAATGGTTGCAAGATGAATAAAGGCTCTATGGTGCTAGTAAGAGGTGCTCGTGTTGGTACCTTGTATAAGCTTGATGCACATTTTGTGCAAAGCAATAGTGTCTCTACCAAGTCACAAAAAGTTGCTCATGGAGGAAAAGAGGAAAACGTTCCTAATTCTATAAACTCTATGGAAGTTAAACTTCCAATAGAAAAGACTATGCTCTAGCATCATAGGCTAGGCCACATTGGTGAGAAAGGTTTAAAAACCTTGAAAAATAAAAACCTGGTTGAGGGGCTTGAAAATTGTAACCTCGAATTTGAATTCTGTGAACATTGTATCTATGGTAAATAACATTGTGTTTCATTTTACTCCAGTCCTCACAAATCTTCAAGTTTGCTTGATTATGTACATCTTGATGTTTTTGGTCCAGTGAATGTTTCTTCTTTGTCTAAGTCAAGGTACTATGTATCGTTCATTGATGATTATTCGAGAAGAACATTTGTTTATTTTTTGAAAATTAAATCAAAAGTGTTTAGTCAGTTTAAGGAATTTAAGAACCTTGTAGAAAATCAGACTGGAAGAAAAATAAAAATTTTAAGGACTGATAATGGCAGTGAATTCTGTTATGATGATTTTCAAAGGTACTGTAAAGATCATGGGATGAAAAGACATAAAACTACACCTTACACTCCACAGCAAAATGGAGTTACAGAAAGGTTCAACAGGACAGTGATGGAAAGAGCACAAAGTATGCTAAGAAGTGTTGGCTTGGAGGAGAAGTTCTGGGCTGAGGCAGTTGCTACAACATGTTACTTGATAAACTATTCTCCGAATTCCTCTCTTATTGAGAAAACACCTTTGTCAGCATGGTCTAGTAAGAAGCCCTCTTTAAGACATATTTGTGTTTTTGGCTGTGAGGCATATGCACATGTGTCGTATGAGAAAAGATCTAAATTGGAGAACAAGGCTGTCAAATGTATTTTTATTGGCTATAGTGCTAGCATAAAAGGATACAAGCTTTGGAATCCTGATACGGAGAAGGTTCTATACAACAGAAGTGTTATCTTTCATGAGCTGAAGCCTTCTACCTTGGATCTATAGTCAGAGACAAAATCAAAAAAAAAAAGGATGTAGTTGAAATTCCTCAGACACCAGATAAAGAGGAATTGAAAATTCAAAATGTACCTAAAACTAAGGAGAGCTCAAGTAGTTCTGAGAGTTCTGATGAAGAAGAACAACCTTAGCCTCAGCAAGTGAGGAGGTCAACTCATGAAAGAAAGCAACCTGATAGGTATGGGTTCTCTTTGATAGATTCTACTTGTTCCTATGCTTTAATTTCTAGCACTGATGAACCTAGGACTGTGAAAAAGGCATTTAGAATGTCTAATTCAAACTCTTGGTTGGAAGACATGAATGAAGAAATGGCATCATTAGAAAAGAATGATACTTGGAGTTTGGTGCCCTTTCCTGAAGGTAGAAAAGTTGTTGGTTGCAAATGGGTATTTAAGAAGAAAATAGGTCTGGATGGCAATGTGGAAAAGTACAAGGCGAGCTTGGTTGCGAAGGGTTATTCCCAGGTAGAGGGAATTGATTATGGGGAAATTTTTTCTCTTGTAGCTAAGCTAACATCTATTAGATTTCTTTTGTCACTTGTAGTAGCATATGACTTAGAGGTCAAACAAATGGATGTGAAGACAACATTTCTTCATGGTGATCTTGAAGAAGAGATTTATATCTCCCAGCCTGAGCACTTTGTGGAAAAAGGTAAAGAAATATTGGTTTGCAAGTTGAATAAATCTTTGTATGGGTTAAAGCAGTCTCCTAGAATGTGGTACCAAAAGTTTGAACTTTTGTTTTGTCATTTGGATTTGTAAGATCAAAATATGATCATTGTGTGTATTACAAAGCTGAAAGTGATCAAGTCCTTATTATTGCTCTCTATGTTGATGATATGTTGTTCATAGGCAATAGTAAGTTAATGATTTATGATCTTAAGTCTTAGCTGTCTGCAAAGTTCGAAATGAAAGATCTTGGTGCAACAAGGTATATTCTGGGTATGGAAATAACCAGGGATAGGAATAGTAGAAAGCTTTGGCTCAGTCAGAGTAAGTATATCAAGACTGTTCTAGAGATATTTTGTATGAATGATTGCAAGCAGCTAGTTGTTCCAGTTTTGCAAGGAACGAAGCTATCTGTTGAAGACTATCCAAAATCTCCTACTAAGATGGAGGACATGACCAGTGTACCTTATGCTAGTGCGGTTGGCAGTCTTATGTATGCAATGGTCTGTACAAGGCCAGACATTGCCCAAGCAATGGGAGTACTTAGTCAGTTTATGGAAAATCCTGGAAGGACACATTGGGATGCTGTGAAGAGAATGTTTAGATATTTGAAGGGCACTTCAGAGTATGCTTTGTGTTACCATGGGAACTTGGTTGAATCACAAAGGACTCTCAGCATTCGAGGCTATGTGGATTTTGATTAGGCAAGGGACATTGATAGTAGAAGATCCACCAGTGGATATACTTTCATGTTGAATGGTGGTACAGTTAGTTGGATGAGCAAGTGGCAGGCTGTAGTCACTTTTTCCACTACAGAGGCAGAATACCTGGCAGCTACACATGCTTGTAAAGAAGCAATTTGGTTAAATTGTTTTTGTTCTAAAATTGGTTTTGATGCAGGGAAAATAACTATTTTCTATGATATTTAGAGTGTAATCTTTCTGGAAAAGAATCCTACTTTCCAAGCCAAGACAAAACATATAGATGTACAATACCATTTTGTACGAGATGTGGTGGAGGATGGAAAGGTATCATTAGAAAAACTAGATACTCTAGAGAATGTTGCAGATGCATTAATGAAGCTAGTGAGCACAGAAAATTTTAGGTGGTGTGCCAATTCGATGGGCCTCAGTGCCCATGAATGTCAGTAGTTTTGTTGTACTCTAGAGGTGCCTGTGTGATCTTCGTCAAGTGGGAGATTGTTGGAAATATGTGTCTCAATCTCATAAGTTGAAACCTCTGGAAGAGAAAATTTGGTATGACCTTCATTGTGTTTGGTCGACTAGCAGATGTGAAACCTTTAGAAATTTTCTGGTCACTGTGACTTTTTTGATGTCTTGTCGACTGGTGTTGTCGCTATGACTTGTGACGTTCGCTGTAAATTTCTACCGAGTGGAGATCTCTGGCTGACAGGCCACTCTTATCAGACATCGGGGAGACTCTGGTCGACAAGCGGTGTCAGGGAGACCCTTGGTTGAAAGGCTTATCTCGGTATGAAGTCTTATCGAGATGGTTTGTCTTGCCAACAAGGTGCTACACTTGGAGTCTTCAGGGTAACTCGGAGGCTTCGCTATGAACTCTTGGTGACATATGTTTGTCTCACCAATGCTCATTAAGGTAACTTGGAAGCCTCAGTAAGAAGTCTCATCGACAGTTGGTTCTCTCCCCAATGGGTATGACCATCATTGTAACCTCTTGGCGATAGCGGTAAGTCCTGTCGACGGTTGTTTTTTCGATATGACATGAAGGATCGGTGTAATCTCTTGGCGATAGCAGTAAGTCTTGCTAACTATTAGACACTTTGGAATAACTTGTGAACATCAGTTTGATGTCCTGGCGAGTAGCGATAGTCTCACCAAATGGAAATCTAGCGTCTATGTGACTTTGGGACTTCGGTATGATGTCTCATCGAATAGCGATTGTCTTGGCGATAGCGATACAAGTGATGATCATCGGTATGAGGTCTTGGCGAGAAGGAAAAATTTGAGCGATAGCTTTCTGAACTTGGTGTAACCTCTTGCCAATAGTGATGATTCTTTGCGACATCAATGGTTAAGTATTGTGGCATTAGGGAGACACGATTAGTGTCTCACCAACATGCGAATACTCTTTTTAACGCCTTTGACCGATTGACCATACTATGTGGTTTGTCCTCGATCAATCAGAGAGCATAATGGGAACCGCTAGCAATTGGACTATTGCAGCCATTACTAAGAGGAAGTTCGACAGATAGGGGTGTCATGGATATACTCAGGAATTGGAGATGCTATCTGGTTCATTGAATTGATGAATTGTTCGATGGTTGGATGAATTGTTCAAAGTGTATCAGTGTGAATTGGATTCTGAGAGGATAGGAACTTGAATATTATGTACAAGGTTGATCATTGTGAATGTTGTTGTAAACTGACATCAGAAAGATAAGTCTGATGTGTGTATGTAATTCTTATTACTATAATACAAAGTGACTTCTCTTGATGTGGTGGGTTTTTTCTCCCATAAGGGATTTCCGGCGTAAATCTAGTGTTCATTTGTGTATGATTATTTCTTTGTTTTTGTTATTTCTTTAAAGTGTATCTTAATTGGACTGTAATTGAAAATTTAAAAGCATCTCTGAATTCTTACCTGAGGTTTTTGGCATTAGGAGATTTGTTTCCGCACTTAGCTTTCCTTACAAGGTTCAAGTGAGAGCAAGGAGGAATTAAATTTCCAAGAGAGATGGATCCACAGGTACTCTCTCCTGAGGTTTGAATGAAGAGCACTAAAGGCCCATAGACCAATGATGGACAAATCCCGTAGGATGAAAATGTCTTCTAGGCCCACAAACCTATAAGAAGGTAACCCCCAAGTTCTCTCTCATGAAAGAAGCCAAGAGAAGTAAGTGACTTACAGGCCCATAGACCTGTAAGGAGGAAATCCCCAAAATCTCTCACATGATGGAAACCCAGATATGTAAGCACCAAATAAACTCGTAGACCTACAAGGAGGCATCCTCCAAGATCTCTCACATTCAACCCAGATATGATTCTTTTGCATTTTTCCTTGGTTCTTATTGAAACCTTCTTACTTCATATGATGTGTTTGTTACTTTTTGGATGACATTGGGTATGATATCCTTCATAAGTGTGATCTATCTTAGCATATTACATTCCTCTTGGTGGCCTGATGCGACACACTGCATCCCCTAAGTTGTGAATTTACTATTCTTTGATTGGTCCTCTCTTGGAGACCTTAGACACAATGTTCCCTAAGTTAATACCTCGCATGAACTAAGCAAGACTCCTTTGAACATCCCATGCATGTTGCATTTTGCATTTGTTATAGGGCCACCTTGCATAACACAACTTGCATGCTTGAGGAACCATCCTATCTATTCATGAGTTCTAAGCAAATGAAGCTTTGTTTGTCTCATGAAGCTCAAAAAGTCATTATCTTTGTGTTTCCTTATTAAAGTTATCAGGAGGTATAACTTTGGTATGGTTGAGTGGGAAGCCCATTCCAAGACACAAATTTCCCCATAGCCATCTGCGTGTGTGTGAGTGCATACCACCCATGAGTGTATGTTTCTCACCTTTTGGGCCTTCTCACCTAGCGAACAACCATGAGTTATGTTTCCCTAGAGTGAGTTTGTGTTTTCTAGAAAAATAGCCTAGATCTGATCCACAACGGGTTGGAAAAAAGATCAAAGCTTGATCTGATTTTCTCTTTTCTTTTTCATCATCTCCATGTGTGTTCCTTTGTGCTTATGATTTGGTTTTTTATGCAATTTTTATCATGGGGCTTGATCAACCCTCTTGATTATTGTTGTCTCATCTTACTAGCTTAAGTGCATTCAAATCCCTCTTGATGTGTGTGATTGGCTACTTTAGTGTGAGTTTGAAGAAATTTCATCCTCTCACTAAAGTGGGGCTAAATATACTGTAGAAAAATGTATCTTTTTGCATTTTCATGTTCATTTGGGTCCTTCTTATGGATGTTGGCCTTTTTTTTCTTATATTTAATGTTATAATGTGGTCAACACATTCACATTAGGTCTTGAGTTCCTGTAAATCAATAAGAATAATATGGTGTCTTGCAAGAGTTTTGTAAGGTGTTGTAACACATCTTCACACTTTTCTAGGACCTTCTTATCATAATTCACTTAAGCAACTCCTTTTTATCCCTTACCAAGACCTATTTCAAGGTGTTGTAAAGTATTGTAACAAACTTTCACACTTTCCTAAGCTTACATCATCAATAATTTAACCCTTTATTATGTTTAAATGACCCTTTTATAGACTTACAGGTCATATTTAATTGTCTTGTTGAGAATAATAATGTTAAACAACATTCAATACACTGTAATTCCCAACATGCACTTAAAATTTCCTAGGTGGACTAAGTCACCAATAGGGGTGACTTAGTCCCACTGGGCTCAAAAATAAAAAAATATTTCAAAATTCTAGAGGGATATCATTCTCTAAGCCTTAAGGTTCACTTGTGATTAGGCATTTTTGGGAAATTTTAGGAGATCATGTATAAATAAAGGGTTTTTCCTCTTAATTCACCCCCATTCATTCTCATTCACTCATTCAAGCATTCAATCTTCTCAAGCACTCAATCAAGCACTTTAGGAATTTGCAAGCATTCATCTATTGGAGCTAATTGCAACATATCTTTATATTTCTTCATCAAGGGTTTGGTGAGTGATAGCATTTTCATGTTGTTTATTCATCATGCTCTTCATATTTTCTTTCATTTTTAAGGCTTTAATTACCAACAAGGGGTTTGACCAAGGAAAACCCCCATGCCCTAACCCTTAACACTATTTCCCCTCTTTACATGTGTATTTTTGCAGGTCTTTTATACATATTTTTCAAAGAGAAAGGTGTTGAAAATATTTTGTCAAATCATCAAAGTCATTCAAGTCAACAAATCCCTAATTAAAGCTTGGAGACCTCTTTCAATGTGTTTTCTACAGAATCTAAATCGGACACCTATCAGGAAGGGAAGTGCAGACCTGAAGCTACAGATTCCTACCCATAATTTCTTGAGACTACTAGGTGGAATAAGTTACCATCATTGGCAAAGTAGTCCCATTTCCAGGTTCAATTTTTTTTTTGCATTTTTGAACACCCAGTTTCTAGATTTCTGTTTCAGAAGAGTTACCCAGAAAGAAGACTAAGTCACCCAGCTTGGCATGAGTGTCCCAGTTGGCTTCAACAAAAAAAATTGTAGTATTCTAGATCCTCTCTACATCACACTTTAGTTTCCAAATGCACCCCTTTTGTCTCATTTAATTTTGTTGTTGTTTACTTACATTTCATAGTTCATTTCCTAGGTCTCTTTGCATACAACATTGTGATTTCAAACACTTTGCATTTCATTAGTTTTTTAGCATTTAGAACATTTCATTTAGACATATTTACATGTTCATTGCATATTTTGAATAAACCATCAACATATTTAGGTGCATTTATCTCTTTTAGGTGAAAGATCCTAGAAGTATAAGAGCATTTGCACTCCTAAATTTGTTGGTTCATTATGTTTGTGCTACAATTGTCTAATATGCTTCATACACCATTCTAAAACCCAAATGCTTGAAATTGTAGGCATAATGCTTTCTCAAAACTATCAAGTGGTAATACAAAATCATGAGGAAAAAAATCAACCTATATGAATTCCAACACCCCACTTAAATCAAATATTAAATCAATGTACCCCATTTTCATACACAAAAAGCTTAGCTTATAAGATTCTCTCATAATAAGCAAAAATAGGATTCAAGGATTCCTTAGGTACTCTATTCTCATAGATCTTTTACAATGGCACTCATACATTTGAGATGCTCTTATAATGTCTATATGATAGGTGCTCATGATGAGGTTAACTTCAAATGAATAACTTGAAATTACCTCGCTAAGCTTCACATGCACTTTTATAATGGCTTAAAATCAAAATTGAGATTTTTCAAGATCATCAAACTAAGGATGTTGCATTGATTTTTTGGCTGAGATTCTCTTGGATGGCTCATAAATCAACATTTATTGCAAGTAGACACCAATCGATTTTATTAGTTTACTTACAAATAGGAAAAGTAAAAGAAGAGAAAGAAAGAGCATACAAAATAGAAATGAAATGAAAATATATGGAAGGAACTTACAAACAACAAATCCACACCATTTGGTTTCAATTCAAGAATAGCAAGGCTTAAATCTTGATGCTTCCATTGAGGATAGGCATGCCAGTCTCTCAACTTAGTCATTTTTGGCAATACATCTTCATTGGGATTTCCAAGATACCTATTGCACACAACAACCTCTCATGAATAGAATAACATGAATTTTGAGATGCTCTTATAATGTCTACATCATAGGTGCTCATGATGAGGTTAAACTCAAATGAATAACTTGAAATTCCCTCGCTAAGCTTCATACACACTTTCATAATGGCTTAAAATAAAAATTGAGATTTGTAAAGATCATGAAAAGAAGGATGTTGCATGGATTTTTTGGTTGAGATTCTCTTGGATGGCTCATAAATTAGTATTTTTTGCAAGGAGACACCAATCAATTTTTGATATTTTACTTACAAATAGGAAAAGTAAAAAAAAAAAAGAGAAAGAAAGAGCATCCAAAATGGAAATGAAATGAAAATAGATGGAAAGAACTTACAAACAACAAATCCACACCATTTAGTTCCAAGTCAAAAACAACAAGGCTTAAATCGTGATGATTCCATTGAGGATAGGCATGCCAATCTCTCAAGTTAGTCATTCTTGGCTATACATCTTCATTGGGAGTTCCAAGATACCTATTGCACACAATATCCTCTCATGAATAGAATAACTTGAAATTTGATTTGATCTTATAATTTCTACATCATAGGTGTTCATGACGAGGTTAACTTCAAATAAATAACTTAAAATTCCCTTGCTAAGTTTCACACACAATTTTATAATGGCTTAAAATCAAAAATTTAGATTTGTCAAGATCATCAAAATAAGGATGTTGCATTGCTTTTCTGACTGAGATTCTCTTGGATGGCTCATAAATCAGAATTTTTTGCAAGGAGACACCAATCAATTTTTAGTAGTTTACTTACAATTTAATCTTCAACTTAGTTTACTAATCTATTGAGAATATCCTACATCATTTTTTTTGCATATTTTTTAGAAAAAATAAAATACCATTGAACTCTGTATCCTTCTCTATAGTTCTAAACATAAAGTGTGTTGCATTTTCAAGTTTGATAACTTCATCAATCACCTATATACATGATATAAACATTAGATGATAGCATTGGCATCATTCAAATTAATGTGCATACTTACAAATTAATACGAACCAATGTGCATACTTACAAATTAATCCAATGAACCATCTAGGTCTACTCTAAGTTCCTTATTGTGTCAAGTATTACCTCATGGTCAGACTCACACACCTTCCACAAGGTTGTGTTCAAAGGTCTACCACCATATTTGATCAAACAAACATTAGATTTCACAACAAGGTTTGAGTAATGAAGAATCTTTCGATGCGTGCCAAAGTCCTGAAGTAGCAAAAATTTAACACTCTTATGTTGGTACCTTCTAAGCCACGTTCCAATAACAACAATTGTGACTGTAGGGTATTTGATGTTTTCTCCAGTGATTTTGGGCCATTTCCCAAAGCGGACAATTCAATCCCGCCAAGCTAAAGGCTATTAAATATTTTACAATGTGCCGTCCGGACCCCTCGTTCGGGATCTTGTTTCTCGGTCGGGACGGAAACTGAAAAACACCCCTTACTTCGAAGGGGCCTTCGGGTAAGGAACCCCTAGCTGGTGGGGGGGTTCCTTACCCGTAGGCGTAATGGTTATAACTAGGGCCTCCAATTTATTTTTGGCCTCAACACAATGACACAAGTAATAATTTGTTCCCTTTTCATTGTCTTCATCTAAAATAACTGCATAAACATGCCCTACATTGATATGTGCAGCAAATTAGATGAAATTAGTCAACATTACAAATACACTACAAAGTAAGATAACAATAGGAATTTCAAAAACTATGCAAGTAGATATATTACCTAGTTGAACTAGATCTGATATGTGATAAAATTCAATTGATGATTCCATCTGTGTTAGTTCCAATGCTATCGAAGGGCGATATGTGTGAAGTGGGCTAAGATAACTTAACGACCATTTTTCAACCCACTCCTTTAACTTGCAATCATCCCAGGCTTGCATTATACATAAAGAACAAAAGCATGCCATCTTCCACATATGGATACTCCATGAACCTACAATTGAGCTAAGGAAATAGTGCAGCTCACTCGATCATGTTAGTGTACAAAAATCCTCATATGGTGCAATGTTAGTATCATCCATCAACCAAAAAAATCTATGAATTGAAGATGTACCTTCATTACCTGGACCCATCGAAGCATTAGACCACTTGACGCTTGGTTTTGCATCTGTCAACTTTGCATTGTCTTTACACTTTAACTCTTCACATGCTAATGTTGTTTTGAAACATGCTCATGCACCATCATGCTCCCCCTTTCCATGGCCAACCTCACAAAAGTTCCACATATGTTGAACACCTGTAATGACATGCATCCTCCTCAACCAATAGAACATGAATGATTTCTTGAATTGTGCTGCACAGTTATCCAACCATATTATATTTTGACTGTATGTTATGCCCCTCTAATCCAAATCATTTTAGAATAATTGGAATCAACCTTGTACAAACTCTGGAGAATGTGTGTGATCATCACTAATATAAAAGTGATACTCCCTCAATACCTTCCTTTGGTCCTCTGTACTATTAGTTGCATGAATGAATGTTATGTGCATAAATATCAAAACCTATGTGGATTTGTAATATTGTGACTTCACCTCACGTTGTGTTTGTAGAGTGTAGTTCTCTACAAATTCAACCACTGAAACCATGCTACTAGCTAGAAATTTTTCCTTTCACAACTTGAATTGCAAGCCCAACCATCGAGATATATGGGTATGCCTTGCATACTCATACACTATATTGTCACAATATGTAGACATAAACTGATACAATGGAATATTCTTAATAACCAAGTCACACATTTTTTTACTGATTACCATCTTTTGTAATGTATGCCATTTTTTAATACTTCCCAAACTCTACTAGTTGCTTTCCCACCTCATGTGTGGTTTCCATATGTTGACATACTGGCATCCATTGCAAGCCACCACAATGTTGACATGAACTATCCAAGCATAGCTTCCTATAGAATATTTGTCCATCCTTTATTTCACATAAATTTTTTGATAAGAACTCTCATGAAGATTTTGGTGGGGTTTGTATGCCACAATCCTGCAAAACATCATTAGTATACAAATATAGACATATAGAATGATAAACATCATAGTGGTTAGAGAATTCAATATGTATTCTACAAAAACAACTAGTGTCTGTGTGATTTATCTTGACATAAAAAGGTTTAAGCATTTCAAAATATCTAAGTTGACAAATTTGAATTTGAGGATAATCCTATTGAAATTTACCAAAAATTGGGTTTGAGTAGTACCCAAAAAATGCTTTGGATGTGGCTCACGGTTCCAACTATTGATTCTCCTTCTTACCACATCCCTTTGATTAAAATATGGCCTTGTGTTATTCTTCTAATAGTCTTCAATTAGTGTTCTCAATGCTTCAATGACTAGTTTATCTTTTTGTGGGAATCTCCCCAGGAATGCCCATAATTCATTTGAATCAGTGTCCTCAATTCTTTGCCTCCTTTGAATGGTTGTTGATAAATTTTTTCCATTAATTCTCAATTGTTCGCTCATCTTTCTAATGAGATGAGATCTCCTTGTTTGAATACTTACCAAATTCGATGTAATGACATGTCGAGTGATATTACTATCCTTTGAGCGTGAGGTCTTACCCACACTCTCATAAGCATCCATTAGATTCTTCATAATAGTGTTTTCACTTGAATCATTTGATGTTCTTAGCCCAATAATCTTCATGATGTTTCTATACTTTATACCTCGCATCATTTCAATAAATAGTTGACATCTTGTGGTCTCATTTAGCCTTTCAAAGAACAATTTCCAAATCTCATCAACACATCTTCTACAAGTGTGTGCTAGAATCTTACCTTCCATGTGCTACAAATATCCTCATCAATATTAATCAAATACTTTGGCTTTCTACACAAAATTATAGGTGGTGTTCTTCTAGGTACATACATCTCAAAATTATAAATTTCATCAATATTTAAGTGATTTGGGCTAGATCGTGTACCTTTGATCGAGGGTGGAATAGACAACATACCTTGAGGTTGACATGGGGATGATTTCATACCTTATTCATCAAATATGAGTTATTATGTACTCTCAACTTGATATGTGGTGGATGGTGTCCCTTCATATTCACTTGCGGTAGATGGTGTCCTTCCATATTCACTTGTGGCTAATGGTGTCCCTTTGTATTCACTTGTGGTAGAGGGTGTGTCTCCAACTACAGTATTTGAATATGTCTTAGCATGATGCTTTCAAATTCATTCCCTTTGTGCTACTAATGCCTTATCTATTTTTGATGGTTAAGGTTCTTCTTCAATTGGCTTGTTTTCATCAATTGTATCCAATTTCTTCTTCTTATGATATTCCCTCATCCATTCTTTACTTTTTGCTTTATTAGTTTCATACTCTTTGCCTATTGGTTTATTCCTTCTTCATTTCCTTGGAATGGCAGATAATTTTACCTATAGCATGGTAATGAGATAAATATTAGTTCCTAAAAAATGAATCCATACAAATAAATGAAATATATATCATTCAAGGCTTCATAAAAAATACTTACAATCATCCTATAGAAGATTATTTCTAGCATAGAAAAAGGTCACATGATTTTTTTAAATGGAATACCTTAAAGAAATGTGGTCATGTGGAATGCCATGATTGCAAGATAGGATAAAAAATGGAAGCATGGACAATGCATGTGAATTGTTTAAAAATAATGTTTTCATAGACATGTATGCAAAATGTGGTAGCATTGACAAGCTAGTGAGCTCACTAGCCTGCCAATATAGTAGGGTTGACAAGGTAGGGGAAGCATGAAAAAATGCCTCATAAATGGGGGCTCATAGTGATGTAACCCTTAAACCCCAAACCCTTAAACCTAAAACCCTTAAACCTGAAATCCTCTACTCTTAACCCTCTACCCTCTATCTCTCTCCTAGTCACTCCCTCTCTCTCTATCTCTCTCTCTCAAGTCTCTCCCTCCCACCCCCTTGTTGAGATTATGGATGCACAGTCCCTAAAGCTCCAAATTCTTCAATGGAGGACCTTTTCTAGGAAATATAATCAGCCACATAGAATTTTTTTGAACTTAGGCATGCACAATGAAGGTTCTATATTGATCTACATTATGAGATTGAATGATTACAAATGTAAAAATTCCCTGAATATTTAGGAAAAAGAGAAAAAATAAGATGCATGAGATGTTTCCATGTGTCATGATCTAACAACATGTGAACCCTATCTAGGAAATTATTAAATGTTGAGATAAGTTTTAGAAGGACAACTCATCTTCTAGAAGGAATCTTATCCCTACAAACAAGGAAGGGGACATTACCCCATTATTAAATGACTTATTAAAAATGCAACCTAGGACTAAATGACCTAAGTTAACTTATGCTAGTGTAATAATTAATTTAATTACACTAACACCCCCTCCTTCTCTCAAGTCTCTCTTTTGATCACTCCCTCTGTCTCTCTCCCCTCTACCCTTAACCCTAAACCCTAAACCCTTAACCCTTAAAACCTAAACCCTTAAACTCTAAACCTTTAAACCTCTACCCTCTATTCTTAATCCTCTACCCTCTACTCTTATCCCTCAACCCCTAAACCCTCAACCCTCAACCCTCTACCCTCAACCCTCAACCCTTAAACCCTAATCCCTCAACCCATATACCCTCAAGCCTATACATTGGACCCCCAACCCTCAACCCTAAATACTTAAACCCTAAACCTTTCAACCCTCAATCCTCAATTCTCAACTCTCAACCCTTAATCCCTCAACCCTCAACCCTTAAAGCCTAAACCCTCAACCCTTATACCCTCTACCCTATAGATTGGAACCTCAACCCTAATCCTTCAACCATATACCCTCAAACCTATACCCTAAACCCTAAACCCTCAACCCTTAACCCTCAATCCTAAACCCTTAAACCGTAAACCCTTAAACCTTCTACCCTCTACTCTCAACCCTAATACCTCAACCATCTACCCTCAACTCAATACCCTAAACCATCAACTCTCTAGGTCCTCAACCCTATACCCTCAATTCTCAACTCTCTACACTAAACATTTGATCCTCAACCCTCATATATCTTTGTCCCTCCCTCTTCTTCTCTCCTTCTCTCTATCTCACTTCTCCCTCCATCTCTCCCTCCATCCATCCCTCCCTCTCTACCCTAATCCTTCAACCCTTAAACCCTTAAACACTCAACCCTAAACCCTCAAACCTCAACCATTAAACCCTAAACCTTTAAACCATCTACCCTCTACCATCAACCCAATACCCTCTACCCTCAACCCTAATCCCTAAACCATTAAACCCTTCAACCCAAGTAAAATTTCTAACCTAACCGCTCAACCCTCAACCCTTAATCCCTCAACCCTTTACCCTCAACCCTTAACCCTTAAACTGTAAACCCTTAAAACTTCTACCCTCTACCCTCAACCCTAATCCCTCAACCCTACACCCTCAACTCAATACCCTAAACCATCAACTCTATAGGTCCTCAACCCTATACCCTCAATTCTCAACCCTCTACCCTATACATTGGATCCTAAACTCTCATTTATCTTTGTCCCTCCCTCTTCTTCTCTTCTCTCTATCTCACTTCTCCCTCCATCTCTCGCTCCCTCCATCCCTCCATCCCTCCTTCTCTACCCTAATCCCTCAACTCTATACCCTCAACCCTTAAACCCTTAAACACTCAACCCTGAACCCTAATCCCTCAACCCTCAACCATTAAACCCTAAACCGTTAAACCCTCTACCCTACTCCATCAACCCTAATTCCCCAACCCTTAAACCATTAAACCAAAGTAAAGTCTCTACCCTAATCCCCCAACCCTCAACCCTTAATACCTCAACCCTTAAACCCTCAACCATCTACCCTCTACCCTCAATAGTTAAACCTTAATCCCTCAACCCCTATACCCTCTACCCTATACATTGGAACCTCAACCCTAATCCTTTAACCATATACCCTCAAACCTATACCATATACCCTCTACCCTCAACCCTAAATCATCAACCCTAAACCCTTAAATTTTAAACCCTTAAAAATTTTCTACCCTCAACCCTAATCCATCAACCCTATACCCTCAACCCAATACCCTAAACCATCAATCCTATAGGTCCTCAACCCTATACCCTCAATTCTCAACCCTCTACCCTATACATTGGATCCTCAACCCTCATATATATTTGTCCCTCCCTCCTTTTCTCTCCTTTCTATCTCACTTCTCCTTCCATCTCTCCCTATATCCATCCCTCAACCTTAAACCCTCAACCCTCAACCCTCAACCCTTAAACCCTCTACCCTCTATCCTCAACCCAATACTCTCTACCCTAAACCCTAATCCCTCAATCCTTAAAACCTTAAAGTGAAGTAAACTACCTACCCTAATCCCTCAACCCTCAACCCTTAATCCCTCAACCCTTAAACCCTCTACCCTCTACCCTCTACCCTATACCTTCTACCCTCTACCCTCTACCCTCAACCCTTAAACCCTAATCCCTTAACCCCTATTCCCTCTACCCTATACATTGGACCCTCAACCCTAATCACTCAACCCTATATCCTCTACCCTCAACCTTAAACCCTCAACCCTCAAACCTTAAACCCTAAACCCTTAAACCCTCTACCCTCTACCATATACATTAAACCCTGAACCCTTAATTCTCAACCCTCATCCATTAAACCCTAAACTCTCAGCCCTTATAAGCTCTACCCTATATGTTGGACCCTCAAACCTAATCCTTCAACCATATACCCTAAAACATATACCCTAAACCCTCTACCCTTAACCCTAAACCCTCAACCCTAAACCCTAAACCCAAAGCCCTTAAACCTTCTACCCTCTACCCTCAACCCTAATCCCTCAAACCTATACCCTCAACCCAACACCCTAAATCATCAACCCTATAGGTTCTCAACCCTATACCCTCAATTCTCAACCCTCTACCCTATACATTGGATCCTCAACCATCATATATCTATGTCCCTCCCTCCTCTTCTCTCCTTCTCTCTATCTCACTTCTCCCTCCATCTCTCACTCCATCCATCCTTCCCTCTATACCATAATCCATCAACCCTATACCCTCAACCATTAAACCCTTAAAAACTCAACCCTAAACCCTAGAGCCTTAAAACCTCTACCCTCTACCCTCAAGCCAATACTCTTTACCCTCAACTCTAATCCCTCAACCCTTAACCCCTTAAACCCAAGTAAATATCTACCCTAATCCCTTAGCCCTCAATCCTTAATCCCTCAACCCTTAAACCCTCAACCCTCAACCCTAATCCCTCAACCCTATACTCTCAACCCTCTACCCTATACATTAAACCCTCAACCCTCAACCCTGAATCCATCAACCCTCAACCTCTATTCCCTCTACCCTATACATTGGACCCTCAACCCTAATCCTTCAACCATATACCCTCAAACCTATACCCTAAACCCTCTACCCTCAACCCTTAACCCTCAACCCTAAACCCGTAAATCTTCTACATTCTACCCTCTACCCTACCCACTAATCCCTCAACCCTATACCCACAACCCAGTACCCTAAACTATCAATTCTCAACACTATACCCTCAATTCTAAACCATCGACCCTATACATTGGATCCTCAACCCTCATATATCTTTTTCCCTCCTTCCTCTTCTCTCCTTCTCTCTATCTCACTTCTCCCTCCATCTCTCCCTCTGTCTCTCCCTCTGTCTCTCTCTCCATCCATCCATCCCTCTCTACCCTAATACCCCAACCCTCGACCCTTAAACCCTTAAACACTCAACCATAAACCCTCAACCCTCAACCCTTAAACCCTAAACCCTTAAATGCTATGCCCTCTACCCTCAACCCAATACCCTCTACCCTCAACCCTAATCCCTTAACCCTTAAACCCTTAAACCCAAGTTGTGGATGCTAAAATCTGCAAAATGTGATTAGAAAACTAACAATAAAACCTGCAGAATCATTAGTATTTCAACAAAACATCAAGATATTCAACATCCTTATGAAATAATACATCATGTTCAAAATGCAAACAAATGACAAAGGATCTAAAGCAAAAGCATAAGAAAACATGATGCAAACTATCTCATATTGGATTGGTGTCACATGTGCTAGTGACCCTTTCCCAACCCTTGATTGATAAGCTTAAGATGATGAAATTGCTATTGATATGGAGATGCTAAGTAGACAAGATCAAATCTCAAATGAAGAGAGTGACCTTGCAAGAGATTGTGGAGGATTTGCTCAAAGATGAAGCCTATATTTAAGGATTTTCAAATGCTGAGTGTTGAAGAGGGACCAATGTGGGACTAAAGATTATGCCAATGAGATAAGGACACTTGTCATCATGTGAGTGGTTGATGCATGTGCAAGATTTGGGAAGAGTGCCCAAGAGGGGGAAATTTTGAATTCAAATTTGCAATAAATTTTGAGAGGGGGACAAGAAAAAAGAGCAATAAATGTCATGTTTGACTTGTCATGTTGAGGGAAAATGAGTGTTTTAATAAATCAATAAAATTGATTTATTGTGCAAGTGGCTAGATCTAGATAATGCAAGTGGGATGTGATTATCATTAGGTCAGGATTAGATGATGATTATGCTGATTTAATGCTGATTAGCTGATTTGACTTTCAAGACTTTGATAATTGATTTATTTAAATCAGAAAATGATGGAATATGATTTGGGTTTGATTTAAATAAAGTCCTGATTTATTTGATGAATGGAATATGATTATGCATGATGCAAATTTGACATTTCTACATTTTGCCCCTCTTTGAAGCAATGTACTTGTTGCGTTGGTTCAAAGAATAAACTTGCCGCGATCAAAATTTAAAAAATTTCTGATTTTTTGGATGCCCCAGCGGAAAGAAGTACACTGGTACATTGCCCCCTCGAGAGATCGAGCGAAAAGATTAGATTTGAGGGTTGATCTCGCGATAAAGAGGTTCAAAATGGGTGGTTATGGATGACGATACAAAGATGATTTCAAGATGCTTAGAATAACAAATCTATATTATACTAAACAACTTAAATGATGATATGATATGAGACGGATGAGATTAATGACGTGAATGATGTGATATGTTGTGATTATGCAATGGATGATTTATGAAATGCTTCGACTAACAGATCTATATTATGATGATGATTATGCAATGCATGTGAAATGATCGATGTTTCCTATGATGTATGATATGAATGATATGTGGTATGCTGACGGTTTGTAGATGCAGGATGGATGCATGATGGATGCAGGATGGATGGATGCATGATGGATGCATTGGCGATGTTATGTTAGCGCGGAAATGAGATGATGACAAGAGGATCCAACAAGTCCATGATTGGTCGAGACTTTATTAGAGATGGTGATGATAGATGATGATGATGATTTGCTTATCAAGGATTGGGATTTTCAAAGGGTCACTTACTTTATGTTTGATAACACGCCTAAGCACGATGCATCAAGGTATGAAGGACCATGATGGCGTTGTACTTAGTGTGATGGACTTTGACTCAACAAGCAGATAGGAGTATTCTTGTTCACACTTGACATACGGAAACCTTGCTAGGGCGTACCTAACAAAGCAAGTATTCGCCAAGTTATATTACAAGAGTGTCCAACAAGCACAACAGACAAAATAATAATGATCGTTGCCCCATTCCTATCTCTCTAAATCCTTCATTCGGATATCATCGAGAGGTCATTGGAATGAGCACAATAAGATAAATCAAAAGAAAATATCAAGTACACAAACAAGCCAATGTTCTTCATACCTCTAGCCAAAGGGATTTGTTTTGATAGGATAAGAATCCAAGGTGATATCCATAAATGATGCCCATTGTCGGAACGATATATCCTAGGACATGCATTGTATAGGATGATGATGATTTGATAAGTTGATTGATAGGCTGTTGATATAAAGTTGACTGACATGTTTGCGACTGATCAAGAGTTTGATTTTGTTTTAACGGTTTCCTGTTTCAATTTTAATTTTACGATTGAAGCTTGATTTTGTTGACTGCTATGATTGTTTCTGTTTGCGTTGCCAAAGGATGAAGGTGATGATCAGTTTATTATGGATGATTGATTATTGCGAGTGAAAGCGAAATGGGATGGGTGGATTTTTTCAAATATTTGGATGTTTTTGGAGTTTTGCAATGTTTTGAGGCTGTTTTTGGTGTTTTTGGATTTTGCGATGTTTTTGATTTTCAATTTTTTCAATGTTTTTGGATTTTGATGTTTTTCAAATGTTTTTGGATTTTGATGTCTTTCGAATGTTTTTGGATTTTGATGTTTTTCGAATGTTTTTGGATTTTGATGTGATTTGGATGTTTTTGGATTTTTGCATGATTTGGATGTGCTTTGGATTTTTTGATGTTTTGGATGTTTTTTGGATTTTTTGCATGATTTTGACGATTAGGATATGGACATGTGTGACACTATCAGTGCTCTAGTTATGATTTTTGTTGAAGACCAAGCTAAGGTTGATTGATCGGATCAATGGATTGATGATGATGATAACATTGTTGAGGATACACAAAAATGCAAGGACTGGATTGATTAGGATTGATAATGATAACATTGTCAAGGATACACGACAATGCAAGGATAGTGTTGAGCAACACAAGGATATCCTAATGATTTCTTGATTGGATTTTAATTGATCATGATTGATGAAGCTTGGTTTGAAACAAAAGATATTTGGATGATTTGATGTGACGTTCGACGTGCAGCTTAGATGCGATTGATATCGATTGATGTTCGATGAAAGATGAAGATTGATAAGGAATGTCTTCTCGTCAAAATATTCCATGGACTAGTGATTCACATTTTGAATTGCAAATGATTTGACCAATTAACTTCATGTTTTCCAATGTTCATATCACCACATAAGTTGGAGGCATAGAACAAGATTTATTCTCGAAGCAAGATGTACGTATCTGCCCCCAATGTCTAGCAACGTATGGAATGCAATGGATGGATGCTCGGATAAGTGTATGGATGAATGGATATGGAAAGCATGCAAAGGATGCCAAGGAATTATCTTATGATAAGATAAGGTGCTTGAATAACGAATGCTCATTTGGATAATGCTTCATGGCTCAAATAGCATAGGATAGGATAGGATCAATGAAAATGACACATGTCAAGATGTTTACCGTAAGCAAGCATAAAGTGTGCTCCAAAATTTCATCAAGATCAAGATATCTTGCATGATGGATGAAGATGGATGAAAATGGATTGGATAAATGGTGTATGGATGAGTGGATTTATTATGGATGAGATGGATTGAATGCTCGATTTATTACAGATGGGATGAGATGCTTTCATCTGAACTGGCGCACGTAGATGCTCGATTCTACTCATGACGCATGTTTGCCAGGTTTTCATCATGGTCTTGCCCAAAGCGCCGCCCATGTGGTTTTCACTAGAGGATGATTTTTATCTTTACTGTTTTCAATCCTTTTTCTAATTTTTTGGATTTTTTGCTTTTTTTATTTGATTTTTGATTTTTTCTGAAAGATTTTAAGCTCATGTTGAATCACAAGGTGTTGCTGATGTAGATGCCCCTGTCATAATGTGCCATCGGTATCCTGCTTGAAGAAGCTGCTTTGCCAAGATACGTGCACTTGAATACAATTCTTTGGATTTATGATATGCTTTGTTGATACCGGAGTTGACTTTGTCTTTGTGTGCACATCGTGATAGATTTCCTTCTAAATACTTATGATGAAGGGTTGTTGCCAATACACGGTCAATGTAAGAATTGGATATTATGCGTGGAGGCATGGATGGAGTGTGTTTAGGGATAAGAGATGGATTGGTCGACAGTTTGGAACCTTTGACTCTCCAAACTTGGGAAGATGAGCAATGATGGGTGGATACGAAAGTGTACGTGGAATTGGGACCAACTGCTCGATACACTTTGTACATTACTTGAAAAGCCTGCTTTTGATTTTGCGGACATCTTTGATGGATACCTTTCCCTGTTTGATTTTTCCCCATAGTTTCTTTGACTAATGGAGTTTGATAGGGATTATTTTTCTTTGTATTATTTGGTATCCATTTGTATTTGATTTGTCCATTATGCTTATCAGCTTCTTTTGCTTTGATAACATTCTTCGTACTTTGATTCAAATCTTTCTTTTGACATTGGTCCCAATTTGTGGATGGGGTGATGGGTGAGTGAAGATTCATGGTGTGGCTGGTTGTAGTATTGACACTAGTTTCATCATAAGGATTCTTCATGCTCTCTATGTTGACGTTTGCTTGAGACAAAGTTTCCCCCAGTATGGTGGAAGTGGTACCTTCATGCTTTGATTTCTCCTGTTCCAAGAGCTCTTGTTCAATAAGTGTTCTCTGATAGATGACTACCATAGTTGATGTTCTTTCAATTTGCTGCTTCGCTAACTCTAGATGTTCTATTTGACTTGTTTTGTTGAGCGGATAATGATAGATATCTTTATTCATGATGTCCTCAATCTGAGTTTGGGACATATTTGATCTAGATGTTGACAAATCCATTTCATTGTAGGACTTAAAAATCTGCTCTTTTTTTGTAGCAAAATCTTGTTCTAGATGAAGATCATCTACGTGCCCATCTGTAGAAAGCATCTCATGGGTAGATGGAGGAGTATGTGCTACATGGATATGATCATCGTGCATAGATAGGAGAGTGTCCATTAAACTATTGTAGTATCTTGAAGATATAAATTCTTGATTTTGAATATTTTTGGAATTGCTTTCGGCATGCTTTGGATCAAGTTCTTGACATGGGTCAGTTTCAAAGGATGGACTGCTTACAAATGGTTCTTGGATATTTTCATCATGCCTGGGAAGTGGCTTAATATCTTCGTGATCTTTGAGTGGACTTGGATTAGGTGTCGAGTTGAAGATTCCTTCAATATCGGCAATCATGAGGTCGAAGGATGTCAATATGTCTTGGAAAGGACCATTGCTAGACCTTGGTGAAAGATTTTGATCATGCTTTGGCATAAATTCTTGAGATATGTCCTCTACCTCATTAGGTGATGTACATACATTTTCAACATGATCACTAGTCGATGCCTCATTGGATGAAGCAAAAATATCTTTATTGATGGATAGATCTTGAACATTGTTTTCAACAATTGCAGTAGAGAGATTTCTAAGGTCTTCAACCATAGGGTCAAATGATGTTGAAATTTGTGGAATTGGATCATTGTTGGGTATTGTTGGTGGATTTTGATCATGATTGAGAAGTGACTCTTGACATATGTTCATTTGATCATTGGATGGAATAGACATAACTTCAAGGTGTTCAATGATGGAGTGATCTTGATCTTTGTTCTCAATAGTTGTCATCTTTTGTGTTTGTGCTCGTGTTGGTTGGGTAGCTTGAGAGGCTTGGGAAGCTTGAGAGGATTGTTGCACTTGTCGAGCTCGTCATGCTTGTTTCTTGGCTAGATATTGTTGGATGGCCTTTTGGTAGGCTTGGTGAGCTTTTAGTGCAATTTCATATTGTCTCGCTAAGTTTGGTTTTGGTGGTAGTGGTGGCGGATTTGGAATCATGTTGGATGCAATGATGGGTGTGATGGGGGTGGATGAGATTGGTGGAAATGATGTCTCCACTATGCTACTCACATCAAAATACAAAGGCAACTTGACCCCTTGTTTTGCTAGTTCAAGCATGTACAACGAAGGGTTGAGTCTCATCATGACATTGATCATTCGATGATTATCTGGATTTAGGAGCATTTCAGCTATTTCTTCATAAGACATTCCAAAGGTAGGGTCCTCCCCTTGGTTTTCTCCTTGCGGACTTTGCGATGATGAGAGGGTCAATGGATTGTTTGATTCTGTTGGATTCATTTCTGCATTGGTTTGGCTAAGATCGCTTGAAGCGGGAGTTTCTTTGTGGGCTTCCATACTCTTCTTGTATTGAGATCTCGTTTGAACCATAAAACAAGGATCAATCTTCGAGAATATGGGAGATGAATCTCTTGATTCCTTGGATTAATCTCTATTTTATGTCCCAAATTGAAAGTTTTAGGATGCTTTTTTAGGATGTGATGATGATATGATGGTGATGTTTAAAGATGGATGTTATGGATGTTTTTGGCTTTTGATAAATCTTGAATGAAATGCTAGGACTTGGATTTTTGATTGGTTTGATTTTTGGATTTTTTTGAGATTTTGTCCTTGATCTTGATTTGGATTTTGATTTTGGGATTTTGAACAAAAGGAACCCTAAGATGTTTGATAATGATCTAAAGGATAGTTGTGTTCAAAGGATGATAATTTGGATATGTGTGAGGAGAAGGATGCATCTACCCACACCTACCCAAACAAAATGATTGTTTCACTAAGTATATGGAGAAGGATTCATCTACATACACTAAGTTAGACAAGATGATTTGGATGACTTTGACTAAGGATATGCAAAAGGATGCATTTACACATTCCTAGCCAAAGGTGTTTTGATAAATGTTTTCAAGGACTTGGTCTCAATGATTTTGGTGTTTGCTTGATTTTGTCATAAAGCCTAGCACTTCAAGGATGATTTCAAGGTTTTTCAAAAGATGATTTGTGAGATGGATTTTGATGTTTTTGAAAGATGGATGAAAGAGGTTTGATTTGTTTTTGATCCCTAGATGAACCTAAAAAGACCACTTTGTTTTTTTCAAGACCTAGGTATTGAAGAGCATGCATATACTTCCTAAATACCTTTGTAACCAAGGAATGATTTGAACACTTTGGATTTCCAATCAATGATTTGTGCTTTTGGGATTTGGAGTCTTCAACACACGTGAAAGTTCATTTTGCTCAGCTTTGCTTAATGGATTTATTTTACCAAAAACACTCTCTTTGATTAAAGTTTCAAACTAAGATGTCCAATGTCTTAATTTCTTTAAACCCCACAAGATATTTTATGTGGAAATTCAATGAACTTAAGGCAAGGGTTTTCCTATTGTTTACTCAAGAAGACAAATTGAGGTATAATCCAATGCTTAGGAACCTCTAAGGACGTGAATCCCAAGGGAAAGAAATAGCATATGGATTGAGTCAATGATATTTGTCTTCAAGAGGGTTTGAAATTTTGAGAATCATGTTGAATGTTTGTTTGCAAAATGTTTTTGAATACACACTGTGTTTTCAAACAAAGAATAATTACAAGCCCTATGGATGTGTAAGATAATATTTGTTAGATTCCCACTTGGACAAGTCTAGCTACGCTTATCCCTAGCGGATGGTTAGATGCTTGACCCCACTGGCTCCCCTCCACGGCTCATTAACGTCAACCGGGGTAGCCAAGCATCAACACCCATGAAACTCCCATGGCGTGCTTTCCATCTCTACTAGAAGACCGTAAGAGTGTGGGGTGGCTTCAGAATGACCATTCTTGCACCAACAAAGAGATTTAGGATTTTGGAAAATTCTAGCACATGGGTTCTAGTAAGGACTTTCCGTTCGTGGAGATTGACCCATACGGCAAGAGTCCCCTTTCGGATCCATCTTGTCGGAGCCAACCGCGTGATTATGGCATTTAACCAAAACCCTCATTTATATCCCGGCTGGAAATACTCTTGGCTTTAGAGTGTTACCGGTTGAGTCACACTTGGGTGAGTACTTTTTCCCCAAGGCAGGCCCTCTAAGATAAACAAAAGCGAGCAAAGACACAATCCGTAACTCGATCAATCTTTGATGGCACAAAGAAAGAGAATGTATGCGAAAATGCCCCTAATCACACTCACACAAGATGTTCAATTTTTTAAGCCCAAATTGAAGTGTTTCAAAGTAATAAAATGTATTTTGAGTGTTTCTCTTGCACCCTAGATCACACGAAGCGCAAGGGGAGAGGATACATACTCAAAAGACAATCACAAATTCAAAAACTTGTTCATTTTATAAACTTCAAAGCAATTGTGATTTCGTTTTAAGCACCAAATGAAATATGAAGATTGCTTGTCCAATTTTTAACCCAAAACGAACTCTAGTAAGTTTGTCCTAAGATTCGTTTTAAGTCCTTTGCAATGAAAATCAAATTGTTCATTTTAGACCCAAACAAAAATTAGTGTCCTAAAACGAAAAGACAAACAACTTCATGAAGTAGTGTTGATCAACACTTAAAGTGTTAAAAAAACACATTGTGTTTTCAAAGAAAATTTTCCTCCTTTCGTTTTCGTTTGATAGCTTTCTTTTTCGCTTTGCTCCTTTTCGCCTTTGCTTTTCCTTTGTACCTTGCCTTTGTTCACTTTTTGGTACCTTTTTCCTTTCGCTTGTACCTTCGCTTGTTCGTTTGTACCTATTAAACAAAAAGGAAGTATGTGAGAATTGAAAGATTAAATTGAGTTCATTTTAATCATTGACTTCAAATGAAAGAACAAAATAAAGACTCAATGTTTTTTTTAGACTAACAAATGTCAAAGATTAATGCAACCTCATATTAAACTTAATCATTGATAAAAAGAACTATGTTCAAATAATAAAGACTTAATGCTCTTTAGACTTAACAAATGAATTACCACTTTTCACACTATAATGCCTTTGGGAAAAAAGGCTTAATCAAAAATCAATGTGAACAAACAAATTAAATATAGACAATCCTCCACAATCTCTTGCAAGGTCACTCTCTTCATTTGAGATTTGATCTTGTCTACTTAGCATCTCCATATCAATAGCAATTTCATCATCTTAAGCTTATCAATCAAGGGTTGGGAAAGGGTCACTAGCACATGTGACACCAATCCAATATGAGATAGTTTGCATCATGTTTTCTTATGCTTTTGCTTTAGATCCTTTGTCATTTGTTTGCATTTTGAACATGATGTATTATTTCATAAGGATGTTGAATATCTTGATTTGTTGTTAAAATACTAATGATTCTGTAGGTTTTATTGTTAGTTTTCTAATCACATTTTGCAGATTTTAGCATCCACAAAATGGCGCTAGAAGGAGGGCTGAGGCTTTGAATGTTTGCAACCTTTTATAATATACTGTGGTTTTTGCTTATAAAGATCACTGATTCGAAAGAATGTTACTTTTTTTTAACATATTCAGCCTTAGCTCGCATATTTTGCATACATACCTTACATGACAGTTATAGCTGGAACATTTGGTAGATTTAGTTTTCTGAAGCTTTTCTCCAAACAAATCCATTTTGTATTAAGGCTGCAAACACGACACTCTATGAAAATGTATTTCTTTCAAACACTTTCTATGTTCAAATAGCAGGATATCAATTTGAGTTTAGATTAAAATTCTCCCTGTTGTTTTCGAGGTATATGTGTCTACTTGAGAAGATTTTGATTAGCTAGAAATGTCTATATTTTAACAGTGATATTTTCTGACCGCTTCAAATATACTTTGATATTGGCTAAGTTTAACGCTTTTGTTTAAGTGTACTCAATATGAACAGCTATAGGGGGAACTACATCAAAATTTTGTCGAGCTAGGTAGGCATTTTCTGATAAGGGAAAGACTGGAATTACTTGCTATCTTGTAACATTTCTTCAAAGACCTGCATCTACTTTGCATATTGAATGCCATGATTGATGATCCCATACTTGTAGATTTACTCCACACGGCTTCCTGTCAGCCACGCCTTCTTTGTCGGCCATTCTGCATTTATTCCACACTGCTTCCTATCAGCCACGCCTTCTTTATCAGCCATTCTACATTTATTCCATGCCGCTTGCTGTTAGCCACGCCATCTTTGTTGGCCTCTCTGCGTTTTCTCCCCATCGGTTATACTTCTCTACGTATTGCTCATAACCAGTCATTTCATTTGCAATGATTTTTTCCTGATGTTATGTGATTATCAGCTTTAAGCAAACAAATGCCTATGTTGAAATGGTGCGATATTTGTTCTGAATCTCTTTGTTTCCATTGAAAAGAACTATTGTTTCAGCCTCTGTGGTCAAACTATTCATTAAAAAAAACCTTAGAGAAGAACGCTTTATTGTTGATGGAACGCTTTATATCTGCCAAGTTTGTTAAATCTGCAAGCTGCCAAATGTCAAGGATTACAATAAATGCATTTTTAAATTAGTCTTACACCTGCCAAATGTGTTCTCTTCGCTGATTTTCTCTATCAATCTTCTTTGAATAATCTGTAGATTTACACCTGACAATTGCGTAGAGGTTTCATTATTTTGCGCGGATTGGAAAGCCATGGCATAAGAGCATTGGACTTAAGTCTCCCTTAGCATTTATAGCTGCCATTTACAGTTGTTGCAGTAGCTTTTTCATAAAGGCATTTTGTTTTATGTCATTGGCTAACCTTTTATGTCTGCTACGTGGCTTCTTATGGGGAGAATTGTCTTCACTGAAAATTTCACCATAACTTTCTTTTGATCATGAGACACTTTGAAATAACCAACGACCTATATGGTGGCCTTGGCGAATGGTAAAAAAGACAGTTGGCAGACACATAATCTAGCTAGCAGGGATAATGAGCAGTTACACATGTAGCAGGAATAATGAGCAGGAATAATGAGGCATAAGGCAGTGGAAAAGTAGAAAGAAAGAAAGGATTACATTTTAGCTTTCAACTTTCTTTTCTTCTTAATTAAGGCTAACATTACCTAAACTCCTCAATGTGATGATTTTTCATAAATGTGAAAAGGAGGACGTGATTTTCTTTTATCAAAGTTGGAAGCTTGTAAAATAATGGTCATTTTTGAATTTGACAAAGGGGGGTTTTTCTTGTTTTAGGGTAATTTACAAAGAAAGTGGTTCTTTTGAATATATCCAAATGTGCCTAAACTATTTCCTTACTTGAAATGTTGTAGATCTTCATCAATGTGCAATTATCAAAACTCTAATCAATGTTTCTCATCTTGTTTAAAATTTTGAAACCATTGATATTGTTAAGAATTAGTGATTATAATAAAGTTAATTAAGTGATTAAACCCTCATATTATTATCTTTTTTTTCTTATAGGTACAAAAGCAAACGAAGGTACAAGCGAAAGGAAAAAGGTACAAATGAAGGCGAAAAGGTGCAAAGCGAAAAGAAAGCTATCAAACGAAAATGAAAGGAGGGAAATTTTTTTTTTTTGAAAACACAATGTGTTTTTTAACACTTTAAGTGTTGATCAACACTACTTCACGAAGTTGTTTTTCTTTTCGTTTTAGGACACTAATTTTTGTTTGGGTCTAAAATGAACAATCTAATTTTCATTGCAAAGGACTTAAAACGAATCTTAGGACAAACTTACTAGAGTTCGTTTTGGGTTAAAAATTGGACAAGCAATCTTCATATTTCATTTGGTGCTTAAAATGAACTCACAATTGCTTTGAAGGTTATAAACGCACAAGTGTTTGAATTGTGATTGTCTTTTGAGTACGTATCCTCTCCCCTTGCGCTTCGTGCGATCTAGGGTGCAAGAGAAACACTCAAAATACATTTTATTGCTTTGAAATTTCAATTTGGGCTTAAAAATTTGAACATCTTGTGTGAGTGTGAGTAGGGGCATTTTCGCATACATTCTCTTTCTTTGTGCCATCAAAGATCGATCGAACGGATTGTGTCTTTGCTCGCTTTTGTTTATCTTAGAGGGCCTGCTTGGGGAAAAGTACTCACCCAAGCGACTCAACCGGGTAACACTCTAAAGCCAAGAGTATTTCTAGCTGGGATATAAATGAGGGTTTTGGTTAAACGCCATAATCACGCAGTTGGCTCGACAAGATGGATCCGAAAGGGGACTCTTGTCATATGGGTCAATCTCCACGAACGGAAAGTCCTTACTAGAACCCATGTGCTAGAATTTTCCAAAATCCTTAATCTATTTGTTGGTGCAAGAACGGTCATTCCAAGCCACCCCACACTCCTACGGTCTTCTAGTAGAGATGGAAAGCACGCCATGGGAGTTTCATGGGTGTTGATGCTTGGCTGCCCCATTGAAGTTAATGAGTCGTGGAGGGGAGCCAGTGGGGTCAAGCATCTAACCATCCGCTAGGATAAGCGTAGCTAGACTTGTCCAAGTGGGAATCCAACAAATATTGTCTTACACATCCATAGGGCTTGTAATTATTCTTGTTTGAAAACACAGTGTTGTATTCGAAAACATTTTGCAAACAAACATTCAACATGATTCTCAAAATTTCAAACCCTCTTGAAGACAAATATCATTGAATCAATCCATATGCTATTGCTTTCCCTTGGGATTCATGTCCTTAGAGGTTCCTAAGCATTGGATTATACCTCAATTTGTCTTCTTGAGTAAACAATAGGAAAACCCTTGCCTTAAGTTCATTGAATTTCCACATAAAATATCTTGTGGGGTTTAAAGAAATTAAGACATTGGACATCTTATTTTGAAACTTTAATCAAAGAGAGTGTTTTTGGTAAAATAAATCCATTAAGCAAAGCTAAGCAAAATGAACTTTCATGTGTGTTGAAGACTCCAAATCCCAAAAGCACAAATCATTGATTGGAAATCCAAAGTGTTCAAATCATTCCTTGGTTACAAAGGTCTTTAGGAAGTATATGCATGCTCTTCAATACCTACGTCTTGGAAAAAACAAAGTGGTCTTTTTAGGTTCATCTAGGGATCAAAACAAATCAAACCTCTTTCATCCATCTTTCAAAAACATCAAAATCCATCTCACAAATCACCTTTTGAAAAACCTTGAAATCATCCTTGAAGTGCTAGGCTTTATGACAAAATCAAGAAAACACCAAAATCATTGAGACCAAGTCCTTGAAAACATTTATCAAAACACCTTTTACTAGGAATGTGTAAATGCATTCTTTTGCATATCCTTAGTCAAAGTCATCCAAATCATCTTGTCTAGCTTAGTGTATGTAGATGAATCCTTCTCCATATACTTAGTGAAACAATCATTTTGTTTGGGTAGGTGTGGGTAGATGCATCCTTCTCCTCACACATATCCAAATCATCATCCTTTGAACACAACTATCCATTAGATCATTATCAAACATCTTAGGGTTCCTTTTGTTAAAAATCCAAACCAAAATCCAAATCAAGATCAAGGACAAAATCTCAAAATCCAAAAAATCAAACCAATCAAAAATCCAAAGCCTAGTATTTCGTTCAAGATTTATCAAAAGCCAAAACATCCATAACATCCATCTTTAAACATCACCATCATATCATCATCACATTTGATCCTAAAAAGCATCCTAAAACTTTCAATTTGTGACATAAAATAGAGATTAATCCAAGGAATCAAGAGATTCATCTCCCATATTCTCGAAGATTGATCCTTGTTTTATGGTTCAAACGAGATCTCAATACAAGAAGAGTATGGAAGCCCACAAAGAAACTCCCTCTTCAAGCGATCTTAGCCAAACCAACGCAGAAATGAATCCAATAGAATCAAACAATCCATTGACCCTCTCATCATCGCAAAATCTGCAAGGAGAAAACCAAGGGGAGAACCCTACCTTTGGAATGTCTCATGAAGAAATAGCTGAAATGCTCCTAAATCTGGATAATCATCGAATGATCAATGTCATGATGAGACTCAACCCTTCGTTGTACATGCTTGAACTAGCAAAACAAGGGGCCAAGTTGCCTTCGTATTTTGATGTGAGTAGCATAGTGGAGACATCATTTCCACCAATCTCATCCACCCCCATCACACCCATCATCGCATCCAACACGATTCCAAATCCACCACCACTACCACCAAAACCAAACTTAGCGAGACAATATGAAATTGCACTAAAGGCTCACCAAGCCTACCAAAAGGCTATCCAATAAAATCTAGCTAAGCAACAAGCACGACGAGCTCGACAAGTGCAACAATCCTCTCAAGCTTCCCAAGCCTCTCAAGCTACCCAACCAACACGAGCACAAACACAAAAGATGACAACTGTTGAGAACAAAGATCAAGATCACTCCATCATTGAATACCTTGAAGTTATGTCTATTCCATCCAATGATCAAATGAACATCTATCAAGAGTCACTTCTCAATCATGATCAAAATCCACCAACAATACCCAACAATGATCCAATTCCACAAATGTCAACATCATTTGACCCTATGGTTGAAGACCTTAGAAATCTCTCTACTGCAATTGTTGAAAACAATGTTCAAGATCTATCCATCAATAAAGATATTTTTGCTTCATCCAACGAGGCATCGACTAGTGATCATGTTGAAAATGTATGTACATCACCTAATGAGGTAGAGGACATATCTCAAGAATTTATGCCAAAGCATGATCAAAATCTTTCACCAAGGTCTAGAAATGGTCCTTTCCAAGACATATTGACATCCTTCGACCTCATGATTACTGATATTGAAGGAATCTTCAGCTCGACACCTAATCCAAGTCCACTCAAAGATCACGAAGATATTAAGCCACTTCCCAGGCATGATGAAAATATCCAAGAACCATTTGTAAGTAGTCCATCCTTTGAAACTGACCCATGTCAAGAACTTGATCCAAAGCAGCAATTTCAAAAATATTCAAGATCAAGAATTTATATCTTCAAGATACTACAATAGTTTAATGGACACTCTCATATCTATGCACGATGATCATATCCATGTAGCACATACTCCTCCATCTACCCATGAGATGCTTTCTACAGATGGACATGCAGATGATCTTCATCTAGAACAAGATTTTGTCACACAAAGAGAGCAGATTCTTAACTCCTACAATCAAATAGAGTTGTCAACATCAAGATTGAATATGTCCCAAACTCAGATTGAGGACATCATGAATAAAGATATCCATCATTATCTGCCCAAGGAAACAAGTCAGATAGAACATCCAGGGTTAGCAGAGCAGCAAATTGAAACAACATCACCTACGGTGGTCATTTATTAGAGAGTTCATTCTAAACAAGAGATCTCAAAACATACAAAATCAAAGCATGAAGGTACTACTTCCACAATACTGGGGGCAACTTCGTCTCAAGCAAACGTTAACGTAGGGAGCACGAAGAATCCTTATGATGAAACTAGTGTCGATACTACAACCAGCCACACCATGAATCTTCATCCACCCATCACCCTATCCACGAGTTGGGACCAAGATCAAAGGAAATATTTAAATCAAAGTACGAAGAATGCTATCAAAGCAAAAGAAGCAAAGCATAATGGACAAATCAAATATATATGGATACCAAAGAATACAAAGAAATATCATCCCTATCAAACTCCATCAGTCAAAGAAACTGTGGGGCAAACTAAAAGAGGGAAAAGTATCCATCAAGAATTTCCGCAAAAGAAAAAGAAGGCTTTTCAAGCGACGTACAAAGTATATCGAGCAGTTGGTCCCAATTCCACACACACTTTCGTATCCACCCATCATTGCTCATCTTCCCAAGTTTGGAGAGTCAAAGGTTCCAAACTGTCGACCAATCCATCTCTTATCCCTAAACACACTCCATCCACACCTCCACGCATAATATCCAATTCTTACATTGACCTTGTATTGGCAACAACCCTTCATCATAAGGATTTAGAAGGCAATCTATCGTGATGTGCGCACAAAGACAAAGTCAACTCCGGTATCAACAAAGCATATCAGAAATCCAAAGAATTGTATTCAAGTGCACGTATCTTGGTAAAGCAGCTTCTTCAAGCAGGATACCGATGGCACATTATGACAGGGGCATCTACATCAGCAACACCTTGTGATTCAGCATGAGCTTAAAATCTTTCAGAAAAAATCAAAAATCAAATCAAAAAAGCAAAAAATCCAAAAAAATAGAAAAAGGATTGAAAACAGTAAAGATAAAAATCATCCTCAAGTGAAAACCGCATGGGCGGCGCTTTGGGCAAGACCATGATGAAAACCTGGCAAACAGGCGTCATGTGTAGAATCGAGCATCTACGTGTGCCACTTCAAGTTAAAGCATCTCATCCCATCCGTAATAAATCAAGCATTCCATCCATCTTATCCATAATAAATCCATTCATCCATGAACCATTTATCCAATTCATTCGCATATATTTGCATCCATCATCTTAGTTATTTTGATATTGATGAAATTTTGGGGCACACTTTATGCTTGCTTATAGTAAACATCTTGACATGGGTCATTTTCATTGATCCTATCCTATCCTATGTTATCTGAGCCATGAAGCATTATCCAAATGAGCATTCATTATCCGAACACCTTATCTTATCACAAGATAATCCATATCCATCCATCCATACACCTATCCAAGCATCCATCCATAACATTCCATACATTGCTAGACATTGGGGGCAGATATTGGCATCTTGCTTTAGGAGTAAATCTTGATATGTATCCTCTGACTTATGTGGTGATCCAAACATTGGCAAACGTGAAATCAAATTCATCCACCACTTGTGAGCGAAAAAAATCCGAATCACTAGCTCATGGCATATTTTGATGAAAACAGTCCTTATCAAGCTTCATCTTTCATCGAACATCAATCCAAACAATCACTATCAGTTGCATCTAAACGCATCCTTCAACATCACATCAAATCATCCAAATATCTTTTGTTTCAAACCAAGCTTCATCAATCATGATCAATTAAAATCCAATCAAGAAATCATTAGGATATCCTTGTGTTGCTCAACACTATCCTTGCATTGTCGTGTATCCTCGACAATGTTATCATTATCAATCCTGATCAATCCAGTCCTTGCATTGTTGTCTATCCTCAACAATGTTATCATCATCAATCCCATCAAATCCTTGTGTTGCATAACACTATCATTGCATTGTTGTGTATCCTCAACAATGTTATCATCATCATCAATCCATTGATCCGATCAATCAACCTTAGCTTGGTCTTCAACAAAAATCATAAATAGAGCACTAATACTGTCACACATGTCCATATCCTAATCGTCAAAATCGTGCGAAAAATCCAAAAAACATCCAAAACATAAAAAAATCCAAAACACATCCAAATCAGGCAAAAATCCAAAAACATCCAAATCACATCAAAATCCAAAAACATTCGAAAAACATCAAAATCCAAAAACATTTGAAAGACATCAAAATCCAAAAACATTTGAAAACATCAAAATCCAAAAACATTGAAAAATTTGAAAATCAAAAACATCGCAAAATCCAAAACACCAAAAACAGCCTCAAAACATTGCAAAACTCCAAAAACATCCAAATTTTTGAAAAAATCCACCCATCCCATTTCACTTTCACTCGCAATAATCAATCATCCATAATAAACTGATCATCACCTTCATCCTTTGGCAACGCAAATAGAAATAATCATAGCAGTCAACAAAATCAAGCTTCAATCGTAAAATCAAAATTGAAACAGGAAACCATTAAAACAAAATCAAACTCTTGATCAATCGCAAACATGTCAGTCAACTTTATATCAACAGCCTCTCAATCAACTTATCAAATCATCATCATCTTGTACAATGCATGTCCTAGGATATATCATTCTGACAATGGGCATCATTTATGGATATCACCTTGGATTCTTATCCTATCAAAACAAATCCCTTTGGCTAGAGGTATGAAGAACATTGGCTTGTTTGTGTACTTGATCTTTTCTTTTGATTTATCTTATTGTGCTCATTCCAAGGACCTCTCGATGATATCCGAATGAAGGATTTAGAGATAGGAATGGGGAAACGATCATTATTATTTTGTCTGTTGTGCTTGTTGGACGCTCTTGTAATATAACTTGGTGAATACTTGCTTTGTTAGGTACGCCCTAGCAAGGTTTCCGTATGTCAAGTGTGAACAAGAATACTCCTATCTGCTTGTTGAGTCAAAGTCCATCACACTATGTACAACGCCATCATGGTCCTTCATACCTTGATGCATCGTGCTTAGGCGTGTTATCAAACATAAAGTAAGTGACCCTTTGAAAATCCCAATCCTTGATAAGAAAATCATCATCATCATCTCTAATAAAGTCTCGACCAATCATGGACTTGTTGGATCCTCTTGTCATCATCTCATTTCTGCGCTAACATAACATCGCCAATGCATCCATCATGCATCCATCCATCTTGCATCCATCATACATCCATCCTGCATCTACAAACCGTCAGCATACCACGTATCATTCATATCATACATCATAGGAAACATCGATCATTTCACATGCATTGCATAATCATCATCATAATATAGATCTGTTAGTCTAAGCATTTCATAAATCATCCATTGCATAATCACAGCATATCACATCATTCACGTCATTAATCTCATCCATCTCATATCGTATCATCATTTAAGTTGTTTAGTATAATATAGATTTGTTATTCTAAGCATCTTGAAATCATCTTTGCATCGTCATCCATAACCACCCATTTTGAACCTCTTTATCCCGAGATCAACCCTCAAATCGAATCTTTTCGCTCGATCTCTCGAGGGGGCAATGTACCAGTGTACTTCTTTCCGCTGGGGCATCCAAAAAATTAAAAAAAAATTAAATTTTGATCGCGGAAAGTTTATTCTTTGAACTAACGCAACAAGTACATTGCTTCAAAGAGGGGAAAAATGTAGACATGTCAAATTTGCATCATGCATAATCATGTCAAATAAATGAATATCTTGATTTGTTGTTGAAATACTAATGATTATGCAGGTTTTATTGTTAGTTTTCTAATCACATTTTGCATATTTTAGCATCCATTTCTGATTTTTTGGATGCCCCAGCAGAAAGAAGTACACTGGTACAGACACCAATTGCTTGCGCTTTCAGATTTTAAATTCAGCTTCTGAAACTTGGTGAGCGGCCATTTGAACTTTGTACGATGAATCTGTTCAACAACTCCGTTGACAAAAGAGTCCTCTATGTGAGCTATGTGACTCAGACCTCCAACCGATGCATAGGCTTAGATTAAATTCTTAAATACCAGTCCCCATCACTCCTTACTGTGTGAAATACACCATCTCCTCGCCACCTACTCACAGTCAGAAATGATGCCTGTATCTTGATTTTCGCGTGAGAAAATAACATAATACAACTCCTGCAGCAATAAAGATTGTCCTTTGGGAAAGATTAGGTGACAACGCCTTCTGCAGGAATGGCAGAAGTCATTTAAAAGGCGCCCAAAGGTGACTATGTGTGTCAGATTTAAAAACAAATTACAGATTTGTTGTTGAAATACTAATGATTATGCAGGTTTTACTGTTAGTTTTCTAATCACATTTTGAAGATTTGCGCCATTTATTAGATGAATGGAATATGATTATGCATGATGCAAATTTGACATGTCTACATTTTGCCCCTCTTTGAAGCAATGTACTTGTTGCGTTGGTTCAAAGAATAAACTTGCCGTGATCAAAATTTAAAAAATTTCTAATTTTTTGGATGCCCCAGCGGAAAGAAGTACACTAGTACAGACACCAATTGCGCGCGCTTTCAGATTTTAAATTCAACTTCTGAAACTTGGTGAGCGGCCATTTGAACTTTGTACGATGAATCTGTTCAACAACTCCGTTGACAAAAGAGTCCTCTATGTGAGCTATGTGACTCAGACCTCCAACCGATGCATAGGCTTAGATTAAATTCTTAAATACCAGTCCCCATCACTCCTTACTGTGTGAAATACACCATCTCCTCGCCACCTACTCACAGTCAGAAATGCTGCCTGTATCTTGATTTCCGCGTGAGAAAATAACATAATACAACTCCTGCAGCAATAAAGATTGTCCTTTGGGAAAGATTAGGTGACAACGCCTTCTGCAGGAATGGCAGAAGTCATTTAAAAGGCGCCCAAAGGTGACTGTGCATGTCAAATTTAAAAATAGATTGCATAGTCATTTCTCAATTTTTTAATGTTTTTGTGTATTAAATACAATTTGCGAAAGATTGAAGATAGACCTCATACACCTCCCTCCTGCCTGCGCAATACACCAAAAGTCAAATGGAGCTCTACGTTAAATAACGATAGAATCTAATTTCAAATTTGTAAGTGAGGCATATCAATTGCTTCCATTGTTTCATTATCATTTCGACCAGTAAGCATAACAATAAAAAAACGTTAATTTCTATTTGCAATACATATTTTACTGTCAGCCAATAGAAATGCATGTGCAATGATTTAATTGATACTTGAGGTGCCTCCTCAACTATTCAAAATCTGCGAAATAAATGTGTGGTTCGTATCTGCTAACGCTAAAGCTGCCTTCTCTTTTCAATATAAAGCAGAAAACAAGCACTATTCTGTAGAAACATCACATCACTTGCCAAACAAATGCAGGCATTCATTAATAAGCTGCAAGGAAATTCTCAAATTCATGATTTAAGCCTCACTTAGTGTGCCGAAATCCTCCTGCAGGCAAGTAAAAAAGAGAAGTGGTAAATAAGCATTAAAAGATATGTAAGAAAATATAGATTATCTCTTTTCCTGGGAGAGGTCGACCTTCCAACACAGATAAGAAAATAAAGCTCTCAAGATAGCGGTCAGAATATTGACATTTATCTTCAAGATCATACCATAAGGCGCGCAGGAGGCAACTTTTTTCAGCAAACGTGAAGAAGATTGGAATAGTCAAAACGGTTGTAGCTTTTCAAATGTACTGAGATTACTTATTTTTAAAATACTTATGCTTCATCGCCATGTGTTGAATTCTATCATCATACGCAGGAAACTAAGGGGAGTTTTGTCCTACGCCAAACACTTATGGGTAATGAAAGAATCAGGTGTAGGATTAAATTCTCCAACCATCTACCAGTGAAGTAAGTATAGATATCACATGGAATACATTGATTACAGGATATGCAGCATAGATATTATTACATGAAGATGGCTGGTGGTCAACTAAAAGAACAGAAAGGGCACACAAAGATTTAAGCAGATATTATTGGCAGGTAGCGTACAAAACCACAAACAGAGACTGGATGATGCCATAATGCAGTCAGATTAAACCTTACATATAACTTCAACGTGCATATATGGTTGTGCATAGAAAATGCTACCATGGCTATAGTGAAGGAATCATTTTGAACATGCTTGAGGTAATCTACCTTTTCCCATGCATATATAAAGTGCATACAGATAAAGTGCATATATTGTAAGCCTCAGATATCCTTCTTAAACGCGCCTAACTCATAAATCAAGAACCAGAGGCAAAAATTTTAAGCACAGTAGTTCTTAGCACAAAGTTTTACTTTTACTTGCAAAACAAGGAAACAAAAGTATTATAAATTTCCTCATTTTAAACAAAATTTTAACATCGTAGACTTATTCAATGAAGTTAATTGCCCTCCTTCTAGCGCCATTTTGTGGATGCTAAAATCTGCAAAATGTGATTAGAAAACTAACAATAAAACCTGCAGAATCATTAGTATTTCAACAACAAATCAAGATATTCAACATCCTTATGAAATAATACATCATGTTCAAAATGCAAACAAATGACAAAGGATCTAAAGCAAAAGCATAAGAAAACATGATGCAAACTATCTCATATTGGATTGGTGTCACATGTGCTAGTGACCCTTTCCCAACCCTTGATTGATAAGCTTAAGATGATGAAATTGCTATTGATATGGAGATGCTAAGTAGACAAGATCAAATCTCAAATGAAGAGAGTGACCTTGCAAGAGATTGTGGAGGATTTGCTCAAAGATGAAGCCTATATTTAAGGATTTTCAAATGCTGAGTGTTGAAGAGGGACCAATGTGGGACTAAAGATTATGCCAATGAGATAAGGACACTTGTCATCATGTGAGTGGTTGATGCATGTGCAAGATTTGGGAAGAGTGCCCAAGAGGGGGAAATTTTGAATTCAAATTTGCAATAAATTTTGAGAGGGGGACAAGAAAAAAGAGCAATAAATGTCATGTTTGACTTGTCATGTTGAGGGAAAATGAGTGTTTTAATAAATCAATAAAATTGATTTATTGTGCAAGTGGCTAGATCTAGATAATGCAAGTGGGATGTGATTATCATTAGGTCAGGATTAGATGATGATTATGTTGATTTAATGTTGATTAGCTGATTTTACTTTCAAGACTTTGATAATTGATTTATTTAAATCAGAAAATGATGGAATATGATTTGGGTTTGTTTTAAATAAAGTCCTGATTTATTTGATGAATGGAATATGATTATGCATGATGCAAATTTGACATGTCTACATTTTTCCCCTCTTTGAAGCAATGTACTTGTTGCGTTGGTTCAAAGAATAAACTTGCCGCGATCAAAATTTAAAAAATTTCTAATTTTTTGGATGCCCCAGTGGAAAGTACACTGGTACAGACACCAATTGCGCGTGCTTTCAAATTTTAAATTCAGCTTCTGAAACTTGGTGAGCGGCCATTTGAACTTTGTACGATGAATCTGTTCAACAACTCCATTGACAAAAGAGTCCTCTATGTGAGCTATGTGACTCAGACCTCCAACCGATGCATAGGCTTAGATTAAATTCTTAAATACCAGTCCCCATCACTCCTTACTGTGTGAAATACACCATCTCCTCGCCACCTACTCACAGTCAGAAATGCTACCTGTATCTTGATTTCCGCGTGAGAAAATAACATAATACAACTCCTGCAGCAATAAAGATTGTCCTTTGGGAAAGATTAGGTGACAACACCTTCTGCAGGAATGGCAGAAGTCATTTAAAAGGCGCCCAAAGGTGACTGTGCATGTCAGATTTAAAAACAGATTGCATAGTCATTTCTCAATTTTTTAATGCTTTTGTGTATTAAATACAATTTGCAAAATATTGAAGATAGACCTCATACACCTCCCTCCTGCCTGCGCAATACACCAAAAGTCAAATGGAGCTCTACGTTAAATAACAATAGAATCTAATGTCAAATTTGTAAGTGAGGCATATAAATTGCTTCCATTGTTTCATTATCATTTCAACCAGTAAGCATAACAATAAAAAATGTTAAATTCTATTTGCAATACATATTTTACTGTCAGCCAATAGAAATGCATGTGCAATGATTTAATTGATACTCGAGGTGCCTCCTCAACTGTTCAAAATCTGTGAAATAAATGTGTGGTTTGTATCTGCCAATGCTAAAGCCGCCTTCTCTTTTCAATCTAAAGCAGAAAACAAGCACTATTCTGCAGAAACATCACATCACTTGCCAAACAAATGTAGGCATTCATTAATAAGCTGCAAGGAAATTCTCAAATTCATGATTTAAGCCTCACTTAGTGCGCCGAAATCCTCCTACAGGCAAGTAAAAAAGAGAAGTGGTAAATAAGCATTAAAAGATATGTAAGAAAATATAGATTATCTCTTTTCCTGGGAGAGGTTGACCTTCCAACACAGATAAGAAAATAAAGCTCTCAAGACAGTGGTCAGAATATTGACATTTATCTTCAAGATCATACCATAAGGCGCGCAGGAGGCAACTTTTTTCAGCAAACGTGAAGAAGATTGGAATAGTCAAAACGGCTGTAGCTTTTCAAATGTACTGAGATTACTTATTTTTAAAATACTTCTGCTTCATCGCCATGTGTTGAATTCTATCATCATACGCAGGAAACTAAGGGGAGTTTTTTCCTACGCCAAACACTTATGGGTAATGAAAGAATCAGGTGTAGGATTAAATTCTCCAACCATCTACCAATGAAGTAAGTATAGATATCACATGGAATACATTGATTACAGGATATGCAGCATAGATATTATTACATGAAGATGGCTGGTGGTCAACTAAAAGAACAGAAAGGGCACACAAAGATTTAAGCAGATATTATTGGCAGGTAGCGTACAAAACCACAAACAGAGACTGGACGATGCCATAATGCAGTCAGATTAAACCTTACATATAACTTCAATGTGCATATATGGTTGTGCATAGAAAATGCTACCATGGCTGTAGTGAAGGAATCATTTTGAACATGCTTGAGGTAATCTACCTTTTCCCATGCATATATAAAGTGCATACAGATAAAGTGCATATATTGTAAGCCTCAGATATCCTTCTTAAACGCGCCTAACTCATAAATCAAGAACCAGAGGCAGAAATTTTAAGCACAGTAGTTCTTAGCAAAAAGTTTTACTTTTACTTGCAAAACAAGGAAACAAAAGTATTATAAATTTCCTCATTTTAAACAGAATTTTAACATCGTAGACTTATTCAATGAAGTTAATTGCCCTCCTTCTAGCGCCATTTTGTGGATGCTAAAATCTGCAAAATGTGATTAGAAAACTAACAATAAAACCTGCAGAAACATTAGTATTTCAACAACAAATCAAGATATTCAACATCCTTATGAAATAATACATCATGTTCAAAATGAAAACAAATGACAAAGGATCTAAAGCAAAAGCATAAGAAAACATGATGCAAACTATCTCATATTGGATTGGTGTCACATGTGCTAGTGACCCTTTCCCAACCCTTGATTGATAAGCTTAAGATGATGAAATTGCTATTGATATGGAGATGCTAAGTAGACAAGATCAAATCTCAAATGAAGAGAGTGACCTTGCAAGAGATTGTGGAGGATTTGCTCAAAGATGAAGCCTATATTTAAGGATTTTCAAATGCTAAGTGTTGAAGAGGGACCAATGTGGGACTAAAGATTCTGCCAATGAGATAAGGACACTTGTCATCATGTGAGTGATTGATGCATGTGCAAGATTTGGGAAGAGTGCCCAAGAGGGGGAAATTTTGAATTCAAATTTGCAATAAATTTTGAGAGGGGGACAAGAAAAAAGAGCAATAAATGTCATGTTTGACTTGTCATGTTGAGGGAAAATGAGTGTTTTAATAAATCAATAAAATTGATTTATTGTGCAAGTGGCTAGATCTAGATAATGCAAGTGGGATGTGATTATCATTAGGTCAGGATTAGATGATGATTATGCTGATTTAATGTTGATTAGCTGATTTGACTTTCAAGACTTTGATAATTGATTTATTTAAATCAGAAAATGATGGAATATGATTTGGGTTTGATTTAAATAAAGTCCTAATTTATTTGATGAATGGAATATGATTATGCATGATGCAAATTTGACATGTCTACACAATTAAACTCTCTACCCTAATCCCTCAACCCTCAACCCTTAATCCCTCAACCCTTAATCCCTCAACCATTAAACCATTAAACCATTAACCCTCTACTCTCTACCCTCTACCCTCTGCCCTCAACCCTTAATCCTTAACCCTCAACCCTTAAACCCTAATCCATCAACCCCTATACCATCTACCCTATACATTTGACCCTCAACACTAATCCCTCAACCCTATACCCTCAACCCTCTACCCTCAACCTTAAACCCTCAACCCTTAACCTTAAACCCTCTACCCTCTACCCTATACATTAAACCCTCAACCCTCAATTCTCAACCCTCAAACCTTAATCCCTCAACCCTTAACCCTTAAACCCTAAACCCTAAACCCCTATACCCTCTATCCTATAAATTGGACTCTCAACCCTAATCCTTCAACCATATACCCTCAAACCTATACCCTAAACCCTCTACCCTCAACCCTTAACCCTCAACCCTAGACCCTTAAATCGTAAACCCTTAAACCTTCTACCCTCTACCCTCAACCCCAATCCCTCTACCCTATACCCTCAACCCAATACCCTAAACCATCAACCGCATAGGTACTCAACCCTATACCCTCAATTCTCAACCGTCTACCCTATACATTGGATCCTCAACCATAATATATTTTTGTCCCTCCCTCCTCTTCTCTCCTCTCTAGCTCACTTCTCCCTCCATTCACATGACCTAAAGCTCAAGATTGGATTTCCTTTTGCTTTGGATAAATCTTTCGAAAGGTTTTCTCAAAGGAATTTTATCAAAAATATTCATTGAACTAAGGTCAAGCTTTCATGATACTTCCTACCTCAATAAGGAAGTCTATAAAGGGTACGCCTAATGTCTAATGGTCAAAATTAGTTCTTGAAAATGAATTTTGCTAAGTGTTTCATGTGTTATCAGACATTGGGGATCGAGGATATCTCCATCCTTCTACCTCCATAAGAAAGGATGCAAGATATATTCCCAATAGCCAACACCCAAAAAAGGGTTTCAAATATTTTTGCTAAGTGTCAATATTTGAATTTCATAGTTTGGGGTTCAATCATTGGCCTATTATTTTTCCATTTTTCCATAGAACTGAGACCTCATGACTTATTGAAAAGGTCAAGGATCAGGGGTCAAACATTTCACATATTCCATGTTGGATCTTTGGCTTAACAGGTAAGTAGTATGGTTGACACCCAACACCCGATAGGTTTCAAGTTCAATTGAAAAATGCTAAGATAAAAAAAGGAAAACCTTAGAAAGCTCAAGGCTCGATGCCTAATCAAGGATGTCATAAATATCCTAAATTTTCATGTTGGAGGAAAGGCTGATCTAATGGAGTGAGAAAACAAAAAATGAAAAAATGAAAGAAAAAAATGAGAGGAAATAAAACAGTGAAACAAACACCAGAAAATTCCTAAGATTAGACTGACAAAAGGCTAAATCATAGACAACTACAAGGATTCAAAATTTAAAAGATAAAATTTGGAAAAACCTTAAATCCAACTTGGAATCATGTGAAGAGGAGGAAAAACAAAAAGAGGAGTTAAGTGAACACACCATGAGTAAACATGAACAAAAGAAAGCAACACATGAGTAGAAGATTCATGAACATGCATGACAACATGAACTCAAAGCAATGAAAATACATAATAATGGAGGTTTCACATCAGTTTACAAAACACAATCACACAAGTATTTGAAAGGTAAATGGTAAAATATATATCAAAAAAAAATTAACAAGACCCTTAATGACTCCATTAATTACCTTAAATGGTGCATTAATTTTGGCACTAAAAACTCTATCAGTGCATTCAATTTGAAGGAGTGAAGTGACATGCATGGGGCTCAAGGTGATAAGACATCACCACGATCTGGTTTCATGGATCGAGCCTTCCATATGACAAAAGTGCAATTGCAATTTCTGAAGGGAAAATAAATGAGACAAAAGCGAAATCTGAAGGAGTCGAGGATCAAACCCAATGTTGTAGGTAGAAAAACATTGAGAAGCCTGATCCACAAACCCCAACATGGCATAGGAAATATTGAAAACAAAGAAGAGGGAAGGAGAAGGAAAAGAATGGAAAGAAAAAGGAAGAAAGAGGAAAAAAGGATGAAAGGAAAATGACGACACACAAAACAAAAAGAGGGGGTCCCCATTTTGTCTAAGAGAAAATGGGGCATGAGTGCAAAGGAACAACAATTAAAAAATAAACTCCCCAACTAAGGACCTATAGTGTTGAAAAAAGTAATCCTTTTTCACACTTAATTTGGATAATTGACATAAATTTGAATTAATTGTATCTTCCACCTGAATAGTGTTGTACACATTCACATCATTCTAGGGTCCTTATCTAATTAAAATGTACCTTAAATTGTCCTTTACAAAAGTTTTGTAAGGTGTTGTAACACACTTTCACACTTTTCTAGGGTTTATTTAATGAATTAATCCTAATGGGCCCCTTTTGATGAAATGTACCTAATGTGTACCCTATTTATGGTGTTGTAAAGTGTTGTAACACACTTTCACACTTATCTAGGGTCATTTTCATTAATTGTGGTTAATTGGAGTTAATTAACCCTTTTTATTCAAATTTAAACCTTATTTATGACACCTCTTGAAGATCTATCCTGACACCCACAATTCAAATTTCATAACAATTAATTGGGAAAAATCAGGGTCCTAGAAATTGGTGCTAGGAGCCATTCTCCCTAGGTGGAAAATGGGTCCTCCCTCTATAGGACCCCCTTTATACATTGATTCTAAAATGGTTTTTAGTGATCGTTCCATCTCCCAAGGTTAGGTCCTGGAAAACTGAGCAAGGACCCATTTTCCATAGGTGGCGAATGGGTCCTCCCTTAATGAGGACCCCCTTTTTGAATTTCATTGTGGTGGGAATTTAATAATGTTTATCTCTTGATGTGGTGTCAACTTGAATTGTTTAAATTTTGGGGTTAATTCACATTATTTCTCCTAGCAATTTATTCTAAGTAGATCCAAGTATTCAAGTTTACAAGCATTAAAGCATTACAAGAGCATTTTCAAAGGCATTTCAAGGAATATTTTCAAGGTTTATTGTAGAAATTCAATATCATATCATCATGTCAAGGGTTTGATGCATTCATACATGTTGTTGAGCTAAGAAATTGAGTGTAGCATTGAAGATCTACTTGCAAGAATTTTTCACATCATATTCAAGGATGAAGATCTACAGTCTTCATGGCCACTACATGTTAGATTGCAGATTTGTATTACAAGACAATATCCAAGGTATCAACATTGCATCATTTCATGTTTCATGCTTCAATTTCATTGTCTCATCATTTTATTTAATTACCTGCAATGAGTTTGAATAAGGAAAAACCCTATTCACTAACAATTAACAAGTTTTCATTCCCTTGAATGGGTGTTTGTAGATTTACAGGTTGAAGATCAAGTGGAAAGCAAGTTTAGAGAAGAATTGTCAAAAGTTGTTAAGTTGCAAAGTTGACCTTTAAAGTGCAAGAACAAAGAATTGAAGATACAAAATTAAGTACATGTTTTTGGGAGCTGAAAACTAGGAAAATAAGAGTGCAGACATGAAGAAAAATAACCTAGATCTTAGTATCAAAAACCCTAACAGGGACCCATTGAACAATAAAGGCGAATGAGTTCTTTGTGCCCTAAAAACAAGCTTCTTGTAGCAAGGTACACACCTCTTTGAGCCCTAAAAACTTCCCTCATAGTTGCTATAACAAATAGGTATCATTTTTTATTGTTATTTGCATCTTTTGAATCTCATAATTACATCAAATCATAGTGATTTTGTGTGGAAAAATTCTAGTGGTTTATCTTGATCTTGGTAAACCCTATTTTCCACCTAACCATTAATGGTGAACTCGACATATTGAGCATTGCAATTTTATGATTTTGAAGTCTTTCATTACATCCTAGGGTTAGATCTTGCATTATTTTGCATCTTATTTGCATTTATAATTGCATCTCATTTAGGGTTTAGATTTGCATTGTTTTGCATATTTCTAAATATGAAAAATACAAAAACAAATCAGTCACTGTGCATCTCATTTAGACCTCATTTATTTGCATTTGAAAATCAAAACAAAATTTCATTTCAACATAGGTCCTTGCATTCATCTTTTCATTGCATTTTCACATTACATTTCTAAAAAAATTGAAACTGAAACTCGCTGCCTTAGATTAGGAATTGAAATATATTACTGAAAGCTTGTAAATCATTAAAAAATAGTTTTAAAATACCTAACCATGACCCATTTTCCATTACTTGCGAATGAGTCCCTAATTAGGTCAAAATTGAATCTTTTGGCATTTGAAAAAGCATTAAAAATCACTCTGAAACCCACTGAAACATCTAAGAAAAACTTAACTAGGACCCATTTTCCCTTACTAGAGAATAAGTCCCTATTAGCTACTGATCTATTTTTTATAGAAATTAAAATCTCAGTTTTTAGCTTCTGTTTGGTGCTATTACTTTCCTGTTTCAGTTCCCTAATTTGTTGTTTCATCAAATTCATTACATTTAGCTTAAATTTCTTAATTTAAGTGGCATGTTAAAATTAAAAATTGCATCTACAACATTTCATTTCCAGCCTATTGTATTTCATAATCAGTCAATTGTATTCCTTAGAATCTAAAAATTGCATTTCATTCTAGGTTGTTGCATTGCCTCTTTTCCATTTTAGGGTTTGCACACTAAGTTTGTAAAACTTGCATGAGCTTTACAACTTGTTGTCCTATTCACAACTATTATAAGACACAATTTGAGGCTCATGTCATCCCGCAATAGCTCACTCATCATGGATCTTGGTTTTTCTGACTCTCTAAATCTAATAGCGTTGAGAATCAAACCTCCATGGCTCATAGTTTTCCTACCTCATTTCCAATGACTTCACTTCCTACAACCAATGTGCATGATGTTATTGACAAGATAGATGAACAACTATAAAACTTACAAGCCCATATCCTTAGTGAATGCATAGACCTTAGCATGGTTCCCATCATAAAAAATCCAAGAAAAGTTCTTAAAACTCAGAATGAAACACAAATCATCTATAGCCTTTCTTTCTTCTTTCATGAGTACTTTAACAAAAAAGATAATAACAACATGCATGCCACAGTCAATCCTCGTACTGAAACTAAGAACAATGTTAACATGGATAATAATCATATGCAACCACATCCTGTAGAGAAAGTGGTAGCATTTATCGAAGCTAGGCCTCATAAGGGATCAACTAAAAAGCCTCTTGACATTGCTTTCTCACAAACGACATACTTAAACATGCACTTGATGGTCCTCTTTACAAAGCTAGCCGAATCAATGATAATCCCACTAATGGGATATTGATTGATCCAATATGTGGAGAGAATGTGATCACAAAATAATTCTTATATGTGCATGAACTATATCAAGATACATATGAAAAACTGAAAGCATGGATAAAGACGCATAATGGATTTTCTTGCCCTACAATATGCTCGATAGATCTCCCTTTAGAAGTGTGACCAAAAACATTAAATGCATCATTCTCCATTATTATGAAATTAGACCAATTTCGTGTGAAGGTAGGTTATCCATGGCTTTTCTCTATGAATTTCAACCCTTCGATTATGCATAAGTGTCCAAAATTTCCATTTGGAAATGATATATTTATCGTGCATCATAATGGATTTAATCCTACATTGACTCGAGGGAATTTTTTAGTAGATTTCTTTTGGTCCGAACCTATGGAACCTATCAAACCTCATGAGGATTTCTTTTTCAAATCATATCTAAAGTTCAAGGAAAATAAAATAGCAGAATTATCCCTTCGAAACATGACTCAACCTATAAATGAAACACCTATCCTTGATGAAGCAATGATCGAACCAAAAGCACTTTCAAACATACAAGAACAACCTATAGAAAAACCTCCTACAATCTCCTACAAGAGACCACGAGATAACGCAAAAAATCCCATTGTCTCTTCTAGAGTCAAACAAGTTTATAAAGATAAAGAGAAAGTTGTTGAACAACCTACTATTGTTTCTTCTATTCCTCTCGAGGAAGAGAAGGAACCTATGATTGAAAAACCCTCTCTTACACAAACACAAATTGATAATAGATTGAAAAGGAATTGAAGTGCTAGAGAGAATAGGCATAGGTGACATGATATTGCTCGTAAATAAAAAAACTCAAGAAGACAAGAAAAACATAGAAAATTAGAATCCAAACTTACCTAAAGCAAATCATGATGATCCTATACCTTCACCAGAACATAAACAAGAACATTGCATAGACACTGTTATTCAACCTCCTGTTGTGATAAAACTAGATGATGACATTGACATAGCAAAAATTAATGAACAAGTGCATGATGAGTTGAATATATTGTTCTCTTCTTCTATGAATTTAAATGACACATCTCCTAAAAAGAGTGTTGAACTCGGTGCTTCCCCTAGTTCAACACTTGCTCTTGTTGCTTTGGCTAGTTTTCTATCTTTCATTTATACCAACCAAATTTGGGATGCAGACAACCTTCTTTAGGTTGACTCACATGTGCCTTAATAGTCTTTTTTCCTTTTCATGTTTTCTTTTTGCATGTGCATAATGTGACCCCTATGTTGTTTCATTTGATGTACCTCTCTCTTTTTGTGCATTCCTCTATATGTATATTTTGTTCTTCTATATGTCACAGTCATTTCATTTGTCTTTGTTTTCTTTTGGGGATAACGTAGGGCATCGAGACATTTAGGTCTCTTCCATGTTGACCCGAAATATTTTCTTTTATCTTTTTCATTTGAGATTGTGTTTTCCTTTTGTGGATGATGCAAGACATTGAGACATTTAGGTTTCTTCCATGTTGACTAGAAAGGCTTTTTTTTTTCTTTTTTGCTCTCTTTGTGTCATTCTTTCAGTTCTATGAGTATTTGGGGAATGATGATAGTTCCATGCTCTATGACAACATTATAGCAAAAGCATACTTACCCCAAATCCATAGATCCCTTATGTATTTGTGGGGACAACCCTTCTTTCCTATATCATGACACAACTTATCTCATAAACATATGATTTGGCATAGGTTTTTCTAAGGAAATCTCTCATGTCTTAGTAAAAACATTTGGCTACTTTAAAGAAATTTCTCACAGTGATGGTGTAGCAACCACTTTAAAGTGGGGGCATAATCAATGACACCTTTTGAAAAAATTTCATGGCATGATTTTCTTTATTTTTCTTGTGATGTGTCCTCTTCTTGGTGGTGTCATTGGGTTTGATGTCATCCAAGAGTGTACAATGTACCATCATGACATGATGCAAACGAGGCATCCCACAAGTGACGATCTGACACCTTGACTTGTCCTCTCTTGGAGACATTAGGAACAATGCTTGGGCCGAAGAAGAAGACCTTTACATGAACAAAGAAAAGTCCTCTTTAACAAAAAATTATGTACATGACATTAAATTTTTTTTACAAAAGCATTACATTGTGGTGCCTTATCGAAGTTGTCAAGAGGATAACTTCGATATGGTATGAGAGGCTAATATGATTCTCTCATTTGCCACTTTGTTGGGATAACTCACCTAGTGGACAGACTAAGGTTCCACTACCCCAGAGTGAGAAGCATATGTTATGGACAAACAACCTAGATATGTTCCACATCATGTTTGACCATTGAAGCTTGATCCTTTTTCTTGGACAAACAACGTTGTTCGACATTGCGTTGGGGTGGTTGTGTTTGATCCTTTTGCTTTTCTTTATTGGCCTTTGACAGGTTATGGTTATGTATCTTTTTTATTGTTACATACTTAAGTTTCTTGAATGTCTACTTTAGTTTTATTTTGACATGGGGTCATCCTCTCGCTAAAGTGGGGGAAAAATGTAGTGTTGAAAAAATTAAATCCTTTTTCACACTTAATTTGGATAATTGACATAAATTTGAATTAATTGTATCTTGGAATAGTGTTGTAATGTGGTGTCTACATTCACATCATTCTAGGGTCCTTATTTAATTAAAATTTACCTTAAATTGTCCTTTGCAAAAGCGTTGTAACACACTTTCACACTTTTCTAGGGTTTAATTAATGAATTAAGCCTAATGGGCCCCTTTAAATAAAATGTACCTAATGTGTACCCTATTTAAATGGTGTTGTAAAGTGTTGTAACACACTTTCACACTTATCTAGGGTCCTTTTAATTAATTATGGTTAATTGGAGTTAATTAACCCCTTTGATTCAAATTTAAACCTTATTTATGACACCCCCCCAAGATCTATCCCAACACCTACAATTCAAATTTCATGACAATTAATTGGGAAAAATTAGGGTGTTAGAAATTGGTGCTAGGAACCATTCACCCTAGGTGGTGAATGGGTCCTCCCTCTATAGGACCTCCCTTTATCAGTTGATTCTAAATGGGTTTTTAGTGATCTTTCCATCCCCCAAGGTTAGGTCCTAGAAAACTGAGCTAGGACCCATTCACCCTAGGTGGCAAATGGGTCCTTCCTTAATGAGGAACCCCTTTTTGAATTTCATTGTAGTAGGAATTTAATAATTTTTATCTCCAAATCCAGTGTCAGCTTGAATTGTTTGAATTTCAGGGTTAATCTCCTAATTTAGTATAAATAAAGGGTTAATTCACATTATTTCTCCTAGCAATTTATTCTAAGTCTCCAATCATTCAATTTTACAAGCATTAGAGCATTACAAGAGCATTTTCAAAGGTATTTCAAGGAATATTTTCAAGGTTTATTGCAGCAATTCAAGATCATATCATCATGTCAAAGGTTTGATGCATTCATACATGTTGTTGAGCTAGGAAAGTGAGTGTAGCATTGAAGATCTACTTGCAAGCATTGTTCACATCATATTCAAGAATCAAGATCTAAATTCTTCATGGCCACTACATGTTAGATTGCAAATTTGAATTACAAGACAATATCCAAGGTATCAACATTGCATCATTTCATGTTTTATGCTTTAATTTCATTGTCTCATCATTCAGTTTAATTACCTACAAGGGGTTTGACTTAGGCAAACCCCTATTCACTAACAATTAACAAGTTTTTCTTCCCTTGAATGTTTGTTTGCAAATTTATAGGTTGAAGATCAAGGTGAAAACAAGTTTAGAGCAAAATTGTCAAAGTTGTCAAGTTCCAAAGTTGACCTTTAAAGTGCAAGAATGAATAATTGAAGCTATATAATTAAGTACATGTTTTCCGGAGCTAACAACCAAGAATCTGAGAGTGTAGACATCAAGGAAAATAACCTAGATCTTAGTTTCAAAAATCCTAATAGGGACCCATTTGCCACTAAAGGAGAATGAGTCCTTTGTACCCTAAAAATAGGCTTCTTGCAGCAAGGTACACACCTCTTTGAGCTCTAAAAACTTCCCTCATAGTTTTTATAACAGTTAGGTATCATTTTTTATTGTTATTTGCATCTTTTTCCTCTCATAATTACATCAAATCAAAATGATTTTGTGTGGAAAAATTCTAGTGGTTTATCTTGATCTTGGTAAACCCTATTTTCCACCTAATCATGACCTTATGATAACAATTACAATAATGATGAAAGAGGCCACAATAGAGGAAGGAGAAGGAGAAATGATACCCATTTTTATAAATGTAGTATGCAAGGTAAATTCTCTAATGAGTATTGATATGATCAAAAAAAGAAAAGTGTATTTCATTGTAACACAAAACATGATATATTTAATTGTGATAGGGTACAACAATATTTTATAAACACGTCATCACAAACTAAAAGCAATGAATTGCAAGTGTTTAATGCATAAAAAATAATAAGATTAATGAGAGGAATACTCATAGAGATACTACAAGCTACTAGAAGGTATCAAAAAGAAGAATATACTAAAAAACAAAAACAAAATTAAAGTTGTGATGGTAACTAGGCAAGGATCTAACATTGTAAAAAGATATAATAATGAGAATGATGAAGAGAATGAGGAGGAGGAAGAAGAAGATGACTTCTTTCCAAACAAATACCAACATGATAAAATAGTTGGAAAGACAAAACAAATAATTAAGAACGAACAACAAAAGGAAAAACAATAAAAAAACTTAATATTAAAGAAGTGGTAGCACTAAAATAACTTACCCAACTCACACAATAAAATAATCTACTAGAAAAACTTTAAAAAAATTATAAATATTAGAACAAAAGTGACAACTAGAAACCACACATAAGGAAGATGATAAAAATAGATGGAACCTACAAAACTAGACCACTAATAATTACAACTCACATCAATCACAAAAGTCTTAAACAAGTAATGGTGGACCTAGGAGTGGATGTTAATATGATTCTGAAAAGGGTTTTGGGAATAATTGGTCACACCTAAATTGGAAGAAACCCCTTATTATATAAGCTTAGCTAGCTTAGCTGATAGAACTATAGAAATAATAGGAACATGGAAGAGAGTTGAAGTTGACATAGTGGGAGTTAAAAAATACTAGACTTTGTAGTGGTAGCAATGAAGGAAAATTTTAATGTATTTAATACAATATTAAATCATTGATAGTTTATCAATGTTAATCAGATAGTAGACTCTAAGAGGGAAGAAATATCATTGGTAGATGACACTAGAAGAGTACACATTCCATTAGGTAGAAATACTAATGAAGCTTATACCTAAGAAATTAATCCCCGAATAAAGTGATGAGAACTACAAAATCCTCTATTCCATTTCTAAACTAAATAAAACAAAAACCCTAGAGGAACCTAAATTGAAAGGGGAAATAGAAATTGAGAGTGAGAATTATTGTATAGATAGTAATGAGGTACTTAACTCATGGTTGTAGGAATAACAAAAAGTTATAAGATTTAGGAAAATATTTATGATGAAGATAATAGAGGAAAGCTTACCATATCCCACTATATTAGATGGAAACACACCACAAAATAGATGCATTATATTAGATGATCACCAAGAGAATAAATCCAAGAAATCATATAAAGTTAACCACATATCATGTGGTATATCACATATAAAACTCCCTCAATCTTCAATGGTAGGTGACCTAAACACCTAATTAATAGAAATACAAAGAAAGTTTGAAAGAGAAGACCTAATGATAGAAGCCTTAAAACATACTTCAACATATAATGCCATGAGTTGGTGGTGCACACATAAGGACACCATTTTGTGATGGCCAATATTAAAAATCTTGATAAGAACAAGATATTTACCAAAAGGAGAATATACAATAATTGCCAAATATAATGATGAAATTCCATTGCAAACACACTTCAAGGACCATGTATAATGTTATAGAAGGGTAGTAATGAGTATGACACAAGACTCTACATATAAATGTTTTACTAGATACCAACACTATTTGTACAAAAATGACACATAAACCAAGAGTGAAGAGCTAATCCAAAGCACTATGGAGGTTTTGGCACAAGCAAAAATGGAAAATACCAAAGGTTTAAATTTTTAGTATTTTTTATGTTTTACTAAGTCACATTTTGGAGCCATGGAATTGGCCTCAAAACTGTCATCAGTCCCTTTTATTGAATATCCATAGGCTTGGATTTAAGGGAATAAAATTAGAGCTCATAGAGATCTTTCTATCGGTGTAAAGAAGTCCAGATTCCAACCAACCAATTGCAAGTTATGACCCTGCTGAGTTGGATATTTAAATTCATATATTTTTCAAAAAAAATGGTTTTTTTAGTTTTCATAGAGCTAACTATTGATTTCAAATTCAAAAGGTTGTGGTGACTGTTGATATCCCTTTTAATTGTATATATCTGATTTTGGTTTGAATAAAAGGTTCATCACACAAGGTATTGTTACTAATTATCAGTTGAATTTAGATCAAGAGCTAAAAGAAAGAACTAAGATGAGCTCCAAATTGTGTTATTAATTTATGTCTATGTGATTTGTAGATCTCTACTTTGTAATTTTTTCTTCTTCCACTCCTCTACTTTTTTAAAATTAGATACCAATGGTATTGAAAATACCTTGTTAAGTTTGTCATACCACTCAATTATAAGAGCAATGTACCTTGATCAACTCCTTGAAATAGAACACTATTAAAACGACAAACAAGCCCCTAAGATACAAATATCTACTCTTTTTATTACACTAGATTGAAAGTGTTACTATTAATCACTAGCTAGCATGGATATACAAAACAAAATGGACAATAGCATAGATATGCAACTAGCACTTGCACCAGGAGGGGTGCAAGGGTTATGCCGATAGAAAACTATTTTATTATAATGAAATGAAGGAAATATTTGTAGAAAGTTAAAAATTTTAAAATAAATTACAATAGCAACATAGAATAGTTTTTCTTTTCCAATAAGTATATTTAGCAACACATTGTACCACTGTTTATAGAGAGGGTAGTTCTCTATTTATAAGAATGTCAGTGGAAGTGGTCCAAAGAACTAGTGTTGTAGCATGGTAGAGATTTTCTATAAAAATCTTCAATTTGTGGATGAAAAGGGTAGGAGAAATGAGAGTTTGCAAGTGATGTGCATATCAGATTCAATTTTAGAATGGCAACATAATGTTTAGTAAGATCAATAATTTTTAATGGTCATCGATATAATTTAGTTTCATGGTTTACTGGTTGTCTAGATTCATTAATTTTTGTTATCAATCAGCTTGTTAATAGATGCAGTTGTCTTACTATTTAGTTCTCAATCTTTGAGATAACATGCTTGTGTGCTTAGTTTTGTTTCAAAATTGATATTTCATCTTCGTGTTTCCCAGTGGATGCTCTTCTTCTTCTTCTTCTGATTTATCCTTTCCCGCATGTGGAAAATCCCATGCAAGTCCCCATAAACAATTCAAAACTTGTTTTTGAGTAATTCACAACCTATCTATTTGTAAAACTTGGTTTTGAGTAATTCACAACCTATCTATTTTATGAACACCAGGCCTGTGTATGAACAAAAGCATGTAGGAATATAGAGATTAGAGGACCCCAAAATTAGCATGCATAACAAAACCATGACTTCATTTAACAAATAACAACATAATTTTTTTAGAAAATAAAACAAAAAAAACATAAATGATGAGGGCATCTGATCTGATTCCTTCATGGTTTGTTGGAAATATACCCCTACCATATGAACCATTAGATGGCAATATTCAGTTAGAGTAAATAATTTATGCAGATGGGAAAGGCTACAAGTAGCCCAGTGCTTAAGAAGAGAACATCTCACTAGTTCCTATACCACTGATCTTCATGACTTGTAGCATGTTGAACTTCGGGAAACCTAAATATGAATTTGGCTTCCTTAAATATGTATATGTCAAAGGGTCAAAAATGTAGGTGGTAGGCCATTTAAGAAGTGACAAGAAGTTACCACTCCCTTGGCTCCTCCTTACCCCACAAAAAAGTAATCATAAGAAGTAACAAGTTGCCACCTGATTGCCCCCAAGCCAACCCTTGCCCCCACCATCAGACACTAATCATGAGAAGATAGTAGCTCACATTACAATATTTTCATCCACAATTATAGGCCATAGCATACTGCTTGAAAGCAATGCTCAAAGGAGATCTAAATAGAAATTTTTCAATACGCCAACTGGCAATGTAAAGACACTACACATATCACATATTTGAAAAAAATATTGCAACCAAAAGAACTATTTAAAGTAATGCATTTTGATTTTTGATTTCATAAACATTTGAGGAGAAAAGACACCTTCAAAATCAAGTGTGCAGAAGGATTGTGCATGAAACCAATTTTAGACATAAAAATCAATATCATAGATGAAGATTGTATGATGAAAATTTTCAGTGCTGAGAATACCGTTGCAAGAATTTCCACACAATCTAACTTAATTTGATGTTGCAGTTACCTTCCAGGGCCAGATATATGAGAACATTTTATTTATCAATATTGGTATTGAGATTGAAATATACTGGAAGTCTAAGTCAAGAGAAACTTGGCTGGCCGAGGGTGATCTTAATACAATTTTTTTCCACAACTCCACCAAGCAGCGTCGCTCCCAAAATAGAATCTCAAGTATCCAAAATATGGAGGGTGAAGCACTCAGTAAAAATGAAGACATTCAAAATGAAGTTATCAATTTCTTCAAACTGTTGTTGGCTGGAGATGACATCTCTAACTCTCTTCATGGTGGATTGTTGGACCAAATTCCAAACTTGCTGAGTGAAGCAAACAACAATATGCTAAACTCTCCCATCTCTTTAGAAGAAGTAAAAACTGCTATCTTCCAATTGCACCCGGACAAAGCGCCCGGCCTGGACAGTTTCACTGCAGCGTTCTATCAGGAATGTTGGTCCTTATGTCTCGACATTTGGGATGTTGTCGAAGAAGCAAGGAAATCTGGGATGATCTTAAAGGAGTTCAACTACACAAACATCACCCTCATCCCAAAGAAACCCTCTTCTCTCTCCTTTGCTGACTTCAGACCAATTGCATTGTGCAACACAATTATAAGATAATATCAAAGGTCTTAGCCAACCGCCTCAAGTCCCTTCTGCTAAACCTAATCTCTCCAGAGCAAAGTGGCTTTGTTCCTGGATGTAACATTGCAGATGGGATCATTGTCGCCCACGAGGCCATTCACTCTATCAAGACTAGGAATTTGAAATGTATGCTTCTAAAGCTCAACATAAGCAAAGCATACGACCGTGTCAGCTAGTGTTTTCTGATGAAAGTGTTGGAAAAATTCAGTTTCCACCATAAATGGTTGGAGCTGATTTTTGCCTGCATCTCCACCCCACGCTACTCAATCATTGTGAACGAAAGTCCGTGTGGTTTTTTCGAAGGTGTCAGAGGGTTGCGACAGGGAGACCCTATCTCTCAGTTTCTATTTCTTATTATGGTTGAAGCTCTCAGACATAGGATATCCAAGATGGTGCATGACGGCAGATGGAATGGTGTTAAGATTACGAACAATCTTCCCTTGATCTCTCATCAACTCTTTGACGACAACACTCTCCTATACGGAATTTTCTCCATTGAGGAAGCATCCTTAATAAAGTCATTATTGGATCAGCATGTTATGTGCTTGGGACAATTGATCAACAAAGAGAAGTCAAAACTTTACTTTTTTAACACCAAGAAGAGTATGCAAAGAAAGATCTCTACCATTCTTGATGTGCGTACGGATGGTCTTCCGAGCACTTATCTTGGTCTACCTCTCTTTCAGGGGGCAATTCATTCCTCTCTTTGGTAAGAAGCCATCACCAAAGTTGAGAGGAAAGCAAAATCGTGGAAAGGGAAATGGCTCACTTTAGCGAGAAGAATCCTCATGATCAAATTTGTTTTGGCAATGATACCGATCTACAACCTGGCTTGTATGGAAATAACTCCCAAAGCATAAAAAGAGTTGAATGGTATCTTGCGGTCCTTTTATGGGAGGGCTCCAATGAAGACACGTGGATCCCTTTGATTGCATGGGACACAGCACAAAAACTTCCCTTTGAAGGCGGTGCAGGAATCAAAGACTTCCAAAAACAAAATCTTGCGTTGGGTGCCAAATTAATTTGAAGAATGTATAGCAATCCAAACGCTCTGTGGAGTAGAATCCTAAGGTCCAAATATCTCGATAGTGATTGCCCGCTGAGAATATTGACAATTGCAAATCCTCCTCGCAGGTCCTATCTGTGGAACTTTATGCTCAAGTGCAAGCCCATCATCACGGATCATTTAACCTGGAAAATCAACAATGGGAAATTGGCCAACTTCTGGTCCAACTCTTGGGATGGTGACAGGCCATTATCGAAGCTTCCTGTTTTTCAAGAGAAGGCAGTTGTTTTAACTAAGAAATATGGTCATCTAGTGTCCAACTACATCAAAATTTTGAGTAAGGATGGTGTCCCCTCCTACTCTTGGATTCCACTCCCTGAGTTGGAGGAACCGGCTCGGCTCATCCTAGAATTTGAACTCTCCAACCAACAGATTTTCATGAAAAAGGAAGATGATGAACTTGTTTGGTGTGTTGCCAAAACTGGCCAATATTTAGTTAGATTGGGCTACGCATTAGAGGATGCCATGAAAAGATGCTCCAACTGGCCCTCCTACCTCTGCTGGAATCTTGATGTTCTCCCGAAGGCGGGTGCCTTCATGTGGACTATCTTGCACAAGCGCATTCTCACTGGTGATAGATTGCAGCGGCTGGGCTATGCGGGTCCTTTTCATTGTCCTTTATGCAACCAAAATGCAGAAACCTTGGATCATTTATTGCTCCAATGTGATATCACCCAAGCATGCTGGAAATTCTTCCAACTCAAACTCGGGTGGCAAGGGCCTCTCCAAAACTCGATTGTTGAAGTTTTTCATGGGTGGCCGAAGAAAAATGGCTCTTTATGGAGCAGTCTATGGGTGGAAGTCCCCACAATGATTGTGTGGCCACTGTGGAAAGAGTGAAACACTCGCATTTTCAGGAACAAGCAAATGACTACTGCGTCGCTAATTGCCTGAATTGAAATTGGGATCGTTGAGCATTTTAACTGTAGAGTGCATAAATCAAAGGAAAGGAAGTACACAAGGTGGGACAAGGAAATGACTTCCGTTTGGGACGGATTGAAATCTCCTAATTTGGCGCTCTCTCTATAATCAGCCTCGAATTCAAGTAGAAAGATGGCTAAGTGGTCATGTCCACCCTCTGGGCGATTGAAGATGAATTTCGACGAGGCCTCACGGGGAAGTCTCGGGGTCTCTGGAGCTAGATTTATTATCCGAGATCATGTGGGAGTTCTAATTGAAGCCGGCTCTGTCAAACTGCCAATTGGAACAAGCAATGAAGCATAATTCTCTGCTTTGCATGAAGGTCTTCTGAGGTGCCAAAAATACCAAATGCCCTTTGAAATAGAAGGTGATTCCCTCAATGTTATAAGATCCATCATCACTCGATAGACCCCAAATTGGAAACTTCCTCGTTGGATTGACCACATTCACATGTTGTTGCTCAAGCTAACAAATTACTCCATCAAGCACGTTTTTAGAGAAGCCAATAGCTTGGAAGATTCCCCGGCTAACCACACCATTAATCAAATAGAAAATCAAATTGTTTCTTCTAACAGTGTTGCTTGGAAAGATTTAAATTCTTTGCTGAGGTTGGAGGAGTCTCTTCCATCTTGAGGCTTTGGCCTGCTCTTATCTCATCCACAGCGCGGGATTGCCTAACATCTTGTTGGTCACAAGTGATTGTTATTCTGTCATGTTGTAGGAGAAGACGTTTGTATTCTCCTTCTCATCAATGCAATGGGAGCTACCCCCTTGGTAGCAATTTGATTTTTTTTTTTTTAAATATTGGTATTGAGATCCACACAAATAGCAATCACGGTTTGATTAATAGAAACATGCAATTGCTTTTAACAAGTTCAAAGTCTCAAAAATTATTTCACATTTATATAAAGGTTTACAAACTATATGACCAATTTATGTATAATATAAAATGTATTCCTAAAGCTTCACAATTATACAAGGTTTCGGTGCCAAATAAACGAATGTTAAAATTTGGCTATGCTGCAATCTCAAATTTAGAGTGTAGAAGGCATTGTAATGCCATTTAAATCCGTGATCCAATGAACTTGACTCTTCAAACATGTACAGGTTAAGTCAATTTTCCCCTACTTCATTAGCTGCACTATAATTTGGGTAAATTGGCCTTCAGTCTGCTAAATATCGGTTCATTATCTGAGATACTTCTTCAAGAAATGTTGCCTCACTAGACGGTGAAAGGATTGCCTCATGAGCCTCCTCCATGATATTCTCAATGTCTGATGGCTTGTTGGGAGACTCCCTACACATGATGAGGGAAATCTCATAGGGGGTCAAACCTGCAGCTGCACCCTTCTTCAATAACATGGTAGATACACGAAGCACATGGTAACATTCAAGAGATAAATTCCAGCCATGAAACCTTAGCAGTTCAATATCTTTGTCGGCATCCAAGGACTCGTATTTCAGAGTCTTGGGCTTATAAGGTTGTCGGGCATGATGATAGTACAACCATTCAAAAGTGCAATCTTCAAACTACAATAGAACCAATGGAAAGTTGTCAACAATCATAATATTAAACAAGCATACAACAAGCTTTTATGTGAAACACTGAAAACAGAACAATAAGAAAGCAATGACGTTGGGCTTTCAAACAAAGAAGTCTTGGTTATCAAAGTTTCATGGTTGCAAGAATTGGTAAGAAGGGTTGGATTGAAAGAAATCATCCAGGAAAAAGAAAAAATCAATATTTGAAGCTCTGTATGGTTTCATGTAAGACTTTCAAATCCTTTTTGAGAAGCAATTTTGTGAAAAAAGAAAGAATGAAAACAATAAATCTGCTTAGCCGGGCTTTCAAACAAAAAAAAATTAGTTAAACAAGTTTCATGCTCTTTAGGCACATAAGAAAAGATTGATTTTTTTTAAAAAGACAGGATAAGATACGTTCGCATCAACATAAAGAAAAACTATAATTTGAGACTCTCAATGGACTGCATGTAGGAGTTCCAAATCCTTGTAAGAAATCAGTTAAATTTAATAGAAGTATTCCTCAAAAGCACAGATAATGGAATAAACCACACTAGTGTGGAGATGATTCATAAATAAACAGTATTGCACAAACTTAAACAGTTAAAAGAAAACTTACTTTATCTAGAATACAATAACCATGATCAATGGGATCAAGCCGGATTGATGATTTCTCTCCTTTGCAAACCAAGATGTTCCCGCCATGCCTATCTGTGTTTGCCAAATGCATGTCCAACACAGTAATCTTGTGCACCTCATCTACAAGAAATGCAGTTGGACCCATATCTTCCCAGTTACTATAGCTATCCACAAAGTTTTGTAGAGAACCCATCTTCGATTCTTTACGTGACCTATCAAAACCTGCAACTAGATGAAATGCACTATGAGAGCACTGAATCATCATTGTGAGAGGTACTCCTACAAAGCTTGTTTCATCACTACCCATTGATCGAGGTCCACTGGCAGGATGGTCAAGTATATAGGCTGCAATCTCCCTATAAGCACACTCACCTACTCTATCAAACCCTCACCATTCAAGGATATAGGTTACAAAGTGCGAAAAAGTATAACAAACGAGCATTATATTTTCATTTGATTGTGTATGTTAGAAAAAGAATGAATTGTACTACAGCCATGGGTTCCTCATCAATTGGTTTGAACACACGAATGATTTTGGTTCCTGTTGGATCTTGCATAAAGTATCCACCTCTGGACCCCTCTTTGGACATAATAGGACACCATCCATGCTCCAAGTCTTCTCTCATGACTTTGATCATGTCTTGGAGAGCAGGAGACAGTTTATGCCTGGAGCTGGCCTTTACAAGCTCTAAGCGATATTGACATATTGGAAGCCCTCTTACAAGAGTATGATATTCTATTAGCTTATCATGATAATTACTTCATTTCTTAGGCAATAGCTTCTGTCTGTATTGAAGGCTTCTCACAGAAAAAGGAAACTCCTCCTTCACAGGGCTCAGGACAACCCCAGAGGTCAACATTCTTTCCAAAACGGTAAAAGAACCCATGGTAATTCATAAAGACTGGTAGGATTCCTGCATCCCACACTTCAAATTTGTCTTGAGGTTTTGTATCAAAGACCTTTCAGATGCATGCTTCTAAGTTCAGTATGAAACAGTTATTTCAATGAAAATATATTGAAGTTTTAAGGACATCAGAATAGTTGAATTGACATTGGTTAAAGTCCCCTTTGCCCTGTGTGAAAATTGACGGGGTTTCTCCTTTTAATGCTGCAACTAATTCTAGGCTTCTCTATCCGAGTCTGATATAGATGGGGATAACATATAATTTCAGAGACTTCGTCAGAGATGCTTGTTGTAAAAACTCTATAGATAATAATGCCATCATTGCATTACACATCATTGGAAATTTCATTGCCAGGAGGAAATGAAGAACCATGGTTTCTAATATGCATTTCACTTATATTCATAGCACTTAACTCTTAAAAAAATACATTCCTGCACAAATTTTATAGGGTTGATACAAATGATCCATTGGCTTACAGATCCCAAAAAAACACGCTAAAACCATGGCGAGTGACTTACCTCAATATTTTACACAATTTGTGTTGTGCTGTGAATGAGCATCATAAAAAGAAAACAAAATGAAAGCAACCAATATTAGTGTGGGAGGCATTTGGCTGTCTTCTCTTTCCAACTGGTTTGAAATAAAAAATTCTCAACAGTTCCTGGGCAGAGGGGATTCCATTATTCCTGACCATGTTAAATATCTCTGGTTGGGGAAATGAACTCGCTGTAAATAATGCAAAATTAGGAACTCGTTTACCTGAAACGAAAATACCCACATATCATTATTAAAGCAGATTGAATCAGGTTGTTGATGAATCGAAATCGAATCAGATCCATGGGTCAGTTTACTGAGGAACAATACATGGGCATATGTCAAAATGACAAATTGAGTAATCGGTAGAAGATTTGAGGAATCGGGTAAAACCCAAATTCAATGGGTCAAATACAAATACAGAAACCAGATACAAACACCAATCTTCTTATAGCCACCCACTTAACTATTTGTTCTGATATCAATAACACTATCATGATTCAAAATAAAACATTTCTAACTAATCTTATCAAAAGCAAAAAAACCACTTAGAACAAATATAAACATTCTTGAATCGAACATACCAACAACAGGGGAATGTTATTTTTATTTTGAGATCTGATGTGAAAAAGGGAGAATTGGGTTAAAGAGAGACTACTGCAAAGAATGCTAGATAATTGAAGTAAAGATATTGCAAAGCCTTACATCCAATGGCGACGAAGCTGACCAGAAAAAATGGGAAGAGTTTGCAAGAAAAATATTATAAACCCTATCAAAGAAAAGATCTTTGTGATATGAAATGAACCAAAATCAATCTCCCTACATCTGTAGAGAAGATTTGATCGCATAAATCCCATTTGATTTGGAGATCAAAATCAGATTTGAATGCATTTATTATAAAGATATTATATGGTGTTATAGCTGGAAGATTCATATTAAATAGCAACTGTCCTGCAGATAAAATAGCAATGACCTTGCAGATAAAACTTCTCCTAGGCATAAAATCAGCATCTGAAAACCCCCAACTAGCTCCCAGTTTAACGGTGATCCAGTAGTTGTTTGGCGGCGTGAGACAGGTTTCAAGCTGAAACCTCTCACCATATATAGCCTATCGGCTAATTAATAGTGAGAAATATGTAGAGTTTAAAAGATTGCAATTAAGAATTACAAAACGATTTTTTGAATATCATATTTTACAAAAATGCAATGCCATCTAGTATGACTATGGCTAAATCGCCTGGTTTAATCATGTCAAGGGGTTGAGAAAACTAAAATGTAACTTAGACGTAGAAAAATGCCTATGATAATACAAAACTTCAGTGTGAGTTGACCTCGACACCGATCCTTGAATGGTCGGCTGCAGCATGCTGCACTCCACTAAATTAGCAATATGCTGGACATTTCTTATATCTCTCTTTATTTTACAAGTATTCTGTCAAACATGTCCTCACATGTCATTCCACATTGGTGACCCACAATACTAGAAATCACAGAATGATACCTCATCTGTTCTCCATTTCTGTTCTCCATGTCTTATATTTAGGTTGTTTTGGTCTGGAATTTCTTTGATCAAAGAATGACCATCATTGTGATTAATTTGACTCCTAGCTACAAATATCATTAATCAGAATGTTTTAAAACAAATTCTCGAGGATCTGAAATCAGGAATCCCAGACCTCTAAGTTATGAATTTTTTGACAAGCCTTTAGGATGGCAAGGCATTTGATTTTTGAGGTTTTGCTTCTGTTAGCTCGTATGAACTGGACTTCTGCAGTTAATATGTAGGTCAGCATTTATTTCAGCATTTAGTAATGAAATGAAGAAAGACCCTCCACTGAGCTTCCCCATCATCCTTGTGACTGCCATTGCTCTTGATTTATTCAAATCATCTTCCTGGAGATTCTCTTTCTGCTCAGTTCATTTTTGTTCTGTGATATATTCTTCAAAAGCTACAGAAAGTGAATTTACTGTGTTTATCATATAGCTTTTCCTCTGTTATAGTTGAATCTGTAACCAATTGAGATCCAGACAATGATTAAAAATCATCAATCTTTAGCTATAAGTTCAACTCCCTGTTTGGATGAATCTTCTGAAATTGATTCCTGCAGATATATGGCTTCTGAAACTACTGTGGTGGAGACCGGAAGACACCGAAAATTGCCCTAATCATCATCTTCTTCTTTCTCCAGGCTGTTTATACCATATGGGAGGTGGACATGATGGAGACCAACTGTGAAGGCATCTCTGTTTTAGCTACTGATGACTGCACAGCCAGTTTTGGAGCAGACAATGGAAGAGGCAGAGTAGTTGCCAAACATGACGTGGGCAATTGAAGCTCGATGTATCCTGCATAGTAAGAACCACTATGAGATGCAGTCTGAGGCCACCAACGCGCAACATTAAGTATATTTAGAAAAAGCAATTGATCATGCTCCAGAATTCTAATGATTATCATGCTATTTCTGTATGTTTTCATAATTTACAATCAACTCATTTAAATGCTTTGTTTTAGATCTAATATAAACTTAAACATGCTCAATGGTATTGAAGTGAGATATTCAAGTTTCTTTCCAGGAGATCGATTATTCATGTTTTACCAAAATGTGAAGGCCAGATTTAGCTAAAAATAAATTATAGTTTTTCCTGTTAAAAAAATTATAAAAAGATACTAAATGAGAACCAGGCTAAATTGACTATACCTGTGAATTTTCTTCAGTTTCTACTGAGGTGGATATAATTATTGTTTGTAGAAGTAAATTCAGCATATATTGTTTGTTTAAATCATCTTCTTGGAGAATCCCTTTCCATTCAGTTCGCTTTTGTTCTGTGGCATGTTCTTCAAAAGCTACAGAAAGTGAATTTATGTGTCTATCTTATATGTTTTCCCCTGTTATAGTTGAATCTGTAACCAATTGAGATCCATAAAATGATTCAAAATTATCAGTCTTCAGCTGGGAAATCAATTTCCTCTTTGGATGAATCTTCTGAAATTGATTAGTCATAGCTGCAACACTTGAACATAATGGAGTGTGGCGGTTTAAATGACCTCCCTTATTCCATTGGCAACCTGTCACAGCTGCAGCACTTGAACATTGAAGGGTGCAAAAGTTTAAATAACCTCCCTGATTCTATTGGCAACCTGTCACATCTGCAGTACTTTGAAAATAGAAAGTTGTAGAGGTTTAAATAACTTCTCTCATTCCATTGTCAACCTGTCACAGCTGTAGCACTCGAACATAATAGGAAGTTTCAAAGGTTTAAATAACCTCCTTGATTCTATTGACAATCTATTGCAGCCACTTGAAAATAAAATATTGTCATGGTTTAAATAACCTCTTTGATTCTATTGGCAATATGTCACAACTGCAACCTTGAAGATAGAAGGGTGTGGACATTTAAATAACCTTCCTGATTCCATTGGCAACCTGTCACAGCTGCAGCACTTGAACATGGTAAGGTGTATAGATTTAAATAACCTCCCTAATTCCATTGGCAGACTGTCACAGCTGCAGCACTTTGAACATTGATTAAATAACCTCCCTAATTCTTTTGACAACCTGTCACAGCTGCAGCACTTGAACATAGAAGATTGTAGAAGTTTAAATAACCTTCCTAATTCCATTGGCAACCTGTCACATCTGCAGTACTTAAAAATAGAAAGTTGCAGAGGTCTAAATAACCTCCCTGATTCCATTGTCAACATGTCACAGCTGCAATACTTAAACATAATAGGAAGTTTTAAAGGTTTAAATAACCACCTTGATTCTGTTGACAATCTATCGCAGCTGCAACACTTGAACATAAAATATTCACGGTTTAAATAACCTCTTTGATTCCATTAGCAACCTGTCACAGCTGCAACACTTGAACATAGCACTGATTCCATTGGCAACTTGTCACAGCTGCAGCACTTGAACATGATAAGGTGTATAGATTTAAACAACCTCCCTGATTCATTGGCAACCTGTCACAGTTGCAGCACTTGAACATAGAAGATTGCAGAGGTTTAAATTCCAATTCCATTGATGACTTGTCACATCTGCAACACTTGAAAATAGAAAGTTGTAGACGTTTAAATATACTCCTTGATTCCATTGTCGATCTGTCCTAGCTGCAGCACTTGAACATAATTGGAAATTTTAAAGGTTTAAATAACCTCCTTGATTCTATTGAAAATCTATCGTATCTGCAGCACTTGAAAATAAAATATTGTCATGGTTTAAATAACCTCCTTGATTCCATTAGCAACCTGTCACAGCTAACAACACTTGAACATAGAAGGGTGTGGACATTTAAATAACCTCCTTGATTCTATTGGCAATCTATCACAGATCCAGCACTTGAACATGGTAGGATGTATAGATTTAAATAACCTCCCTGATTCCATTGACAACCTGTCACAGCTGCAGCACTTGAACATAGAAGGTGTAAAAGTTCAAATAACCTCCCTCATTATACTGGCAACCTGTCACAGCTGCAACACTTGAACATAGAAGACTGTAGAGGTTTAAATAGCCTTTCTGATTCCATTGGCAACCTATCACATCTGTAGTACTTGAAAATAGAAAGTTGTAGAGGTTTAAATAATCTCTCTGATTCTATCGTCAACCTGTCACAGCTGCAACACTTGAACATAATAAGAAATTTTAAAGGTTTAAATAACCTCCTTGATTCTACTGACAATCTATCGCAGTTGCAGCACTTGAAAATAAAATATTGTCATGATTTAAATAACCTCCTTGATTCCATTGGCAACCTGTCCCAGCTGCAACACTTCAATATAGAAGGGTGTGGACATTTAAATAACCTCCCTGATGCCATTGGAAACCTGTCAAAGCTGTTAAGTAGTTGAACATAATAGGAAGTTTTGAAGGTTTTAAATACTTTGATTCTATTGGACAATCTGTCACAGCTGCAGCACTTGAAAATAAAAATATTGTCATGAAGTTTTAAATAACCTCCTTGATTCCATTGGTAACCTGTTACAGCTACCTGTCAGCTGCAGCACTTGAACATGGTAGGGTGTATAGATTTAAATAACCTCCCTGATCCCATTGGTAACCTGTTACAGCTGCAGCACTTGAACATAGAAGGGTGTGGATGTTTAAATAACCTCCCTGATTCCTTTGGCAACCTGTCACAGCTGCAGCACTTGAACATAAGATGGTGTGAAGATTTAAATAACCTCCATGATTCAATTGGCAACCTGTCACAACTGAAACACTTGAAAATAGAAAGTTGTAGAGGTTTAAATAACCTCGCTGATTACATTGTACTGTCACACCTGCAGCACTTGATCCATGCCAATAAGTGTTTTCAGAAATTACTGTGGTGGAGACTGGAAAACGTTGAAAACTATCCCAATCATCATCTTCTAAATTCTTCCTGTCATCAGATTCTTACTACATATGGAGGTGGACAATGATAGAGTCCGTGAC